>CM017440.1:46341641-46539669 GCA_007726485.1 Eragrostis curvula
GAGCTCATATTTATTTCTTTGGTATTTATTTGTTTGTTGCTTTTTGTTTGTGTGTCGGTTTCGCGTACCTAGCTAACGGAGAAGACGAGGAAAGAGGAGGAGCAGGGAACCAGGAGCCGAAGACTTTGAGCAGAGATCCCGAGGACGTCAACGAAGGCAAGTCACAGTCCGTTTCCCTTTTGATCATAGCTCCTATGTTTTATACACAACCCGTAGCAGCCATTTTATTGCATGAAATGCTGACCTAATGTTTGCAAAACCTTTGAGTAGTATGACCAAGACCACTGAGCCTTATATTACCTATCCTAATATATTCCCTGTGAAACCTAGGATATCCATGTTGTATATTACTTACGCATGATGATTGCCTTGTTATAGAATGCTTAGGACTGTGTATCACTAAATGCTCTACTTATATTTAGCTTTTGCAAAATGTGAAACCGTGATTGGTGTTGTGTGGTAGTAGTAAGGTTGGGTGATAACTAAAGATAAGATGAATGAATGAACTTGGGTTAGAGCTGAGGTGATGATGATGATGATGATATTTATGGAAGATTAAGCGTCGCCTCTGTGGTGTGCTTATGACAAGTTTATGGGAGATGAACGCTGCCTCTGTGGTGGGTTCATGTTTGTGGAGATGATTGCCTTGGCTCGTATAAGGACCGAGTTGCTTGTGACATCCTACCTAGCCGTTTATCCAGTGCGACCACATTTCCGTGTATGCGGCACGGCTTAGTCTAAACCCCGCCAACTAGTCTGTTAATCGCCTGGAGGCCGGAGATGCAATGGGAGCCCAGGAGCAGGTGGACGTGATGCAGACGTGTGCGACCCGGTTGAAGGCCTAGATAAGAGGACAAGACCCCTGGATAACTCCCATGGCGATTAGTCGGGACGATGCTGTGATGGGTAATGGCTTTGTGAGTCTTCACACCCACGTCGCGGGTGGTTTGTGATGCACTCAGGTTGTGGGTACAGCGTACAACCTCTGCAGAGTGTTAAAATCTATCCGAATAGCCGAGTCCACGGTCACGGACATGGCTTTGGTTCGGTCCAAGAACTAGTATGGGGTGGGTACTTATCTCCTTGATGTGTGAGTTGTTTTGAGAATAGGTTCGGCCTTCTGCCGAAGATTGTCGTGGACGGGGTGTCCGGCAACGTAAAACTTGACCAACCTCATAATGCTTAATTTGAGGCTTTTGCTAAAACCGCTTTACAAACTGAACCCCTGCATGTGTAAAACTTGCTTTATTGCAATTGTTAAACCTGATGGCCTTTACCTTGCTACTGCCAAATGCATATATATATATCCATTGTTGGTAGGGCAAGGGTTGCGACTTGCTGAGTACTCTTGTACTCATTCTTGCTTGCTGATTACAGAAGAAGATCCAGACTTCGTCGACGCCGACGGTGAGGAAGACGACTAAGCTTGGTCTCGTCCGCACCCGAGCTGCCTGTGGTTTAGTCTACCGTTTAGTTGCTTCCGCTATGGAGGACCTGGAATATATCTTCTGGGTTTGGTTCTGTGTGTTTTTAGTTTATTTCCTTATGTTCCTCTGGTATCTCAATCGACCCCTGCTAGGTCGTGACTTGTAATATCACCTGTTGTAAGACTTGATTGTACCAGCAACTGATCCAGGGACTGGTATAATAAAGTGTTTAAGCTCCTGGAATAATAGGGGTGCTTCAGGTGGTATCAGAGCCGTGCTTGGCTGTAAGACGTGACCATAGGCTTGGACGTGAAAATTATTTTGCAAAAACTATTTTACAAAACTTCTTAAGCTCTTTTCCCCTGTTGACGGTCGTTACGGACCAATTTCGACCGTCAACTAGCTCAATAAACAAGAAGGATTGGACATTCTTTACACGCACTTTATTTAAGAATAACCTATTTCCACATGTACCTCTAGATTTTAGTGTGCAGGTGGAATAAGGGAGAAATCCAGGTGAAATCATGCCCCAAGGCGACGAATCAACACTTCTACAAAACAACGTTCGCCGCGGGAATACAACTCCAAGACAAAAGGCCAAATCTCGTCAAAGTCCAACACAACTAAGGCCAAATGCACCTGGACCAGAGAAGTGGACCCAGAGGGGGAGCCACCTGCCAAAGCCCAGCCCAGGAGGGGCCAGGCACAGGTCGGCCGACCCCCCCTGGCCAGGTCGGCCGACCTGGCAGGGTGGCCCCCTGGGCCCATCTTTCTATGGCGGTTTGTAACCGACCTCTGGAGGTCGGTTCCCCCTGCATTAAATGCCACCGACCTCGGGAACCGCCTCAAAGTTGCCGACCTTCAAGGACTATATAAGGAGGGGTACCCCCCTCCTTCCAAGACACACAATACACAAGGATCATTCCCTCCTCCTCACACTAGAGCTTGAGGCAATTCTAGGTAGTGCTAGGCTGAGTAGTGAGTTGCCCTATTGCTCCCAAAGTCATGTGGAGAATTGGGTAGCGCTCTTGTATCCTTTCTCTCTCTTTGTAAGACTTGTTATTTAATCTATGGAATACAAGTATTCATATAGTTGTTATGAGCTTGCTAGTTCTATCATGATCTTGTATGATCGTTCGTTGTTCGTGCATGCTCGTTCATCGTTCGTTCTTCGTTCGTTCATACTCGATCATCGATTATTCTTGAACTTGCTTAATCGTTCATCGTTCGTCGCTCGTTCTTGAGCGACGAACGCTTATGCATGACTTAGTGCTAGCTTTGATCCCTTTTATCTAGTTTATGCTAGTTAGGCTAGTTGTTCTCATGTTTAGGCATCGGGCTCATTGTCCTGCAAAGGTGCTCTAGATTTATCACCCCGTCGATCCGAAGGGTTGGGGGTGCCTCGAGGGATCTAGAGTCGTGGTTAGTAACGCCGGCATGGTGCCGGGGTAGTCTATCCACCCTTGGGTATGTGCGTGTCCCACGGTTTGTAGAGGTAGGTGGCAGGAAGTGACAGCCCTGTCCATCCAAAGGAACCCTCCACGTTCGGGCACGGCATAGGAGTACGTAAATAGGCCGGAGTCGCGAGGCAGACCTTGCGTATGCCGGATCTCCCGATGTTGCCTAGGTATTAGACGCTTGCCTGTGCTTGCATGACGCTAGATGATAGGTAGAGGTTGTGCACGCTATATGAATGTTGTACCTTTGGAGTAGTAGCTCGCTAGTCTAACTTAGCATTGCTTAGGATTGTCTCTCGCCTTTTATTAGAGAGAGTGGAATGCCTTCGTGTGTGTCACACTATCCTTATTATTATTAAACCTTACCCCTGTATTGGAATGTGGTTATATCACTTATCGTTTGTAACACCATGAACATAAGTACTCTTGTCAACCATGTCTTCCTTTGGGAAAATATAAATACGATACCCTGGAATACTCTCGGGTGAAATGCTACAACGGGTTATCCGTCCGCTTGCGGATATTCTATTTAACATGACAAACCTTATAATTCATATCTAGTACTTGTTACTAGTTGTGGATTATTTGGTTAAATAGTGCAAGTGAACAATTCCATAACCCCCGGCGTCTCCCCGCGGTCGCGTGTTTCCCGCGTGACCGTAAGAGACGCCAACAAGCATTTCTGGCGCCGTTGCCGGGAAAGACATTGGTTAACAAGAATACAATGATTGTTCATGATTACACTTGATGTGGTTTAACCATTACCCATGCAGGCTAACCTTGATCTGTTTTCTCTTTAATGTGAAAACAGGATAGTGTATGCGTGGATTCGACTTGCCGAAAAACTTCGTTGATAATCCCGAGTCACTTGTGAGGAAGACTCGACACCGCGTCGTCGTCTCCCCTCAAGTACTCTCGACAAGCGAACCCGCATCTTCCGCACCATCTACGTCAAACGTCATGGCTGAAAAGACCCTTCGTGAATACTCCGCGCCCACCGTCGCCAATGTGCCCATTGGAACCAACGTCGACGTTGGTGACGCCGGACTTAACATAAGGTCCAGCCTCATCACGATGGTGCAAGCCATACCCTTTTGTGGGAAGGCTTCCGAGGACGCCAACTCTCATCTCCAACAATTCCTAGAGATATGCAACACGTCAGGCACGGGAGAAGGCAATCAAGATGCTATCAAGCTCCGTTTGTTTCCGCTCTCCCTCCTTGGGAAAGCGAAACAATGGTTCTATACAAACCGCGCCAATATTGACACTTGGGACAAATGTTCTACTGGCGTTCCTCGCTAAGTTCTTCCCGATGGGCAAAACCAATGCTCTTCGTGGAAGAATTACAAGCTTCCAGCAAGCAACAAATGAATCCATACCTGAGGCATGGGAAAGGCTCCAAGAATACACATCAGCCTGCCCACACCATGGGATGGAAGAATGGCTCATTCTTCAACACTTTTACAACGGGTTAACACCAACAGCTCGTGGACATATGGATGCCGCTGCTGGAGGAGCCTTCTTCTCCAAAACCGTTACTCAAGCAAAAGATCTTATAGAGAAGATGGTCTCCAATCAAGGGTGGAGTGATGATCGACTCCAAACACGCTCAAAAGGCATCCACCCTGTCAAGGAAGTGGACATGTTGTCCGCCAAACTTGACCTTCTCATGAAGCGTTTGGATGAACATACTTCAAGTGGTAGTGTTCGTGCATTGGACTCACACATGACGTGTGAGGAATGCGGGGATACGGGCCATATGGGGAAGAATTGCCCCCACACCCAAGAAGATACGTTCTACATGAACAACAACAACGGGTATCGTCCAAATGGAGGTCAAGGATATAATCAAAATCAAAATAGAGGTAACAATTTTCCTGGTTTTTACAATAATCAGCCCTCTCTGAAAGATTTGGTTCTTGGCCAAGCTAAAATTAATGAATCAATCAACAAAAAGCTTACTGCCAACGATAAAGTTTTAGAAAATATAAATTCGCAACTAGAAGGTTTTTCTTCCGCTTTCAAAAATCAGCTGAGTTTTAACAAAATGATAGAAACCCAACTTGCTCAGCTTGCTGCTCTTGTTCCTACTGCTAATTCCGAGCAGATTCCTGGGCAACCAGAATCTCTCATTGAAAAGGTTAACGTTATCACTACGAGAGGAGAAATGTTCTCTCGTAAGACTAACCATGCAGAGGAGAACAGTCAAATAGGAGAAGAACCTTCTACAATAAAAGCTGATCCAGGCTTTCCAGTAATCCCTTGTGCAATCAAGAGATTCCACTTCAACTACGCACTGTGCGACCTTGGGGCCAGCGTGAGCATTATGCCCAAGGCAATCTTCGAGCAATTAAAGTACAAGTTCCTCACGCCAACAGCGATGCGGCTACAATTGGCCGACTCATCCTTTCGCTTTCCAATGGGGATTGCGGAAGATGTGCCGGTATCCATAAGAGGCCACACCGTCCCGGTGAACTTTGTGGTGCTGGACATGGATATTGACAAGGAAACGCCCCTCATCTTGGGACACCCCTTCCTTAGCACCACAAAGGCCCAAATTGATGTTGGAATTGGAGAAATCCGCCTCTACATCAATGAGAAGGAGGAAAAATTCGAGTTCCAACCCCGAAAAGAACAATGCTCGATGATCAAGATCAAGTATGGGCCAAACCCTTCAAACATCAAAGAAGTTGAAGTGACCCCGAGAAAGACGAATAGTCTCATTGCTCTTTGGAAGCAAACGTGAGAACCCGTCATGGTACCAACCCAAGAAGCCCGCAACAACAAGGCCGGGGCTATGGGTCAAGAAATCAACCCCTCAAATTGAGAAGCCACCAACACAACCCAAGATCAAACAAATGTGGCAAGTAAGAAAGTAAGAAGGTGCAGCCATCTTCATCCTCTTCTCCAAGGACGGGGCCGGCACCTCAAGAATGAAATGCATGGAGAAGTCCTTGCTCGCCGGACTTAAAACGGCGAAGCCCTGGCCGACAGGATAATCGGCATTATCATTTCTTTTGATTCCTTTTTGATTTTTCCTTTTCAAACCCACCACTTGCATTTAAAAAACTTTAAAATCACCCTGCATATTTTATTTCACCACAAGAAATTCTTATTTCAATCGTTTGAATTTTTCCGCCAGCATATTTGAATTTTCATCTCGCCATGCATACAAAAATTAATCTCCAAAAATATTTGGTTCTTCAAAACTTTTTCACTCTTTTGTGCAAGGTTTTGGAGTACCTCTGTACCACTACAATAAATTTTCCACATGTTGGGATTTTTCCGACACTTTCTCTCTTCTAGTTTCAATTTTTCCGAAAACCGTTTGAATTTCGAGGCATGATTTTATTTGGAAATCTTTCTGAGCAATATTTCCGAGGATTTACTGGACATAGCAGCCAAGGTCATAAACCATATGACCGTTGGAGGCTATGGGCCAAGAGGGGGAGCAAGTGGGCCCCACAGGGGGTCGGCCGACCCCCATTTGCCAGGTCGGCCGACCTGTGGCAGCCACTGCTGCCCCCCATCTTTTTCCCAACGGTCACCTGCCCCCTCCAACGTTCAAAAACTGGCTACATTTCGTGCTATAAGTTGGAGTGGCCGGCCAGAGGCTCTCTCCCCCTCACACACACTCATTTCATTCCTCATTCACTTCACTCTCTTGCTCACAAGGTTCTCCTTTGCTCTCACTTTGTGCTTGCCTCAAAAATTCTGCATAAAAAACTCCTCTCCCTCTGTTCTTTCAGTTTGTGCTTTGATTTGTTTTTGTTTGGTTTTTCGAGTTGCGATTTTCTTGCTCACAAGAACAACCGACGGTTTCACCGATTCAATTTTCCCTAACATAACCCGTTCGGAGTTTTTGTTCTTGTGTTCTTGCTCTCCTCGCTGCAGCCATGTCGGGAGCGAAGCGGCTGTACGGATCGTTGAAGAAGTCCCTAAGCTCAAGCTCAAGTCCAAGCTCTTCACGCCGAAGCACGCGCGCGCGCCCCGTGGTCGAGCCACCGCCAAGTCCACCACATGCAGCCGAAGAAGAGAGCAACAACGAGCATCATCTCCTCGCCGACACCGACCTCGACTTGGTGGGCGAGCAAGAGACGAACGCCTACGCACTTCTTCAAAACCGTATCTTTGCTCCTACGCGAGCATTTGACACGGAGCTGCTGCAACAAACAGGTATGGATGCTGAATTTTCTCGAGTATTCAAAGCTATAGGTTGGAAAGATTTTGCTAGTGTACATGAGCCGGGTTCCCGCTTGCTTACACTTCAGTTTTTATGGACCCTACGAGTAGTAGATGAAGGTATTACTTTTCGGTTTTTCCGGGAAGAATACCGTTTGAAATGGAAGGACCTTAGCATGATACTCGGCTTTAATACTCGCTGCAATGTTGATATTGATAGTGCCCTTCCTGATTTTTCAAAACTTGCATTTTGGGAAAGGATTACGGGTTTTTCAACTTGTGTGCAGCCTAGAACTAATCACATCCATCACCCTACTTTGCGCTTTTTGCACATGTGGATTGGCATCACTCTTTTTCCTAGGAGTGATATTAGAGTTGTGCGCGAGGATGAAATGAAAATTCTTTATGCTATGATTGAGAAAATTAAGATTTCTCCTGTGCATTACATGATTCACCAATGGCTAGATAATTTTGGGATGATAGGATCTATCAAGTGCACTTCGTTGATTACACGTATCGCTGCAGGAGTAGGTGCTTTGCATGATGCTAATGTTGAATATATTGATACTCCTCGCATGCTCATAAACAAAGATTATCTTATTCGCGGTCATACACTTAAGCGTGGTCCAAATGATTCCCTCATATTTTATTTTGTCGGGTATACAAACGAGTTTCGGTTACCTAACCCGGATCTTCGCTTGTATACTTGCAAAAATCTAACCACTGAGCTCCAAAAAATAGAGAGTGCGCGCAGGAGTATTTCTTCTCACAGGAGGACGCGCAGGTCGGAGCAGCCATCAAGTTCCGAGGCACCCACACCGCAGCCCATGGCTCATGGCGGCCCGGGGTATGGTCACACCGGGTATTTTCCCGGTGTATACTCAGCCCCGCCACCACACATGGCCGGGGGCTCGGCGTGGCAAACCTCGGGACATGACCCAAGGATGTTCACTCCGCAACAACAATGGGAGGAACACTCCTCCGACTCTGGTGCGACTCAAGGTTTCCACCTTGAGCAAGCGATGAACAACCTCTCCGAGCAAATGGGAAGGCTCGAGACCACGGCGGAAGACACTCAATACGCGCTGAATCAACACATCCTACAAACCCATCAGTGGCAAGAACGCACCGACACCCAGCTCACCAACCTCACCAACATGACGGAGCGGGGACAAGCCGATCTTTCGGCTTACTTTCGCCACATGGGGTTCAATCCACCAAACCCATGAGCAAGAACAAGCTTGGGGGGGACACCATGCCCCTCGCTAAGGTATCATGTATCGCAACTTGTATCCTTTTCCTTTCTTTTTTGCTTGTTCTTGCTTCTCATATGAAAAACAAAATAAAAATAACAAAACTAAAAAGAACAAAAATAGTTAGTGTAGTTTCTTTTTTATATGCTGTAAAAATGCTTCTTTTCCTTCTATGTTGAGATGATGAATAGTTGCTCTGCCGTATTTCTCTCTTGTGCCTAGTTTATAACTTAGTATTCTCCAAGTTTTGAGTTTGTTGGCTGAAAAATACTTGCTTAGAACCCGAAACTTGTGGGTAGCATACGCTTGCACTGAACCTAAGTTGTTGTGAGAGATGATATGGTAAAAAGAGCTGATGCAATCTTGTTCCAAGTTAAGCTTGAAAACTCCGGAGCTTTTTGTTTTCGAAAATCATAAAAATTTATAAGTTTCTCAGTGATGATAAATTCCTACCAAAGCCATATGTGGTATTTAATGAAAAACCTTACATATGCTGCTTGTCATTTCATTGAGCTTTATCAAAATTGTGTGACCCTAGTGAGATGCTCTCCATACTCTCATGATCAAGATCACGTACACATTCCACCTCATATGCTAAACTTCTACACCGGAAGTTAGCAACATGTCATACCATCCACCAAAATAAAGACACTCCTCACAATTTATCACCTCTCTTGAAATATCAAAATTAGGCATGGCTATGCAAAAGAAAGAAAGAAAATAAAGCTCACAGAAGATGAGCATGAAAAGAAAAAGGAAATTTATCTGCTCTCATCTTGAGCAAGGAAAAAGAAAGAAGAAAAGATAGCCATGCCCCAAAATATAAAATAAAGAGAGGTGAACAAAAAAAAGAGGAGTAGTCACTTACACCACCATCCACATATACACACTTGCACATCTTGATCTTTGATTGTATGGCTTGAGATATCTCCGTGGATCCACTCTTTTGGTTTTGCAAAATATGAATGCAAGTATGCCTCTCTTCATATCCTACCTTGAGCTCCACAAAAATCCTATTAGATGTAGGATGAGGCAACACACATGCCTTGGTGAGGAATGAAAATACCACTTAAGCGATTCGAGAGTATCACTTGAGGAACTTGGTTTTATTTTTGAAAATCTTTTTGAAAACCTCCGGAGAATAAAAGCAAGACAAGGAATGAGAGAACAAATGCTCGTACACCGTTCTCTCTCTCAACCGCCCAAGGTGAAGTATAAAGCAAAAAGCCCCATAAGGACTAAGGGAAAAGGGTGAGTTACCTTGGCCAACTTATTCAACTCAAGGATGAGTATCTTTGTTATACACTTGGTACCCTTGAGAAGTAGGCATTGTAGCAACTCCTGATCAACAACCTAAAGTCCTACTTCTTGCTCGGGACGAGCAAGGGGTAAGCTTGGGGAAGTTGTTGACGGTCGTTACGGACCAATTTCGACAGTCAACTAGCTCAATAAACAAGAAGGATTGGACATTCTTTACACGCACTTTATTTAAGAATAACCTATTTCCACATGTACCTCTAGATTTTAGTGTGCAGGTGGAATAAGGGAGAAATCCAGGTGAAATCATGCCCCAAGGCGACGAATCAACACTTCTACAAAACAACGTTCGCCGCGGGAATACAACTCCAAGACAAAAGGCCAAATCTCGTCAAAGTCCAACACAACTAAGGCCAAATGCACCTGGACCAGAGAAGTGGACCCAGAGGGGGAGCCACCTGCCAAAGCCCAGCCCAGGAGGGGCCAGGCACAGGTCGGCCGACCCCCCCTGGCCAGGTCGGCCGACCTGGCAGGGTGGCCCCCTGGGCCCATCTTTCTATGGCGGTTTGTAACCGACCTCTGGAGGTCGGTTCCCCCTGCATTAAATGCCACCGACCTCGGGAACCGCCTCAAAGTTGCCGACCTTCAAGGACTATATAAGGAGGGGTACCCCCCCTCCTTCCAAGACACACAATACACAAGGATCATTCCCTCCTCCTCACACTAGAGCTAGAGGCAATTCTAGGTAGTGCTAGGCTGAGTAGTGAGTTGCCCTATTGCTCCCAAAGTCTTGTGGAGAATTGGGTAGCGCTCTTGTATCCTTTCTCTCTCTTTGTAAGACTTGTTATTTAATCTATGGAATACAAGTATTCATATAGTTGTTATGAGCTTGCTAGTTCTATCATGATCTTGTATGATCGTTCGTTGTTCGTGCATGCTCGTTCATCGTTCGTTCTTCGTTCGTTC
This sequence comes from Eragrostis curvula, assembly GCA_007726485.1. Taxonomy (NCBI): domain Eukaryota; kingdom Viridiplantae; phylum Streptophyta; class Magnoliopsida; order Poales; family Poaceae; genus Eragrostis; species Eragrostis curvula. The sequence goes on from CM017440.1 coordinate 46,352,184, forward strand.
ATACTCGATCATCGATTATTCTTGAACTTGCTTAATCGTTCATCGTTCGTCGCTCGTTCTTGAGCGACGAACGCTTATGCATGACTTAGTGCTAGCTTTGATCCCTTTTATCTAGTTTATGCTAGTTAGGCTAGTTGTTCTCATGTTTAGGCATCGGGCTCATTGTCCTGCAAAGGTGCTCTAGATTTATCACCCCGTCGATCCGAAGGGTTGGGGGTGCCTCGAGGGATCTAGAGTCGTTGTTAGTAACGCCGGCATGGTGCCGGGGTAGTCTATCCACCCTTGGGTATGTGCGTGTCCCACGGTTTGTAGAGGTAGGTGGCAGGAAGTGACAGCCCTGTCCATCCAAAGGAACCCTCCACGTTCGGGCACGGCATAGGAGTACGTAAATAGGCCGGAGTCGCGAGGCAGACCTTGCGTATGCCGGATCTCCCGATGTTGCCTAGGTATTAGACGCTTGCCTGTGCTTGCATGACGCTAGATGATAGGTAGAGGTTGTGCACGCTATATGAATGTTGTACCTTTGGAGTAGTAGCTCGCTAGTCTAACTTAGCATTGCTTAGGATTGTCTCTCGCCTTTTATTAGAGAGAGTGGAATGCCTTCGTGTGTGTCACACTATCCTTATTATTATTAAACCTTACCCCTGTATTGGAATGTGGTTATATCACTTATCGTTTGTAACACCATGAACATAAGTACTCTTGTCAACCATGTCTTCCTTTGGGAAAATATAAATACGATACCCTGGAATACTCTCGGGTGAAATGCTACAACGGGTTATCCGTCCGCTTGCGGATATTCTATTTAACATGACAAACCTTATAATTCATATCTAGTACTTGTTACTAGTTGTGGATTATTTGGTTAAATAGTGCAAGTGAACAATTCCATAACCCCCGGCGTCTCCCCGCGGTCGCGTGTTTCCCGCGTGACCGTAAGAGACGCCAACATCCCCTCTATTGCAAAGATCTTATTTAATCCCTCCTTTACAGATGGAAGAAGATGGATGGGTGACTGACTACTGCTTGGAGACCCCTGGCTTTCCAAAGGTGCTACGTGATGCCATGGTCAGACTTGGCATTATGGAACCTGCTGAGTATGTCGGAAGGGAGTATGAAGAGTTTGGCACTGAGCGTTGTGAAGTCACAATTCACATTGGAGCAAGTGTTGACCACCCAGAGATGAAGCCGTGGAACGTGACTACTGTTGGGTCACGATTCCCCGACACCTATCAAGCAGTGGCACGTAAGGCCCTTCGGTACTTGTGCCAGATGTACGAGAGGCCCATTGGTCGCTCGCCAATGAGGTTTTTCCCTCCCATGAAGAGAAACTGCCCCACATGGATTGCAAGGATGAAGACAATAGAAGGTCTGGGAATGAGTGAAAGAGACCCCACAGTGGTTGCCATGACTCGTTATCTGCTCGCCTTAGAACAGACTGAGAAGGTGCACCACTCGAGCTGAAGAAGCTGAGACACGAGTTAGGACCCTACGTGTCCAGCTACCTGAAGCCAAAGCACGGGAAGCAGAAGCAGAAAGCCGTGCTGTTGCAGCCGCAGAAGCTTTGAAGTCAGCAGAAGACCGCTACAACAAGCTTGTCGGCACTGCCTATCTCACTGGGCGTGCCCATTGCAGGACCCTGCATATCCCTGGAGTAGGAGAATGTCCTGTTCTGGATGGAATTCCTATCTGCTCTGCTGGAAGCAAAATCAAGAGGAAGTACGCAGAAGATCTTCCTGCACCACCACCCTCTGAAGCAGATGGCAAAGGGGAAGTGGAAGAAGAAGAAGAAGAAGAGCCTCTCCCTTTAACCCAGCCCTTTCCAAAGGAGAATGAAGATCACATCTCCATTGCTTCGGATGAAGGTTCCCCAGCCAGAGATCTGGAAGACCCTACAAACCTCATGGATGCCCAAGACCCGTGAATGTCCAAGAAGTTGAAGGCCCAATCATCGTGGGATGAAGCTACTGGTCCGAGTTCAAGAAAGCAGCCGTAGTAGAATGTACCCCCGAAGTCCTTAGTTTACCCTTTGTATCCCTGGTGTAACCGCTAGTAGCCTTTCGCTGGTGTTGTACCCCTGTTGTTTTAATAGATCTGAGTGCTGCTTGTTTGTGTGAATTGCTTGTGTGTGCCAGCAAGGCCCTTGTGACCTGCGCCCCTTTTATAAAAATAATAACAGAGGGAAGTAAACAACAACATAAAGAAGACCTTAAAACCCGCTCTCGTCTAATGCTCTTCCCCTTTATCCTCAAACAGATGCCGCCAAAGCGCTCAGCCAGGATCCAGCAGCGCAACCGGCGCCAGCCAAACAACAATCGTAGGCAGGAAGAAGAAGTGAACCCAGATGGAGAAGTTCAAGCTGAGAACTCCAACCATGGACAACCGCCTAACCCTCCACTCACCACCCTAGTGGAAGTTATGGCACAGCAGACACGTCTGTTGGAGGCACTTGTGCAGAACAACAACAACAACAACCCACGCCGTCAGCAGCAAGCACATGGTTTTCAGAGTAAGATGGCTGAGTTTGTCAGAATCAAGCCACCAACCTTTGGAGGATCTGAAGACCCACTTGAAGATGATGACTGGTTAAGGAACATTCAGAGGAAGCTTGATGCTATTAACTGTGAGGGTAGAGACAGAGTTCTCCTGGCATCCCATCAACTCACCGGGACAGCCTTAGCTTGGTGGGAGAACTACTGTGAAGCCGCTGATGATGCCGCTACCATCATTTGGGATGAGTTTGTGGAAGAATTCCGCCGCTACCATGTTCCAGAAGGTACTATGCAACTCAAGGCAGATGAGTTTCGCAAGCTGAAGCAAGGAAGCATGTCTGTTAATCAGTACATCCGCAAGTTCATTGAACTTTCTCGCTATGCCCCTGAGGAAGTTTCAACGGACCAGAAGAAGCAGAACAAGTTCAAGAAAGGTTTATCAGGAGAGTTAGGAACTCAGATGACTCCTCACATCTATCCTGACTTCAACACCCTGATGAACCAGACTATCCTGACTGAAGAAAGAATGACAGAGATGTCCAAAGAGAAAAAGCGCAAGTTCGCAGCTCATGAAGTCCGTCAGCAGGACAGATTCCAGAGGCCTAGGAACTCTAACTATCAAGGCCAGAAGAGTCAAGCCCCAATGCAATTCAGGACCCCAGCTACTGTCTCTCGTCAGCCCAACTTCCCTCAGAAGAGTCAGAACAACACCAAGACTCAGCAGTACAGCAGTGGTCAAGTGACTAACCAGCCCAAGGCTTGCTTCAACTGTGGTGACCTTAGCCACTTCATTGCCAACTATCCCCACAGGAACAAGCCAGCTGCTTCCATTCAGTCCAACACTGTGAATGGACCAAGGATGTCTGGAGCTACCCGTGGAAATACCCACGTCTCCAACAACCAGCCAGCAAGGACCCAGCAGTCCTTCGGACGTGCCCGTGTCAACCACATCAATGCTCAGGAAGCTCAGGACGCACCCGGAGTTGTGCTTGGTGAGTTCCTTGTTGAATCAATTCTTGCAACAGTTTTGTTTGATTCTGGAGCATCGCACTCTTTCATATCATCAAGTTTTGTGGAAAAACATAAAATACCTACAATGTTGCTTAAAACCCCCTTAATAACCCGATCACCCGGAGCTGACATCAAGTGTCACTTGGGTTGTTCTCGGATAAGAATCACCCTAAGTGGGGTAGCCTTCCTAGCTAGTCCAGTGGTACTAAAATCCAAGAGAATAGATCTAATCCTTGGAATGGATTGGTTAACAAAGCATGATGGTGTAATAGCATGTTCAGATAGAACAGTTAAAGTGACCAACCATGAAGGAAGCAGAGTAGTTTGTCAAGCCCTTGGAAGTAAGCCTGACCCGATGGTGTTTGCCATGGAAACTAAGACTGTAGAAGAAGTGTAAGTGGTAAATGAGTATCCAGATGTGTTCCCTGAAGAATTGCCTGGAATGCCACCAGATAGGGATATTGAGTTCATCATTGACCTTATCCCCGGAACTACCCAATAGCCAAGCGACCCTATCGCATGGCTGCTGCAGAATTAGCAGAGCTCAAGGAGCAGTTGAGAGAACTCCAAGAGAAAGGATACATCAGACCCATCTCTTCACCTTGGGGAGCACCAGTTCTGTATGTCAAGAAGAAGGATGGAAGTATGAGGATGTGTGTAGATTACAGATCCTTGAATGAAGTGACCATCAAGAACAAGTATCCTCTGCCCAGGATTGATGATCTGTTTGACCAGTTAAAAGGAGCTAAGTACTTCTCCAAGATTGACTTAAGGTCTGGGTATTATCAACTAAAGATTAGAGAAGCAGATATTCCAAAGACAGCTTTTGTATCCAGATATGGCCAGTATGAGTTCACAGTTATGTCCTTTGGATTAACCAATGCACCTGCATACTTCATGAATCTCATGAACAAGGTCTTTATGGAGGAAATAGATAAGTTTGTCGTTGTCTTCATAGACGACATTCTAATCTATTCTAAGAGTGCCGAAGAGCACGAGCAACATCTGAGAGTAATTTTGGAAAAGCTCATAGCTCACAAGTTGTATGCTAAGTTCAGTAAATGTGAATTTTGGCTTGAGAAAGTTGCCTTCCTTGGCCACATTCTGACAGCCGAAGGAGTTGCCGTAGATCCAGAGAAAGTTGAAGCAGTCACACATTGGCCGCAACCGACAAATGTGTCAGAAATCAGAAGCTTTCTTGGATTGGCGGGTTATTACCGCCGATTCATTGAAGGATTTTCCAAGATAGCAAGACCCATGACAGAACTTCTCAGGAAAGATAAGAGATTTGAATGGACACAACGTTGTGAAAGAAGCTTTCAAGAGTTGAAGAGGAGACTGACAACTGCACCAGTGTTAGTCTTGCCGGACATTCATAGAGATTTTGTCGTCTACTGTGATGCATCAAGACAAGGTTTGAGATGTGTTCTAATGCAAGATGGTAAAGTTGTTGCATATGCATCAAGGGAGTTGAAGTCTCATGAGCAGAATTATCCAACTCATGATCTGGAGTTAGCAGCAGTAGTGCATGCCCTCAAGATTTGGAGGCACTACTTGATTGGAAATATATATTGCAATGATAACATTGTACTCTCGGTACTTCGTATCGTAGATGTGCCAAAGTGAAAGAACCTTGGATGTCCTCGATAAAACACAGAAATATATATATTATTACTAAAGAGACAAACAGCTCAGCCAGTCGGGGCTCTTTGCTCCTTCCGCATAAATGATTGAAACATGCTAACATGCCCAATGATCATGATGATATATCACTTCCTCTGTTAGAATCGTTCTCTAAATAACCAATTTACAAACATTAAAAACACACGCTGCCCCCTTGCACACGGTATTCACAGGGGGAAACCTGGTAAACAAATTGTTAGGGTCATAGAAAACATGAATTGTTTTTGAATTTCAGCTACTAAATTTATTTATTTATTTTGAAAAATGATTGACATGACTTCACCAGAAATCGTCTTAATATTTAAAACTTCAGGATTGCATGTAACAATTTGGTCGTCCAGACTGTTAGCATGGTCAGGAAGGGTATTATTCGCCATTCATTTCATGACTTCACATGTAGTGATCAATTTGCCGAAATTCCTTTTTTTATGACTTGACAGGAATGAATTTGTACGTAAACTCTATAATCAAACTCCTTGAAGGTGTCCACTGTTCAAGTGAGCACGTTGCCGGCGATTATCACTGAAGTTTCACTGGAAAATGAGACTCTGCTCTCCATGCATCTGTGGTGCAGCGGATGAAAGACAACAGTGTCTTGCTCCTCGTATCCACCATCAACATCCATACTTTCTTGTCCGGGGAGATGACCCAGCGATCCTCGCACACCGTGAAGCAGACAACATCAGGATTGTCCAAGCTCACGATCGGATACTCCACCGTCACGCGGGGAAGGCTCCCGTACGCCGGCAGCGCCCAGAGCTCGTCGCAATCGAGCACTCTATCCTTCACCCAAGTAGCCACCGCCGGATCGTCCATCGTCAAGCTCAGCACCCACGTGGTCACTGTAAAGGCAAAGCGTCCGCCGTCGCAGCTAGTCCGGCCAGGTCCGCCACAGCAGCAACGTGACTCCACGCTGACGAACCTCACCGTGCCAGCGCCGGCGTCGCACATGTTCCGGGACCGTCGCTGGCACGGCCGGCCACCGTCGTAGTCGTTGGGGCACCCCTTGGGGACCTCGACCGGCAGCGCGACGTACCGGAGCATAGCGGTGGCTCTGTCTTCATCGTCGTCCCACAAGAGGAACCCACGGAAGTAGTCGACAAAGCAGACGAACCGGTCGCCGACGGGGACCACCGCGTCGGTCTCCCACCACCTCATCAGCTCCTCGGCGGTGCTGGCCGTTGTTGGCTTGCCGTGGACGATGGGCACCGCCCGCTTGAGCTCCCACTCGCGGCTGCCAGAGCGTAGCACGCATAGCTCGGCGGTGTCGCGTGGAGCGTCGCGCGTCGCTGGCTTCACCTCGAGCTGGGCCACCATGAAGCCGTCGTCGCCGCGCCGCAGGAGACCGGTGTCCTCCTTTCGCAGCGCGCGGCATGCCGGGTGGCTCCGGGACTGGTCTCTCTCGAACTGCATCGGGAACTTGGCGGGGCGGGAGGGGAGCAGCAGCATCGCCGGCGGCCGGCGGCCGGCGCCGGCGACGTAGAGGTAGTTGTCGAAGATGGTGTTGACACCAGAGGCGCTTTTGGGCTTGGGCGGCCATGTCTGGAAGAGCACGGAGTCGCCGTGGGACGCGATGACCTTGGGCTGCTCGATGTGTTCCTCGTAGCCGGGAGCGCCGCCCACCCAGTCGTGCTCGTAGTAGAGGCAGGACGTCGCCGGCGGCGCCGCGACGCCGAAGGAGACGCGGATGGATCGGCCGGTGGAGGTGAAGGAGGCCGCCACCGTCCTGGGGTCGTCGGCGACGGAGGTGTCCCTGCTGTAGCCAAACAAGTTCAGCATCGCCCAGCTGGGGAACATGGTGCCTGCGGCGGCGGCGGCCGCGGCCGCGGACGATAAAGAATCGCCGGCTTCGTATGGATCTGTAAGGGTTTCCATGTAACTGAAGTTACGGACGAGATCGATAAGATCGAAGGGATACAGACGGACGGGATACGTTTGACCTTGTTGTGTGCGCCAATAATTTGTTTGTTCTACAGAAACGGGGACACTTAGGATAGGCGATTTCGATTCGATAATGGAAGTCCTAACTCCTATGATCGACCCTCGTGCTAATGCTGTTGTTGTACTCGGCTTGGCTCGACTTGATCTAGCACGTCGTCTGAATAATGAAATGGCTAATTAAAAATCAGCTAAATGTCAAAGGGCCTCTACATGCCGAAGCCGGCCGGATGTGAATTATATCCTCCATCTGCTGCCCACTTCTAGCACACTAAATCCTATTTTTTCTTATCTGAAGTCACATGTCACCAATGGCATGCAATGAAGGTTGAAGTATGTTCCACAGCTCAACATAATATCTTATCTGCTTCGTTGTAGTAATGTTTCTCAACAATTTAATCTAATTTTTGTTGTCCAGCTCCTGCGCTACATTCCTCTTCTTTCTTGTCGCTAGGATGTACAGGTATTGGGCCTTTTCTTTTGAAACCACGCCATTCAGCCAGTTATCATCCCAAAAAGGTGCAGTCTGCCCGTTGCCAATGGTGGTGTTAGTAGACGCCCTGAATAAGTCTCTGTCCTGCTCAGTACAACAAGGAATTTGCATTCCTTTCCATGGCTTTTCTTCATTCGACCATGTGTGCCAAATCCATCGTTGCCTTAATGGCCTTCTGAATTTTTCCAGGTCCATTACTCCGAGGCCACATAGGTCTTTTGTTGTACGAATTGTTGTACGAATTGTCCATTACTCCGAGGCCACATAGGTCTATTCAAAACTGGTTTCAGAATTTCATTCAATTTGTCAACGGGCAGCACAGAGAGAGAATTTCACATCACTTCTCCAATTCAAAACTGGTTTCAAAATTTCATTCAATTTGTCAACCAACCAGAAAACCGACACGCAGTAAGAGTTATTTTGAAAATTTTAAAATAAGAAAAAAAGGGGGGAAATATTGAGAGAACACATGTATTTCAATCGCCTACCCGGACTCTGAATCTCGGTTGCTCGACTCTCCAGAATCTCCGTTCTATCTCGTCCCAAAGCTTCGTCGTGGCGACATGGAAACCCTAACCAAGCCGCCGACAGAACCCACTGAGCCGCTATCCCCCGCTGCCGCCTCCAATGCGGCCTCCTCCTGCCGGCGCTGGGTTATGCTGGATCGATACAGCTGCAGCGGGGTCGCCGACGGCGACGCCAGAACCTCGGCGGCCTCCTTGACCTCCGCATGCCGGCCCTTCCGCGTCTCCTTCAGCCTCACGGCACCGCCGGCGAGCTCGACACTCTACTTCAACTGGGCCGGCTCCGGCTATGTGCCCGGCGACGCCGACGCCGCCTCTGACGACGATTGCAGTCACCGCGTCATCGCGGCGAACGACGACTGCGTCCTCTTCGAGATGAAATGCTGGCTCGATAAATATTTTTTAGAAAAGGGAATATATTTCAATATTCCAGCCTCTGCATTGACAAATGCATGTAGCTGTCTTCAAAGTTGATTATTACAAAACAAAAAGAGAGCATCTGGGACAGGCCCCAGCGAAAAGATTGACACAAAAAAAACGCCATTATTTTGGTCCAATTAACAACCAAGTCTATTACTAAAACACCAGCCATTCCTAGCGAAAACCTCTATGATTGTGATTTCAAGCACACGACATCCCCACTTGACTATGGGACGGTCCTCCTCCTTTTGCAAGAGTGTCCAGAATCGAATCCAATACGTTCCTCTGAAGAGCACCTGCATAGAAATAACAACTTGTGTATTGTTAAAGACCACATCATTCCGACTTAACCAAATTGCCCAACATAAAGTACATGCTCCAACTAAAATCCTATACTTGAGTTTCTTCTCTACTCCTAGCAGCCATTCATCAAACATGTGATCTATGCTTTGAGGAGGAGAGATGTTAAAAGAAAGTTGTACAACTCGCCATATTAATCTAGCTATATGACAATAAAAAAAGAGGTGTTGTATGTTCTCATCTAGATTACATAAACAACATTTCAAGCTCCCTTTCCATTGCCTTTTTGCTAAATTATCTTTAGTCAGAACAATGCCTTTAATAAGATACCACATGAAAATTTTAACTTTTAAGGGCAATTTTAGTCTCCATATATCATGATTGCGAGGGATTGCATTAGGTACAGCAAGCGCTCTGTACATTGACCGCACTGTAAATTTTCCATTCTGATTATAAGACCACACAAATGTATCCCTCTGATCTGTTAATTGAACATCACAAACTCTGGCTACAAGCTGTTGCCACGCCATAAGGTTATTATTCACCAAAGATCTCCTAAAAGAAACATTTAAAGGGTTTGATCTTAAAACCACTGCAACCGACGCACTCTTTTTTCTTACTATATTATACAAAGATAGATATTGGTCTTTGAAGGCTCGATAAATATAATCGAAGGCTGGTGTTGGACTACTTCCTGTACGAGGCCGGCGACCGGCCGCCGTCGCTTTCTCTGCTCCCGGCCTGCTACCTCCCTGACCAGTGGACAAGGCGGCGTGCGGCTGAAGCTGAAGCTAAACGAGAGCGCGACGGCTGGTGCTACGGCTACCGGGAACGAGATCAGGCCAAGCCACGGAACCTGCAACAGGGCACCGGCCTCCTCCGCCGCGGCGGAGGCGATTTCGCCGGGATCCTGATCGCTCAGCTCGACCTCTTGCGCGAGGAGATTTAATTTGTAGCTCTTTAGAAGTTATAGAAATTATGTAGTTGACAAGTTATAGAACCTTCTTATTTGAAATCAAATTTTCAATGAAAAATACGTTTTTGAATTCAATTTTTGAAATTTGAATTTTGAAAATGATATAGGATGGAGAAATCGCAAAATAAAAGTGTTAGGCATCAAGAAGTTAGGAAACTTTGTAGTTGAGTACGTTTTAGTTTGAAATCAAATTGTCAAGCAAAACAAATTTTGAAAGTAAAGGAAAAAAAAAGTTTGCCGAGAGCCAGAGCTTGGGCTCTCGGCAAACAATTTAATTAAAAAAATAAAAATGTTTGCCGAGAGCCAAATCTCGCGCTCTCGGCAAACATTTCGAATCAACACTTAGCCGAATTCAGCTTCTTCCTCCCTCACCGCACACTCTCTCGTCTCTCACCAGATCTGCGCAGCCGCCGCCGCCGCCGCCGTCCCCGCGCCACTCCCCCACCTCGCTCTCCCCGCGCCGCTCCTCCACCTCGCCCTTCCCGCGCCGCTCCTCCACCTCGCCCTCCCCACGCCGCTCCTCCACCCCGCCCGCCCGCCCGCCCGCCCCCGAGCCGCCGACGCCGCCGTCGCCCGCCGCGCCGCCTCCCGCCCCCGACCCGCCGCCGACCACCTCTACCGCGACGACCCGACCCCGGCTGCTGCACCGCATCCCTCCTCCACCTCCGCCTCCGCCCGCCTCCCACTCTCCCCGTGCCGCCGCCGCCACCGCATCCCGGCCGCTTCGCCGTCGATCCGTGCCGCCGCCTCCCCCGCATCCTGCCTCCCCCGCCCGGACTCCTCGTCGCCGTCGAACACAGATCCGGGGACGCCGCCACCTCGTCCCGGCCACTGCTTCCCGGGCGGGGCGCCGCAGCCCCGGCCACCCCTTCTCATCCCGGCCCCTCCTCCTCGTCGACGTGAGCTCGGCCCCAACTCCTCGTCGACGTGCGCTCGGCCCGTCCCCTCCCCCTCATTGACGAGCTGCTGGGCAGAGAGGTCCGCGCATTGCTCCAGCTCGCCTCCGACGTCCGCGCACTGCTCCAGCTCTCCTCGACGTCCGCGCACTGCTCCAGCTCGCCTCCGACGTGCCTCGACGTCCGCGCCCCCGCCCCGTCGACCTGCCCCGGCGCCACCCTCCTCTCCGACGTCTGTAGCTCCCCGGTGTCAGGTGAGGCCCGATTTGTTTTTTTTTTTCTTGTCTTTTTTGTTGCTGTGAAATGAAACTGGTGGGAAATGAGTTTGGTTTGAATTATGCAAATATGATTTGCTTCCAAATTGTGAAATTGCTTGGAAATTGTGAAAAATTTGCGTCGCTCTAAATTGCCATGGGCCAAACCATCACGTGTTGATACGATGCATTCACATAATTTAGCATTATCATCACCTTTATTTAGTGTATTGTAAGTGGACAACATGCTGCCTTGCATGTAAGAACTGAGGAGTGATATTCAGGTGAATGGCCTCTGGGTGTAGCAGTCCAAGTTGGCGCCGTAGCTGACCCCAAGGATGTCACAGTAGCGCTTGTAGAATCCGCACTCGAGGCCACCGTTGATGATGTTGGTGATGACGCCATACTCGAGGCCACTGTTGTAGCTGACCCCAATGAAATGCTTGGAATTGAAATAATGAATTTGTGAAATGCTTGGAAATGAAATTGTGAAATTGCTTGGAAATGAAATGGATTAAGGACCATGTGTTAGTTTGTTGGACTCAAATGTGTAGATTGTTGGACTGAAATGTGTTAGCATAGTTGAAGAATATTTGAGCTTGCCGATGCTATTCTAGTAGATGTGTTTAACGGCCATCGTGCCGTCGTTTTCTTGCAGGTTTTGGGAACCTCTCCGTACAGGGGAGGTTTTGTCGAAATTTTGAATTGATGGCTTTATGTTTCATTCTTTGCAGGAGAGCAAGAGGCTTTTTCACCGTCTTCCACTCGGCACTTTGCAGACAGCAAGGTGAGATAAAAAAGGCCTTCTTTTTTCCATTCATGTCTGTAGGTAGAGCGTAACCTAGTTAGGCGTCTCCCGTTCGAAATAGATACACAGTTGGAGATATGCCCGATGGTTGCATATCTTTGACCGTATCTCTTTCGAATTGTCCACGTATTTGGACAGCCCGATGATGCGTTGATGGGGTTTGTTTCCATGGTTTACTCCGGTTTGAGACAGAGTTTCGGCACCATCTCCCTGTTGTTCTCCGGATACACAATCTCCTTTCCAGGACGTGTATTTGGAGAACAGCGGGGAGGTGCTGCCGAAATTCTATCTCGGACCGGAGTAAACCATGGAAACGAACCTCATCTACGCATCCTCGGGTGGGATTAGGACCTATCTTCACCTAGTAGACAGTTGGAACATCGTGTAGATGCAAATGATTTTTATACTATTCACATATATGTTAGAGGATGGCGGACCGTCAATGGATGTATACGGGCCGCTCAAGTCAGGGTGACTTGACACGTGAATGGATTGACAAGACCGAAGCTTTCGTGGAACTAGCATTTGCCAAGGTTAAGAATAAGAATGTGACTTGGTGTCCCTGCAACCATTGTAACAACACGCGGCAAACTATACCCTTTGGACTTACCATGGTGAAGCCACACGGAGGAGAGACGAGGTCGTGAGACAACGCGTCCATGATCTTGATTCTGATGCCGGGGTAGGAGACATGTTAGATGACTGTCATGAAGCACAGGCCAGTGTTGATGAAGAACGTAGGCCGGAGGAGCCAGAGGAGACCACAAAGGCCTTTTACGACATGTTGTCTGCAGCACAACAACCTCTTCATGGGCATACTAAGGTTTCTAAACTGGATGCAATTGCACGCCTAATGGCCGTAAAGTCACAGTTCAGCTTTAGTCGGAACGCCTTCGATGTCATGTTGACAGTTGTTGGCACCCTCCTTCCGGAAGGTCATATTCTGCCAAAGGGCATGTATGAGGCACAGAAACTCCTTCGTGCACTTAAGATGCCATATGAGCAGATACATGTGTGCCCGAACGCATGCGTGCTATTCAGGAAAGAACATGCGGAAGCAAAATACTGTCCAAAGTGTTCATCCTCTAGGTACCAGGAGGTAGACTGTGGTGATGGTCAAAAGAGGCAGCTCGCGGTCCCGATGAAAATCCTACGGTACCTCCCGTTCTTACCGAGGATTCAACGTCTTTACATGATCGAGGAGACCGCAAAACAGATGACATGGCACAAAGATGGTAAACGATACTCTCCTGATAAGCTTGTACATCCAGCCGATGCTCGGTCCTGGAAACGGTTTGATGAAATTCATGACATCAAAGCTAAAGAGGCTCGTAATGTACGTGTGGCACTGGCAACAGATGGGTTCAATCCTTATGGTATGGGGTCTGCCCCGTACAGTTGTTGGCCCGTTTTCGTCATACCCCTCAATCTCCCCCCCCCCCCCCCCCCCCCGGCGTTCTTTTTCAACGACAGAACATTTTTTTGTCGCTGATAATTCCTGAGAACCCGGGGAATAATATGTCTGTTTACATGGAGCCTCTGATTGATGATTTGGAACTTGCTTGGAAGGAAGGGGTAGTGACATACGATCGAGCAACAAAGACAAATTTCAGAATGTATGTTTGGTACCAATACTCTCTGCATGACATGCCGGCGTTGAAGAAATATACGAACTCTTCTTTGATGGTTACAAACCTCTTACTCTTGTAACATTCAAATGCCATTGGTTTGATCCTCAAGTAGTGAGACGAACTCCTAATATTGGGCTAGTCGAAATTCGACAGTCCTCCGTCTACACAGGAGACGATGTCTATATTGCGGGTCAAGATGCCAAGCAAGTTTACTATCTCCCATACCCGTGCCAAACCGACGACCGTCTAAAGGGTTGGGATGTTGTGTACAAGGTATCGCCACGCGGTAAACTACCTTTACCAAACAATGAAGATTACAATACAAAGCCAAACACAGATGCTGGAGAGTTCTTTCAAGAAGATGGGCTAGAAGGGGGTTTCGTGATAGATTTAACCGAAGAGGTCGGAATGGAAGTAGACAACGAAACAGTTGTTGAGGACGACGATGCTGGAGATGTGGTTTTCAATGTCAACGACTTGAAATTACTTGAGCGATTACAATTAGGCATCGACGACGATGAACACATTCCCCCTTCGGTGCACGAGCAAGATGATATCGACATTCGTGATAGTGACGATGAGGAATGTGAACAAGATAATCCAGATGATGATGATTATTTCTAATACATGTATGGTGCATCTATTTAATATTTGCAGTACTATGTTCTATTTCTGTTTTATTAATTTTGCATCTATTTACTATTTGCAATTGTATATTACTTTTTAATTAAGTACTGATGAATTTAATCTTTTTAATTGCAGGTGATTGATTAAAGATGGTGGGCAGGGGTGTGGTGAGGTCGGTGAAGTCGATTTACGCAAGAGCCACCGGGAAGGGGACCGATGAAGCTGAGGGGTCCGGGGGCGGGAAGGGTCGAACGAAGAGTCGAGGCAGCAGAGGTGGCGGCAGGCGTGGAGGGAAGTCTGGGAGGGTTCCGTTGCCTTCTCCTTCTCCTTCCGTGCACGACTCTGGTGAGGAGGAGGAGGACGAGCGGGAGGTGGGGGAGGAGCGGGAGGTGGAGGAGGAGCTACCTTCTGTGAACGGCTCTGAGACTTCTGAGGACGAGGAAGGGGAGGCTCCAGAGGAGCCTTCCAGTGTCTTTTCTCGCGGTCCCGCACAACTCCCGAGCCGATCGATTCCTGTGGATAGACGGCCTGTGATCCGACCTGTACTGCCTAGGTATGTAACTTTAAATGTTGTCGATAATTTCTCATTTTATTATATGTTCAAAATCATAATAGAAACTAACAATTTGTCCTTTTCATTTGGCAGGAGTTGGGATGTGATCACTCCAGGTGATCACGATCGCCCCCCCCCCCCCCCCAATGGCATCCTCGGTATTTTGTGCAGGCAGTGTTACCCGGGCGTGGTGCAGTACAAAGGCAAGCAGGAGCCGGCTTTGACATGGGACCACTACAAAGTCGCTCAGGATTTGCCAGATTCGGGTAGCAGGTGTTTTGCCCACAAGGCGGAGCGGGTGATGATGGAGCTCTGGGTAAGTCTTCGTTGCACTGCATTGTCAATACATCGCTTTTGTTGGATAATATTGAAGTAATGAAAATATGCATCGCATCTTTATGCAGGATTTCTTCAGATGCGAGCCAGGCATGGAGGAGGTGGCGGCTAGTGTGGTGAACAAAGTATGTCAGAAACTCGTTCCTGACATGTGGTACGAGGCGCGGATCCAGGCCGTCATAACCTACCACGCCCAGGTCCACAAGACGACGGTGAACAAAGCTCAGGCACGAACCATGCAGCTGACCCGAGCAC
This sequence comes from Eragrostis curvula, assembly GCA_007726485.1. Taxonomy (NCBI): domain Eukaryota; kingdom Viridiplantae; phylum Streptophyta; class Magnoliopsida; order Poales; family Poaceae; genus Eragrostis; species Eragrostis curvula. The sequence continues at coordinate 46,367,381 of CM017440.1, forward strand.
AATACCTTCTGGTAAACATGAATACTCAATTCTTCTCAAATACGTTTAATTTGAACTTCTCATATTTATATATTTGATGATGTGTAGGTGCCTCCGTCGTGGTTGGCCACCCATCACCCCACATGGGAATTTATGGCGAGGAGGTGGTGTGACCCCGAGTGGTGGGAACAGACGCACAAGGCTGCCCGGGAGCGGCGTTTGAAGATGGCTGGGCCAGCACACCATCAAGGCAGCCAAAGCCTTAACCAATACGCTAAGAAATGGGTACGTGACTTCAATTCCTCATTATGACACTCTTCAAATCAACAAAATTTCTTATCATCTCTCTGTTTTCTTTGCAGTCGGCGGCACATGGTGGCCAGCCTTGCGGCCAGTTCATGGCGTTTGCTTTGGCCCACAAGGGCAAGGCAGAGTCTGAGGTCAGCTTCAACCCGGAGGACCCCCCCTCGGCGTACAGCAACGCAACCGTCCACAGTCGCATCAGTCAGTACACAGCAGCGGCAAGGCAGGTCCATGGGGAAGATTGGGACCCGAGCACCCACGACCTTGATGGAGAGCTCGTGATGAGGGTGGGTGGAGGCAAGAAGCATGGTCGGTACTGGATTGGCGACAGCACACTCGACACGGCCTCCACTCCGACCCTCTCGCAGATCCGAGCAAGGAGCACGGACTCAGCCCCGCCGATACGCCCACGGCCGACCGCGACACAGATCCAGATTGACCAAGTCCAGGTTATTTCTGTTTCATTCGACGTTCATTGATTTCGACATATGTTTGCTTTGCATTGTAACATTGGGATGTCATATTGCAGGCGTCGATGGAGGCGAAAATGGAGGAGAAGTTGCGGGAAGAGCGGCAGAGGTATGAGGCGCTGATGAGGTCGCAAATGCAGGCGATGTTTACTTACATCCAGAGTATCGGGGCGCCGCCGCCATCTCCAGACTTGTTCCCAGGACTAGCCGGCGGCGTTCCTCCTCCCGGCGGCGTTACTCCTCCCAGCGGCGCTTCTCCAGCCGCCACTCCGGTGAGTCACTTGAGATAGTTCGGCTTTCATTTTTTCCCTCGCAATAGGATATCCAATGTCTTAGTTTCTATGAATCTTGTGTCACATGCAATCTTTTGATTTTGCAGAACCAATCCGAGGCATCCAACTTTCCGATCTCACCTACAAGCCCTTGGACGGCGTGGCCACCTCAATGAACTTGTAGTTGTCTTTCTATTTCATGAACCTACATCTTGCATTTCATAGACTTTTACTTGTCGTTGTCGAGCACTTGTATTTGAACTACGTGGACACTTTGTATTTGAACTATGTGGCACTCTCTATGTGGACTTGAGGTGAATGTGATGTGATTTAGTGTTTGTGGTCATTTTATATGCTTGTGATGGTGATGGTGATGATCAATATGTGTATCTGATGATGCTGATAATATATGTGTCGTTTATTTGTGATTATGGTCCAGGTTGTAGCAAAAATAAACATTTTATTGCAACCTGGAATTATATTTTGCCAAGTGTCTGGGGCCTTTGCCAAGAGCCAGGGCCAGGCACTCGGCAAAGTAACCATACTTTGCCGAGTGCCAGGGCCAGGCACTCGGCAAAGCAACCATTATTTGCCGAGTGTCATGGCCAGGCACTCGGCAAAGCAACCATCATTTGCCGAGTGCCCTGGCCCTGGCACTCGGCAAATGCCCAGGGTTTGCCGAGTGCAAATGTCAGAGGCACTCGGCAAACCCTGGCTGACGGCCGTTTGGGCCGTCAGCGCACCTTTATTTTGCCGAGAGCTAAGGTGGCACTCGGCAAAGGTTTTGCCGAGTGCCCGACATTTGGCTCTCGGCAAACCCCTCTTTGCCGACTGGAATTTGCCGAGAGGGGTTTGCCGAGAGTTACACTCGGCAAACCCTTTGCCGAGAGGGTTTAGGGTTTTGCCGAGTGCTCCTTGCACTCGGCAAATAACGGGTTTCCTGTAGTGACTTGTTGCTTCACTGACTATTACTTATTTTTTTAAAAAAAAACAGAAGACAGAAAATTTCAGGATGTATTGTTATATGAATTTGAGATCAGTGGAAAAATGTTTTGGCAGAAAGTCAGTGAAAATTACCAACTTTTGGTTGTACCAGTCAATCCCATCTGGTACTGTTTCAATTTTGATAGATTTGATTAAATTAGTTCAATTGGTCATATTTAGTCTTAGATTTCATAAAAATTCAATTGTCTGATCGTCGTGAATTTTTGGTCTTACCGAAATACAGATTGATATGTTTTTTGTGTGTCCAGAATGTTTGTTCATACTCCATAGTACAGTAGCTCTCTGCTTTGTAGCTATCACTGTAGTTTATACCAGATACACAACATTATAAGCACAATAGTTCGTACGAGTTACGCATCATTTTTTTATTCATGATTATAGAGTTTTCTTTCTCGGGACAGATATTTTTCTGGAGAGTTTTTTCACCAATGTGGTTGAACGGAAAAGGAGTTTGATTATTGTTTCAGTGTATAATAAGAAAATCTTGATTGACGATGCACATATTGATCACTCTCGAGAGTCCTGTAAAGTTTTTTAAAAATGATTTCGGCGAATTGATCACTCTATACCTGGATTTCTGCTTCTTTTAATGGTGTCCGAATTCATAACAAAACAAATTGTACTGGTGAAAAATCCTGTTCCTGACCAGCTTTACAAATGCAGACTTCCTTTTTGTTAGAAATGCAGTCTTGATGTCTTCTATATCAAACTAGTGAAATTATGCCAGTACATATATTTTTAAAACTTCATTTGCTTATTCGAGAACTTTCATAAATTCCGAGTTTCCAGTGGTCACCAAAATATTTTGTTTACCAATTTTTCTATTCCTTGTGAGCACCACAATCAAGGGAGGTTTATGGTGTGGATTTTGTTCTTCAAAAGTATTGTTAATCAGTTTAGTAGAGAACAATTCTAGCAGATGAAATCATATAGCACCATGATTATAGGACATTTGTTCCTGTTCTATTTTTTATACCCTCTAGAATGCCAGAGCGGAAGGTAAATGATCTCTCTCTTGATTTTTTTTTCCCGTGTTCTCGGGTGGCATACTTTAGTTTTTTGACTCTTGTATAAAAAAATAGTTCTGTGATTTGTCTGACGGACATCCAGGCTTCTTTCGCTTTGAAATCTACCAAGTATACAGTACAATATTCTGATCAGGTACTACGTTCGAATCGGACTGTTACCTAAAACACACATATCGGGTCCGTTTCAGAAACAAAAAATCGGCCTACAAATTGTAACAGTCCAATGGCCTTTGTCAATCGAAACTACAGCCAAATCTCGATCTCCATGGAGACCCTAATAACTCAACCGAGAGAGCCGTCTGGTTCAGCGGAGGCCGTCGCCGCCGCTGCCTCCCCACGCTGGGTGTTGCTGCGGTACTACCACCACGGTTGGGCCTGCGACTCCACTACTGCTGTTTCCGATGGCAAGACCATTGCGGCCGCAAAGACCTCCAGAGGCCGAGACATCCAAGTCTCCTTCAACCTCGTGGCGCCGCCGGCGATCTCCACCTTCTACTTCGACTGGGTCGGCGGCGCGCCCGACGGAAAAGAGAGTTACAAGATGGAGTCGCACGTCATCGCCGCCCACAACGACTGCATCCTCTTCGATGTGATTGTCCACGAGCTGCACGGGAATTATGGTGGTGGCAAGGTCCATGAAGTGGACTACTTCCTGTACGAGGCCGGCGCTGGCCGGCCGCCGTCGCTTTCACGACTCCCGGCCTGCTACTTTCCCAACCTTTACGACGACCGTCGAGATCCTCCGGCCAAGGCACGCGGCGTGGACAAGGACAGCACCGGTCTCCTGCGCCACGGCGACGATGGGCTTCTGGTGGCCGAGCTCGAGTTGCCATACGACGGTCCAAGGGACACGGCCGAGCTCTGCATGCTCCAGCCCGGCTGTTGCGAGTGGGAGCTCAGGGTGGTGCCCATCATCTTGCCAAACACAGGCAAGCCAAGCAAATTAATGGAGGGGTGGCGCACGGACGTGGTCGTCCCCGTCGGCGATCGGTTCTTGTGTTGGGTGGACTACTTGCGCGGCTTCCTCCTTGGCGACATGGCCGAGGCCAGTCCCGAGCTCCGGTACGTGGCTTTGCCTTTTGAGGCCCCAGAGGATAGCTACGACTTCGACGGCCGGCGGAACATGAAACCATCACGAAAGTTCGGCGCCGCGGGAGCTGCTGCCGTTAAGTTCGTCACGGTTGAATCCCGATGCTGCTGTGGCGGTCCTGGCAGCACCACTTGCGTCCCTGGCCGCTTCAACTTCACCGTGACAACATGGACCCTGAACCTCGCGACGATGGATGAGCCAACTGCGACGTGGGTGAAGGACGGCGTGCTAGACTGTGAAGAGCTGTGGGCACTGCCGGGCTACGAAGACCTTAGGCGCGTGACGGTGGAGTACCCCATCGTGAGCGTCGACGACCTCGACGTTGTCTGCTTCACTGTCTGCAACGACTACCGGTCCTACTTGGACACTGAAAAGCGAAAGGTATGGTTGATCGAGGTCGACATGAGAAGGAAAGTGCTTTGCTCTGTCGTGCCCTTTACCGGTAAACATGGACTTGAAGGGTACAATGTACCGCTGAAACTTCAGTACTAACAGGCAGTTTATAATCTTCAAGGTCGAATCCATGCAGGCAGGGTGACATTCGAATAAACATTTTTAACATAAAAAAAAAATCTGAAACTCCAGGTAAATATTACGCGTCTTTGATTCCTGTTCAACCATGGCCACCGGGGCCGGGTATAGTAGTGATGTTAGGGTAAAGAAGCAATGGCTGCTAATGCTAACCTTTCCTAATAGACATTGACTAAACCTTACTCAAAATTTCGCAATAAAATATATGTTTCAACCGACTTTTTTGTCACCCAAGTTACATACTATTTGCAATCTATACAGATCAATCGTGCACGAAAGGGCGGCCATCCAGGGTGACCGCATCGTCAAGAAAATCTTCACCGCATGTCCGTACCCATCGCGATTTAGAGGGGGGGTTAAAGCCTAAAGCAACGTAGCTCCCTGATAATAATAATAAAAAAAGAAAAGCAACGAAGCCTCCGTTCCTCTTCTTCTCCCACGAAGGCGGCTCGCTCGCCGAGATGCCGCCGCTCCTTCCCCCCGCGGCACTGCAGTAGGCTGCTGGCCCTCTCCCCGTAGTCCACTCCCGTTGGCACTCGTCCCGGCATCCCTCATCGCGGCAGCCGGACTTGACGGCGGCGGCCTCGAACGCGGCTGGCGGGCTCCGTCCTGCCTGCCCCGTCGTGGAGGCCTCGACGGATTGGATCCGGGGAGCAGCGGCTCCTCCGGCCGCGGCTGCGCCCCTATTGTGGTGGCCGGTCTCTAGAGCGTCTGACTCCGACGGCGGCGAGCAGGCACAGGTACGACAGCTCTTCCCTTTCCCTTTCGATCCCTTCATCTTCCCCTACCAACTCGCCTCCAATTCGATGAGCATTTTTTTTCCTTTTTCTCTTTTCCGCCAGGAAGGAGATTTGAGTGATTGGGTTCTTTCTCCCCCACAAGGCATATGAATTTCTTCTTTGTTATAGCAAATGGAATGGATTAGGATTGTTGTTTGTGGATGTAGCAGTCATACGTATTAATTTGTTGGAAAAATTGGTAGGTCTGACCTGGTTTATGCATGTGCGTGTGTTCTTCTTGCTTATGTGGGCACCGGATGGAGATGGATGGGAGCTCTGCTTGGCGTGGAGCGTCGGCCTCGTCGGCCCGCAGGTGCTCCATTGTCCTCCAGCAGTGGGCGTGGCGACCATTGGTGGATTCCTCAGGTGTCATAACGGAGCTCCAAATCGGCGATAAGGTTCGTCCCTGCCGTTTGATTTATTGTGTTTTTTCTTACCGTGGTGTTTTGTCCTGTGGATTTGTGGTCGTTTTAACCCTGTGCATTTCGTGGGGATCGACTATTCTTTGTGAGCAGAAATTGCAGTACATCTTGGAGGGGATTGGATGAGGTACCTTCCTTTCAAATTTTGCTTCCTGCTTGCCTGAACCTTTTTTTTTGTGCTTTTCGATTTTTTTTGCTTTGACTCCTTTCTCTAACTTCGCCCTTGCCTGCGGTAGGCGAGCAGGTCGACGAGAGCTCATGTGTGCAATCGAAGAAATAGTGCTCTGTGTGTTAGATTAATCACATTTGTTTCAAGAAATAGTGCTACGTGTGTTACAGGATTAGGAAGGATTGTTTTGAAAAAAATATGATATTGGCAGTAGTTGCTTGAGCATTTCTACGTACAGATAACATCTTCAAAGTGTTTGCGAGATTTTCCTTTTGAACGCTTGCTAACAATTATCATAATTTCTGCAGAGCAATGATCTGAAACCTATATGGAATGAACACCTCGATTTTATTATTGAAGATGCTGATGCTCAGAGTGTAACAGTGAAGATTTATGACGACGATGGTATTCATGTATCTGAGCTGATTTGTTGAGCTCAATTTAGGCTAAAGGATCTGCAACCAGGCAAAGTGAAGGATGTTGAAGCTTGTGAAAGATCTGGTAATTCAAAGGGACAGGAAAGATCGGGGTCAGGTGAGCCTAATTCTCATGGAAACAGAACTGCTATGTTTAGCAGATCATCATTGGCTACATGTTACTTTTATTGTGACAATCTTAACAGGTGCATCTTGAGCTGTTGTACTGTCCATTTGACCTGAAGGAGGAGGCCCCAGTCCATCAGCAACAGCTTTCGATGATTTCCATGGAGACCTACAAATGATAGTACGTCCTTTCTCCCTCAAAACATTTTAGATTTGGCTTCCTTTGTAGGCATGAGGGCTGGTATTATGCTTCAATTTTACTAGGTATTCCAATATTGGTTTGTAAGTTCATGTCATTATATTTTTAGTATTGAATCAGTATAATTTAATTTTTTTTTACAAACTCGACAAACTTACTTCCGCGATTTAATGACACTTGTCGCTTGGCGATGGAATCACGAATTTTGTGTTTACTGTGTCATGATCTAGATTTTTGCTCACTGTTGCGATGTGAACATCTAGACTCATGGTACAGGGATGGTTGATAACAACTTAATGATAGTTGCCTTCATCATATTGTAGCCCATGGTTTATAACATCTCAATATACTTCTCTGCTTGGATTGTTGCAAACATTGCTCTTTGCAAGGACTGTAGCAAAATAGTTAGGTTGATGTTCCATCTAATTTGGAGATATATGTGTTACCAGCTTTTAATTTACTGCTCCTCCTTGATTTTTTTTAAATTACATTTTTTTCTTGATATTTTAGTTGCAGCTGGAAATTATTTATCACATAGAGCATAACCCTTTTCTAAAAATGTTTGCATCCAGTAATGTTAATATAAATTGTTTATGAGGAATAAAGCATGTTAGTGCACCTTTGCACTTCCTCACTAATCTATTTCCTACAGCACTACCACACGTGTATTATGTAGGGGATATGGGTTAGCGTGTCGAAAAAATCGATGAGCCACAAGCTCTTTGTATCATTCGTTTTGTTACTGTAAGCAAAATTTAATTGCTAATTGATTATTAATTTCCATGTTTCAAGTCAATAAATGGAAGCACAGCTAAAATGAAAGGGTATTATAAATAGCAGTTAAGATTCTGATAAAAACCTACTACCATTTTATTTTACAATCCTTGTTTGGGTACAATATTGAAGCCATTTCTGTCTGGTATAATGCATGCATGGCTGCCCTATGTTGCCCAGATAGCAGGTGATTTTGTAAATTTGAATCATATTCGGTCATATATGTTAGCAACATTTATAGCTATATATTTATGATTATCATTTCTGTGGTTTTGATTCACCTGCAGCTGTTGTCTGCCATCCAAATTCTTTCATGTTTTTTCTTCAAAATACGCATGTATTTTTATTAGGAATAGGCATATGTATTACTATGGACATGCTTGAGCTGAAATTTAACATAGTAATATTATCATGTGTCATCAGGCCTCCATACCTTCAGATGAGGGTTTTCCTTTCACGCCACTTGTTCGCTCCTTAAAAGCTCTTATTAGTTAGAGCATAGTTCTTAGTATTTTCCAAACATGAAATTTGATTGGTACCAAGACTATTAAGATATCGTGATTGTTCATTGTTATCGCAGGTTGTATTTCTTTTGCTGCAGTTATGATTGGAGAGTTCACTAAGGAACTCTGCTACAGAGTCTGACCTATGCTTTGGAGGATAGGAAATCCTGTAAGGTTGAAACATCTACATCTTAGGTATAATCTTCTCTGATCTTGACAACGGTGATCTCTTTACTGAAATTTTGTTTGGATGTACATTCTCTAATGTTTGATTCAGAAATTGGATCCTGCATTTCTAGATGTACTTGCTCTGTTGTTTGATTTTGAAATTGGAACCTGCAGATCTAGAGGCACATTCTCTGTTTGATTCAGAAATTGGAACCTGCATTTCTAGATGCACTTGCTCTGTTGTTTGATTCAGAAATTGAAACCTGCAGTCCTAGACGCACATGCTTTTTTGTTTGGTTCAAAAATTGGTTTCTTATAGTAGATTGAGGTGGCTCATCTAATAAGATTGTTAGGAAAAATTTGGTTCCATGATAGTATATCAGTCTGCTCCTTTGTCCTGCACACCTACTATTGAAGTTGACAGATATTGGTCCTTGTACTCTTACAGCAATTTTTTTCAGTCCCCTTGCAATGTACTGTGCAGTAGAAAATGGGTGTAATAATTCACTGCAACTATTAGTTATTTGGAGTTATGGCCACAAATAATTAGCTAATTTTATAAAACTTGCACTGCAGGCTGTTATGGTTTGCCTGGTGGACAACACATACCTATACAGGGCGCAACTGCAGCTTTGAAAGGTGCCTTTGCATGCTCATACATGTTTGTTTCATTGTCATCTAGGAACACAAAAGAGGTCTGAAGTACGAAATGAGGTATCCACTGAATTTGAGCTCCAGCATCTAATTTGATTGCTACAAGTGTGTTTGCAAGGCTGATTTTTATTTGTTTTTCTTTTGTGTATTGGAGATGTATAATTCCATTGTTTGCTCCTTTTAATCGAGAGCAGCTGCTATTTCCTTGAACCGTAAACTTTATTCATTTTTTGGAACATCCAATACATTTAAAGTTACTTATCATGTTTACGTGTGACTTTTGGTCATGATATCTGGCTTATAGTAAATTAATCATTCAGGTATAATAATCATGTTGCAACATATGTTGAAATGTTCTTTCCTTTGCAAGTATGATATGTAATCCTCTTTAGAATCTTATCCTGATTTTTTGTTGTACACTCAATGATCGTGTTTGCACTTTTATCTGACATGTTCACTCTGCTTTGAATGGATATTCGCAGACATGCAATCAAACTCAAGTAAGCAGATGCCATTATCTGTTATAAGTCCATCACTATTCACTATCTTGGAGAGCACGAGGTTATTAGTGTAAACAGGCCATTGTGCATAACTTCATTAGAAATATGTATTTGCAACTTGTGAGGCTTTTTGTGAAATCCCGTACCGATTGGTCATTGAACTTGTACAGTGGAGCACTGCCAATAAATTGTGAACTTCTCTCAGTGTTGATCCTTGCTGCTAACTTCATTTTGTGCAAAATGAATGGATATCTTTTGGTGCATCCTGTGTTTTATGAAATATATTCTACTTCTGTGTAGGCACTTTTTTTCACAGATGTCTTGAAAATTAGAAAGGCACTCTAAAAAACGCCTAACAAGGTATTATTAGTTATAACCCTTTCACTAATATTGAAGGCATTCTAAAAAAAAAATGCTACGTCACCTCTGGTTTTACTTTTCTGAAGCGTTCTAAAAAAGCGCTAGGAGTTACTTTTCCCTTCAGGAGCATTGTTAGAGTTTTTAAAGTTGCCTCGGGAGTGCTTTGAAGGTGCTTGATTTTTGGACATTTGTTGGCATTACAAAAAGCCACTTATCACGATGTAGTGTGTGCACCGAGCTTCACCTCGAATTTAACGATCTAAACTATGCAAACTTCTGTTAGAATGATATGGAATTGGTGTCAAAGCAGCGCAGTGAAGGCGCCATGGTCAGGTAGACAGGGCCACACCATACTATCCCAAAATAGGCGGTGATCAAGTCAGTGGTTGCCAAGTAAGAACCATACATATTTGACAAAGTAGCCGACATAATTCTTTTGTTGTAATTTCCCTTCAATAAAACAGTGTTCAGTGTATGTACTCTCATCTGTATGCTACCAGCTAAATGTCAGTGATTAATTATGCAACATACTTTAACTCGGATCACTGGATAAAGCATGCCATCCACTTTTGTCAGATTTGCAGCCAGGCATTTAAATCAGTAGACAAGCCTGCACCAATATTACACGCATGATCATATTACACGCATGATCAATTGAAAAAAAATAGGAGGACAAGGGATAAAATTGGCAGGAGAAAACGAACAACAGAAAGGATGGGGGCGCGCCAACGGTGCGCCACAGCTTCTGGTTTGTATAAGGCTACTATTATTTGTAACTCATCAACAACATGTGAACCTAGGAGGGCTAACGATCCAACAAAAGAAAAATGATTTGCTCATCTTGCACATCACACCAACGATGACAGAGAATTATAAAACTATTTTGTTCAAAATCATATCAAATCAGGATGAGCGATCACAGGAGTTGTCTTCTAAATTCTCGTAGTATATGTGTGAAATAAAAAAAAAATTGCTAGAAATTGTCGTAGCACATGCATGAAATTTTAAAAAATTGCTAGTTACTTACCAAGCTGTTTAGGTTCTGACGCACACATGGAGTTTAAACTGAAGTTCCCACCTGCTAACACTGAAACTGTATCGGCAAATGAGTGCTTCCGTTCCGTTCAGATGTATGGAGGATCGAGAGCAGTTGCTTCCTCCATGTGTCGACTTCGATCCTCCATACGTTTCTGTCCGTGCAGTTGATGGACTCCTCGCTGACTGTGAGGATGACAATATTCGGATTGTCCGGGCTCACGATAGGGTACACTGGAATCACACGAGGGAGGCCCTCATAGCCCGGCAGTGCCCAGAGCTCCTCGCAGTCGAGCGCGCCTTCCCACACCCACCTCATCGGCTCGTCCATGCCAAGACGCAGAGTCCAGCTGACCACCCTGAAGGTGAACTGGGAGTGCGCGCACAGACTCGTGCCGTACTCCCGTGTGCTCCCGCAGCAGCAGCGGGGTTCGACGGTCACGAACCTCACGGTGTCACCGCCAGCGGCGCACATGTTCCGGTACCACTGCATGTGTTCCTCTTGAACTTCGGCCTCGGGGTCGTTGCTTGAACGCCAGGGAAGGGGCGCGACGGGCAGGGGCACGTACCGGACAGTGGTGTTCGCTGCCACGACGTCGGAGAAGACGAATCCGTTGGCATAGTTAACCCAGCACAGGAACCGGTCACCCACAGGGAGGACACTATTGGAGTATTTCCATAGCCGCAGCTCGTCGCCTCTGCTGCCCTCATCGCGGAGGAGCGGCACATGACGCTTGATCTCCCAATCTTCGCGTGGCCACAGAGGGTTTTGCGGTCTGTCGACGTGGTGCACACATAGCTCGATGTTGTCTCGATCCGCAAGTCCGAGCATCACCACGAGAAGCTCGTCGTGGCTGCGGCGCAGTATGCCTGTAGTCTCCTCGTATAGTGTTAGCTCGCTTGAGTAACGGACCCGTACACGTTCCTCACATGTCATGGCGACGTCGCGGCTGGGAAGAAGAGACAGCGAGGGCGGTCTGCCGGCGCTCGACCTGTACACTAAGTAGTCTACGTAGTCGTGCTTAGTGCTCGGGTATCCACAATTGGTCATCTCGAGAAGCATGGCGTCGCCATGGGCCGCGATGATTTGCGCATGATCTTCCTGTCGCTGGGAGCGAGGCCATCCCTTGGCATTCATCTCGTCGGTGGGAGCCTCACCTTCCATGTCGAAATAGAGGTAGGAGCTCGCCGGCGGCGCCTCGAGTCCCAAAGAGACGCGCAAGTGCCGGCCCGTGGAGGTGGCAGTTTCCGCATCCGCCACGGTCCTGGCGTCGGCGACGGATCCCCTGCGTTTGACGTAGGGGTTCAGCATTGCCCACCGCGGATGGAAGGCCGGGGGCGAGTAACCTGAAGAATGTTCTCTTCGTTGAATCTGGTATTCGTCCATGTGGCCAGAACTTGGCATTCCATGGATTGATCGTTGGCCAATGGAGTGTCGACATCTCAAGGGCCTGAAGTTGCCGAAGTTACTAACCCCAAGCTGCATCAGCAGCTTCATCATACGATTTGGGGCAGGCTTGTATGTGAGCATGTGACGACGGTGATGGAGGCGTGGAGCTCGATCGATCGGCAATGTTTAATGGCGGCGGCGTTCCTGTGAGGTGAGACCTAGCCCTTGCTTGGTGATGCGTAGCTGGGCTGGAGCAAGAATGTATCTCGTAGACAGCCCATATGATTGTGTTTGGCTAAACCAGCCCAGCAGACATGACGTTAATGTATCTCCAAAAAAAGAAAAGCAAACATGACGTTAATGTCTCTCTCAAAAAAAAAGCAAACATGACGTTAATCGCTGAATAATTAGGCTGGACACTATTCGCTTTTGTAAAAGGAATCCAACTCGAATAACGTTATATTGTGATTATATATGTGTCTACTAAGAAAATTACTAGAACGCGGAAAGGAAATTTCACCTCCGTGAACGGCGTGGAGACCCCAATTAGCATTGGGCCTACTAAAAAACTACCCGCTTAGCACGAAGGATCTGGACAGCTGGAGTCCCATGGAATCCCCAACTCAACCGCCAAGAGATCCCTCCAATCTGCCGGCGGCCGGCAATGACGATTCCTTCTGCCCCTGCTGGGTAAAGAAGCAATGGAGGTGCTAATGCTAATGTTTGCTATAAAAATGGATTGATTTTCCTGTGTGGGTTTTCCGGTGACACCCCATGTCATTGCAGCCATAAATCTGCAGAAAACACTCCCAAAACCTGAACCAAATCAATTCAAACATAAATCTGAATTGAAAACAATTTGTTCAAATAAATGTCAAACCAATGCTTGTGAAGCAACTCAAACTTTTCAATAACAACTTGACCCAAACAAAAACTCTGTAGCAAGCACATCAGAAATAAGAATTTTGGAGAATTTTTCAGAATTTTTCCAGTTCTGGAAGCACCTCTAAAAATTCAGAGAATTTCCTTCAAATCCTGATGTTCCTCGATTTTTAATTTGAAATCCGGAACTCAAACCTGCATCGACCCAAAATCAAAGTTGTAGCTGGATCTGTGATGTTTCATCCCAGAAATTTTGGTGATTTGTGGAGCTCGGGAAGTGCATCGAATAATTCATCAAAGTGCGCTGGATTTAATTCGCTGAAAAAGAAAAGGTTGCCGGCCTGCTGTCAGAACTCGGCAGCCACGTCGCCGACGACCACCGGAGACACGCCGCGCCTCCTCCTCCACTCGTTCGCGGATGCCGAGCCCTCAAAACGACGCCGCCCTCTCTCTCGGCCTCTCCATCGACCGCCGCCACTCGAAACCCTAACCCTAGCCGCCATTTCTCGTCGCTCAGCTCAAACTCGAGCTTCTCGTCGCCGCCATGCCATCGTCAAGCTGACTCCGGCCAAGACCAACCTCTGAGAGCTGCGCCAGGGCATCCTCAAGCTTCACCATGGCCTCCAACCCCTCCCCTCCCCCGTGAGCTCGTGATTCGGCGCGTCTTCTCCGAGTCCGGCATCCCGAGCCGTCGTCACGCCGCCGTGCGATTCGAGCTCTCTGGTGAGCCCCGCTCGAATCCCTCTCGTATCGAGCTGTACAACTGCGCACACGCGTTCCTGACCCCATCCTTCTCCTCCTTCAGCAGCCAATCGGGGCGGAAATCGAGCTTCTCCCGCCGCCGTTCGTCACCATCGAGCAGCTCCGCGTCGGGATCCTAGTTCCTGTGCTTCTCGTCGACTAGTTCCTGCATGTCGAGCTAGTGATTGCCAAGGTGATCCTCAATGGCTGCTTCCTGTCCGCTCTCTCTCTCTCTCTGTACCGTGCGCAAATCGTCGCCGCAGTTGGCTGAGCCGCTGTGCTCGCGACCGGCAGCTATCTGGTGGTCGCCGTCGACTCCAAGCCCCTCAAGTGGGTGAGCAATGTGATGTGCTCCGCGCTGGTATTTTATTTAGAATTTTTTGTGACCATTTGACCAAATCCCGGTGAGCCGCAGCGGCTCTGGTGAGCTCCGGCCGCCATGGCTGGGCTCCCGTGCGAGACCTGGTGCTGGCCACACCAGGATCTGCTGTGCTGCAAGTCGTGTAGACCTCGTGTGGCTCAGATCCCATTGGCCTGCGATTTTCCCAATTTCTGGAATTTGCTAAACTCGTCTGAAATTGCTGCAAGCTTGTAAAAATAATAATAAATTGCATACAGCTCAGAAAAATACGAAACCAATTTTGTTGGCTTCCTGGCTACGGGCTCTGTCCATTAATAATGTCAAATCACCTAGTGCACTTCGTCTGTTTTCTCTATAAATACAAATATACAGATATTGTTTAATTCTGAATAAACTTTCTGTTGCTCATTAAATCATGAACTCTTGCATGCTTGTTCAGCTTCTGATTACACACCTACAGATCATTTTTCCACTGCAATATCCTGCATAATTATTCTCTTATGATTTAAATCGTATGTTGCATTCTACAAATTGTTATAAATAATTGCTTCAGCAATAAATCATGAAACTTCACCATAATTTATTTCCAGTGGTGTGCTTCACCAGAAAAATGCCACTGGAGATAAATTAAATCTCAAAATAATTAAGTTAACTAACCCACTTAAGTTAATTAAGTGCTTAACTTAATTAAGAGTCAATGAAGGAAATACTTCAGGCGAAAATAAATTAAACAACAATAATCCCTCACAGCAGAGCCTCACCACTTTGATTAACAAAATTCACTCTTCTTAATATAACGTAAATGACTGTCCTGTTAAATAATTAAAGTCTTTATTGCATCATTTTATTGCATCTAACATACATGTCTCCTTGTCATGACATATAGTATTCGAGGTGGGCAGGAGCAGGTGGAGGACCATGATGCTGAGCTACCCAGGAGGAGCCACTGACTGATCCCTTGCTGATCGTGCTTGTGATAGCGTCGTTCTTGAGCCAGGCAAGCCCCGGTGCATGCCTCCCTATTTAGATTTTTCTTTATCACTTGATTGGGGCTAGTAATTGATTGTGCATTAGGTTTATTAGGAGTTGCTGTGAAACCATAGAACTGCATTAGGACTACCCTTCCAGATCTACCTTGTGTCCTATTTTGTAGATGTGGTCTAGGTTATCGTTAGAACTTGCTATGCTTAGTGGCTAGCGGACGGTAGAAGACGAGTGGTAGGTCCCACTCGCATGATAGGAATCACCCCGAATTGTACTAGATGGATAGGATTTGTTGAGACCGGACGGGGGATTGTTTGTATAGGATGGTTGGAGAAGGCTGGGCCTTCACGGTGGTAGCCCCGTCTGTGTCGGTTAAGGACCGTTCGTTGTTGGCCCTGTTGAGCAAGTTCGAACGTACTGATCACATGCTAGTGTTCTATGGGCCTAGTAAACTTAGTAACTTAGCAATCGTGGGGACGACATCACCGCCTGCTGCTACGGGGGAATGAGGGAAGCCACCCACGGACGACGGCTTGGCCGGGTGTTTTGTGGGCCCAAGACTTCCGCCGGGAGCAGCAGATTGAGTCGGCTTTGCGGGGGCTTTGTAAAAGGTTGCCATATGTGGACTTTATGCTGCATATGTCGTGTGGTCAGGTTTTCTCCTGCAGGATGTACATCGATGCCGCCGCTCTCGGTCAAGAGCAACCTTGTTCACTGAGTCACATCGTAGTGTGCTGTGATTGATGATATGATGATGCTAGCTCATTACTGTTATATTTATTATCTCATTACTGTTATGCTGTTTATCTGATGTATTGTTACTCTATACTGTTTTAGAGATAAGTGCACTGTTTATTTGGTTAAGTACTTAATCTGAAATAAAACTTGAAAGTAAGGACCAAGTAATTAGTGCGGTTTTATGCTATCGAGTCAGCCTACCCCTTGTAGCCTTTGCATATTAGGAGTCGGCTGTAGTTAGCCACGTTGACGGGTAAGTCTTGCTGAGTATTAGTTGCTCAGGGTTTGGCTCTTTATGTTTTTGTGCAGGTTTGTTCTTGCTTCCGCTGATCTTTGGTGGAGCTTTCAGCAGGTCAACATCGTAGGGCTTCGATGTGCGGCCTTTGTATCGTCGAGAGTAGTAGTTATTTATCTATGTTCAGACTTCCGCTGTGTACTCTCGTGTTTTAAATCACTTGTACTTGATGTAATAACTTGAAGATGTAAAATTTATGCTTTTTATGTGATGTACTGTTGCGTCTGTTCATCAGCGCGTACCGACTCGATCCTGTGAAAAGCGGAAACGCTTCAGCTGGTATCAGAGCCGTGTTGGGACAGTACATCATATAAACGGTCTATTTTCGAAAAGCTAACAACGTTACGAGTGAGGAACGAAAGCCCTAATATAAGGATGTTAGAATATCAGGTGGTAATAGGAGTTGATTGTTATTTTTCCTATAACGACGCACCGACGCCCAGGTAAGAAGGTAAGGATCATGTATGGCTCCGTGGATATGATTTCTGGCATGAACCATCGAGTTCATGAGTGGCATTGATTTCTGGCATGGACCATCGAGTTCATGAGATGATGAGGATTGAGCCATGCATTTATTTTCTGCAAAGTTACGTCACCTGAGTAGGTTGTTTGAGGTGACGTTGTGTGGTTTTCTGCAGATACACTAACTCGCGCGTAGATCGTGTAGAAACGTTTGTGAGTACGACTGAGTTGCCACCATTGTCTACGGCCTGCTATACTTGGGCAAATTTCATTTTGTGAGGATGTATAGGTCGTGCATGCATTGCATCTTCATGATTTAAAACACTTCCACGAATTTCAGATCACACAAAAATTTCAGACTGACAAGCTAACTTCAAAAATCCATAACTCAAAAACCGCTGGGCAAAAAATTTCAAACCAAGACTTGCTGGAAAGCTTACAACATGAACTAAAACTTTGTTTCAGATATTCCCTTTTGATTCTGTCAGTATCCCCTTCAAATCTATCGACCAATTGAAACCAAATTTCTGCCTCGATCAGTTTTTCCAGAATCTGTCTACCATCTTCAGAATTCGATATCTCTAGTAATGATTGTCGGTTATGGAAGTTTAAGCACTCGTTAGAAAGATCTGGAAGTTATCTATAAGTTTCGTGTTATGACTTTTTCCGTTTGACGTCTCCAGAAGTGCCAGTTTTCGTTTTAGTGACTGCTGCTCGCTGTCGGGACAGATTTCAATCTGCCAGTTTGGAAGGCTTTTGCTTTCACATTTTGCTCGGATGGCTGCTGGTAGCTACTTGCTACGACCTTTGGGAAGTCTCTCACCATGTCATAATTTTTATTTTGCATGGTTGTGCTGTTGGAGCAATGGTTATCATTTTCAGCTTTGGCTCATTTAATTGCTGAATTTTGGTCTTGCAAGATAAATGTATCTAATGTTATATGCCATTCTATCTTGCAGCATAGCTGCTAATGCTGAGAACAATGAGGAAAATCCTCCACCTGCAGCTATGCTTGGGGCAGCTATTCTTGCACAGAACGAATTGCTTCGTCAGTTAGTACAACCCCAGCATAGCACATATGCTGATTTCTTGGCAACTCAACCGCCCGTGTTCTGTGAAGGTGATGATCCAATTGAGGCTGACCACTGGCTCCGTACCATTGAGTCCAAGTTCAGCCTTATCAATTGCACAGAGTTGCTGAAGACGTTGTTTGCAGCCCAACAACTTCAGGGTCATGCATGAGCTTGGTGGGCCAATTACCAGGCGATGCTTCCTGCTGATCACTAGGTTCTCTGGCCTGAGTTTCGAGAGGCTTTCAGAGCTCACTATATTCCTGCGGGCATCATCAGAAGGAAGCTTATGGAATTCTTAGATCTCAAGCAAGGCACGTTGGATGTATTGGAGTATTCCAGGGTGTTCAACAATCTTGCTCAGTATGCCCCTGAATATGTTGACACTGATGCGAAGAAAAGAGATTTCTTCATGAGAGGGCTTACCACCAAGTTGCATACTCGCTTGGTCATCAACACGTTTGGCAGTTACAATGAGTTGGTTAGTGCTGCTATTGTGTTGGAGGATAGTCTGCGAGCCCATCAGGTGGAGAAGCAAAAGAAGAAAAGGGCATTAGTTGGATCTTCCAGTAGTCTAGTGCAGAAGTATCGAGTTGCTTACAGTGGACCACTACCTTCTCACCAGCAGCAGCAGCAGGTGTGTCAGCCGCCTCCACCACAGCCGAGAGCATCTCACGTTGCTCCTCCTATGAGCGCTACAAGGCCACATGTGCAGCAGTCCACAGTTCGACCAGATGTAGGTCCATGCTACAACTGTGGTGTATCAGGACACTTTGCTCGTGATTGTCCTTCTCCAAAGAGGGGCAATGCACCTCCAGCCCCAAGTCAGCAGCCCCCTCATGGCAAAGTAGCTCTGACGAAGACAGGCCATGTCAACTATACCACATTGGAGGAAGTTCCAGATGGTGAACTGGTGTTAGCGGGTACCTTTTCACTCAAGGGACATTCTGTGGTCATACTCTTTGATTCAGGAGCTTCACATGATTTCATCATCAAGACTTTTGCTCATAAGCATCATTTGTCGATAAGTGTTATGAAGACACCATATGTCATTCGCTCCCCAGGAGGGCAGTTAGTTACAAATCAGATGGTCTTGCGCGCACCTCTTGTTTTAGGAGGAAAGATCTATGAGGCTTGTCTGATAGTACTGGAGAACCAAGGGATTGATGTGATCCTAGGGATGAGTTGGATGAAGCGTCATGGTGCTTTACTTGATATCCCTTCACGTGCGGTTAGACTTGATTCACCAGTTCATGGCAAGATGATCATTCAGCTTCCATCTCCATCTGTCCAGAATCCAGCTGTATATCAGGCGATTGGCCAGAGTCTTGATGAGATACCAGTAGTACGTGAGTTCCCAGATGTGTTCCCAGATGAGTTGCCAGGCATGCCACCCGATCGTGATGTGGAGTTCCAGATTGATTTGCAGCCAGGCACAGCACCTATCTCCAGAAAGCCGTATAAGATGTCACCAAATGAGCTAGCAGAGCAGAAGAATCAGTTGAAGGAGCTATTGGACAAGGGTTTCATTCGTCCAAGCTCTTCACCTTGGGGTTGTTCCGCTTTGTTTGTGAAGAAGAAGGATCAAACACTTAGGCTATGTGTGGACTACCGACCGCTCAATGCTGTGACCATCAAGAATAAGTATCATTGCCTCGCATTGATATCTTGTTCGATCAGCTAGCGAGAGCTAAGGTGTTCTCCAAGATTGATCTTCGTTCAGGGTATCATCAGATTAAGATTCGTGCAGAGGACATCCAAAGACTGCATTCTCTACTAGATATGGGTTGTATGAGTATCTTGTCATGTCATTTGGGTTGACAAATGCTCCAGCTTATTTCATGTATCTGATGAACTCAGTGTTCATGCCTGAGTTGGACCAGTTTGTCGTGGTTTTCATTGATGACATTCTCATCTACTCAAGGAATGAGGAGGACCATGAGCAACATCTCCGCATTGTGTTGCAGCGTATGCGAGATCACAAGTTGTATGCCAAGTTTAGCAAGTGTGAGTTCTGGATGACTGAAGTTCCTTTTCTGGGCCATGTTATTTCAGCAGAGGGCATAGCAGTTGATCCTAGCAAGGTGCAGGATGTTCTAAATTGGAAGGCTCCCACTACTATCTTTGAGATTCGCAGTTTCCTTGGTTTGGCTGGTTACTACCGTCGGTTCATTCCGAACTTCTCTAAGATCTCCAAGCCCATTACTGAGTTACTGAAAAAGAATGTGAGATTTGTGTGGAGCCCACAGTGTGGTGAGGCATTCCAGAATCTGAAGAAGCTTCTCACTACCGCTCCAGTCTTAGCTCAGCCCGATATCACCAAGCCATTTGATGTGTATTGTGATGCTTCTGGTACTGGTCTTGGTTGTGTGCTAATGCAGGATGGCAGGGTGATTGCTTATGTCTCTCGGCAGCTTAAGCGACATGAAGAGCATTACCCCACTCATGATCTTGAGCTTGCAGCTGTTGTACTTGCTTTGAAAGTATGGCGGCATTATCTGTTGGGAAATCTGGTGCACATCTATACAGATCACAAGAGCCTGAAGTATATTTTCACTCAGTCAGATCTGAACATGCGTCAGCGGAGATGGTTAGAGCTGATCAAGGACTATGACTTGGAGATTCACTACCACCCAGGGAAGGCTAATGTGGTTGCTGATGCTTTGAGTCGCAAGCTCATTGCAATAATCTTATCGCTGCTCCATACGCAGAGGCAGAGCCCAGTCTTAGAGTGTATGCTTATGGCTCCTTGGCCAATATATCTCTTGTTCCGTCCTTGCGTGATGAGATTGTGGCAGCGCAGAAGAAGGATGAGAAGGTGAATCACCTTAAGAGAAGACTCAAGCTCGGGGAAGCTAGAGTCCAGTGTTTCAGAGAGGATGAGGATGGAGTCCTGTGGTTCCAGGACAGATTGGTTGTTCCTAAGGACTTTGAGTTGCGCAGGAAGATTCTTGATGAGGCGCACACGACCAAGTATTCTATCCACCCTGGCAGCAACAAGATGTACCAGGATTTGAGGAGTCGCTTCTGGTGGACCCGCATGAAGCGGGAGGTCGCACAGTATGTTTCTGAGTGTGACACTTGCAGGAGGGTCAAGGCAGAATATATGAAGCCTGTAGGGTTACTTCAGCCCTTGAGTATTCCAGCTTGGAAGTGGGAAGATATTAGCATGGATTTCATTGTTGGCTTACCTCTCACATCGCAGAAACATGACTCTATTTGGGTGATTGTTGATCGACTGACAAAGTCTGCTCACTTCATTCCAGTGAAGACAGGATACACTGTGAGGAAATATGCTGAGTTGTACATCGCCCGGATTCTTTGCCTGCATGGAGTGCCCAAGACTATCATTTATGATCGGGGACCTCAGTTTGTTTCTCGTTTCTGGGAGCAGCTACATGCTTCTTTGGGCACCACATTGATTCGCAGTGCAGCTTATCACCCTCAGACCGATGGCCAGACAGAGAGGGTGAATCAAATTCTAGAGGATATGCTTCGTGCCTGCGTGCTACACCATGGCAAGTGTTGGGATGCGAGCTTACCCCTGGCAGAGTTCTCATACAACAACAGCTATCAGGAGAGTATCAAGATGGCACCGTTTGAGGCTTTGTATGGACGTCGTTGTCGGACTCCCCTTAATTGGGTTGAGGCCGGCGAGAGAGTCATCTTCAAGTCAAAGCCAGCAGCTGCAGCAGAGGAGACCGTTGAGCCTGATGAGAGGGTTATTCCCACACCAGATTTAGTTGCAGCAGCAGAGGAGACTGTTCGCCGCATTCAGTCCAACTTGAGGGCAGCCAAGTCTCGACAGAAGAGCTATGCTGATAGAAGACGCCGACCGTTGGTATTTGCAGTTGGTGATCACGTATACCTTCGTGTCTCTCCCATGAAGGGTGTACATCGGTTTGGTGTTTGAGGGAAGCTTGCCCCTCGGTTCGTTGGACCTTTTCTGATAGTGGAGAGATGTGGACCTGTTGCTTACAGATTGGAGTTGCCACCAAATCTCTCCGGAGTTCACAATGTTTTCCATGTTTCCCAGTTGAAGAAATGCTTGAAGGTTCCTGCAGACAGAGTGGTCAGTGATGTGGAGCAGCTTGAGCCAGATTTGACCTATCCCGAGCAGCCCCTCAAGATCGTTGATCAGAAGGATCGTGTCACTCGAAACAAGACCACCAAGTTCTACAAGGTGCAATGGAGCAACCACTCTGAGGCCGAGGCCACTTGGGAGACAGCGGAGTTCTTGAACTCCCATTTTCCTGGTTTTCTACCTCCAAGGTGCGTTATTTAGTTGTTCCAATTTTGCATCTTGTTCTTCGCACTTTCGCCATTCGTTTTCCCCTCTCTTTCTTTAATCTCGGGACGAGATTCTTTTAAGGGGGAAGGGCTGTGACACCCCGTTTCACTGGATACAGCTAGTATGCACTTCTCAAACTGAACCAAAAATTTAAAGCAAACCAAACCTGAATTGAAATCGAATTGTTCAAATAAATGTTGAACCAATGCTTGTGAAACATCTCAAACTTTCCAATAACAACCTGACCCAAACAAAAATTCTGTAGCAAGCACATCAGAACAGAGATTTTTGGAGAATTTTCCAGAATTTTTCAAATTCTGGAAGTGCCCCTAAAAATTCAGTGAAGGTCATGCAAATCCTGATGTTCCTCGAATTTTAATTCGAAATATGGAGCTCAAACCTGCATGGTCCCAAAAGGAAAGTTGGACCTGGATCTGTGATCTATCATCTCAGAATTTATGGTGATTTTTGGAGTACGGGAAGTACCCTGAATAATTGAGTGAAGTTCGCTCGATTTAATTCGCTGAAAAAGAAAAGATCGCCGGGCCTGCTGTCAGAAATTGACAGCCACGTCGCCGCCGGTCACCGGAGCCACGCCGAGCGCCCTCCGGCCGTACCCCGTGGATAAGAGCGGCCCTGCCTCGCTCCTCCCCGTTATCTCACTCCCCCGGCCGTCAAAACCAAACCCTAGCTTCATTCCCCATTTCCGCCGCCACTCCCGCCCCCATTGCCGGCCACTCCAAGTCGCTGTCGTCCAGCTATCTCCGGCCGAGCTGCGGTGCCTATAGCTGGACCACGACAGCCTCGAGCCAGCCATGGCCACGGTTCTTCCCCATCCTCCGTGATTCGCTCGAATCGACCTCGTCTACCCCAAGTCCGGCCACCGTCTCTCCTCGCGCTCCGTCGCTCGATTCGCCCATCTTGGTGAGTCTTCCCTCGATTCGCCGCACCTGTGGGTGCGCAAACTTGTTCCGCCCCTCCCTCACATCGCTTCTCTCTGTTTCGACAGATCACGAAGGCGTTGTGCCATTTTCTCCCCCGCCTGTGCGTCGTCGTCGTCAAGCAGCCCCAAGTCGAGCTCCCTCTTCCAGCCCTCGTCCTCGACAACAAGCTCCGGGACGGACTTCAGGGCCGTGAGGTGAAGCTCCACAGTCTTTTCCCCCTCTGTTTCGTGCCTCCGTTCATGAGCACACCGTCGCCGTAGTAGTCTGAGCCGCTGTGCTCGCGACCGGCAGCTATCTGGTGGTCGCCGTCGACTCCAAGCCCCTCAAGTGGGTGAGCAATGTGATGTGCTCCGCGCTGGTATTTTATTTGGAATTTTTCGTGACCATTTGACCAAATCCCGGTGAGCCGCAGCGGCTCCGGTGAGCTCCGGCCGCCATGGCTGGGCTCCCGTGCGAGACCTGGTGCTGGCCACACCAGGATCTGCTGTGCTGCAAGTCGTGTAGACCTCCGTGTGGCTCAGATCCCATTGGCCTGCGATTTTCCCAATTTCTGGAATTTGCTAAACTCGTTTGAAATTGCTGCAAGCTTGTAAAAATCATAATAAATTGCATACAGCTCAGAAAAATACGAAACCAATTTTGTTGGCTTCCTGGCTATGGGCTCTGTCCATTAATAATGTCAAATCACCTAGTTCACTTCATCTGTTTTCTCTATAAATACAAATATACCTATATTGTTTAATTCTTAATAAACTTTCTGTTGCTCATTAAATCATGAACTCTTGCATGCTTGTTCAGCTTCTAATTACACACCTACAGATCATTTTTCCACTGCAATATCCTGCATAATTATTCTCTTATGATTTAAATCGTATGTTGCATTCTACAAATTGTTATAAATAATTGCTTCAGCAATAAATCATGAAACTTCACCATAATTTATTTCCAGTGGTGTGCTTCACCATAAAAATTCCACTGGACATAAATTAAATCTCAAAATAATTAAGTTAACTAACCCATTTAAGTTAATTAAGTGATTAACTTAATTAAGAGTCAATGAAGGAAATACTTCAAACGAAAATAAATTAAACAACAATAATCCCTCACAGTAGAGCCTCACCACTTTGATTAACAAAATTCACTCTTCTTAATATAACGTAAATGACTATCCCGTTAAATAATTAAAGTCTTTATTGCATCATTTTATTGCATCTAACATGCATGTCTCCTTGTCATGACATGTAGTATTCGAGGTGGGCAGGAGCAGGTGGAGGACCATAATGCTGAGCTACCCAGAGGAGCCACTGACTGATCCCTTGCTGACTGTGCTTGTGATAGCGTCGTTCTTGAGCCAGGCAAGCCCCGGTGCATGCCTACCTATTTAGATTTTTCTTTATCACTTGATTGGGGCTAGTAATTGATTGTGCATTAGGTTTATTAGGAGTTGATGTGGAAACCATAGAACTGCATTAGGACTACCCTTCCAGATCTACCTTGTGTCCTATTTTGTAGATGTGGTCTAGGTTATCGTTAGAACTTGCTATGCTTAGTGGCTAGCGGACGGTAGAAGACGAGTGGTAGGTCCCACTCGCATGATAGGAATCACCCCGAATTGTACTAGATGGATTAGGATTTGTTGAGACCGGACGGGGATTGTTTGTATAGGATGGTTGGAGAAGGCTGGGCCTTCACGGTGGTAGCCCCGTCTGTGTCGGTTAAGGACCGTTCGTTGTTGGCCCTGTTGAGCAAGTTCGAACGTACTGATCACATGCTAGTGTTCTATGGGCCTAGTAAACTTAGTAGCTTAGCAATCGTGGGGACGACATCACCGCCTGCTGCTACGGGGGAATGAGGGAAGCCACCCACGGACGACGGCTTGGCCGGGTGTTTTGTGGGCCCAAGACTTCCGCCGGGAGCAGCAGATTGAGTCGGCTTTGCGGGGGCTTTGTAAAAGGTTGCCATATGTGGACTTTATGCTGCATATGTCGTGTGGTCAGGTTTTCTCCTGCAGGATGTACATCGATGCCGCCGCTCTCGGTCAAGAGCAACCTTGTTCACTGAGTCACATCGTAGTGTGCTGTGATTGATGATATGATGATGCTAGCTCATTACTGTTATATTTATTATCTCATTACTGTTATGCTGTTTATCTGATGTATTGTTACTCTATACTGTTTTAGAGATAAGTGCACTGTTTATTTGGTTAAGTACTTAATCTGAAATAAAACTTGAAAGTAAGGACCAAGTAATTAGTGCGGTTTTATGCTATCGAGTCAGCCTACCCCTTGTAGCCTTTGCATATTAGGAGTCGGCTGTAGTTAGCCACGTTGACGGGTAAGTCTTGCTGAGTATTAGTTGCTCAGGGTTTGGCTCTTTATGTTTTTGTGCAGGTTTGTTCTTGCTTCCGCTGATCTTTGGTGGAGCTTTCAGCAGGTCAACATTGTAGGGCTTCGATGTGCGGCCTTTGTATCGTCGAGAGTAGTAGTTATTTATCTATGTTCAGACTTCCGCTGTGTACTCTCGTGTTTTAAATCACTTGTACTTGATGTAATAACTTGAAGATGTAAAATTTATGCTTTTTATGTGATGTACTGTTGCGTCTGTTCATCAGCGCGTACCGACTCGATCCTGTGAAAAGCGGAAACGCTTCAGCTGGTATCAGAGCCGTGTTGGGACAGTACATCATATAAACGGTCTATTTTCGAAAAGCTAACAACGTTACGAGTGAGGAACGAAAGCCCTAATATAAGGATGTTAGAATATCAGGTGGTAATAGGAGTTGATTGTTATTTTTCCTATAACGACGCACCGACGCCCAGGTAAGAAGGTAAGGATCATGTATGGCTCCGTGGATATGATTTCTGGCATGAACCATCGAGTTCATGAGTGGCATTGATTTCTGGCATGGACCATCGAGTTCATGAGATGATGAGGATTGAGCCATGCATTTATTTTCTGCAAAGTTACGTCACCTGAGTAGGTTGTTTGAGGTGACGTTGTGTGGTTTTCTGCAGATACACTAACTCGCGCGTAGATCGTGTAGAAACGTTTGTGAGTACGACTGAGTTGCCACCACTGTCTACGGCCTGCTATACTTGGGCAAATTTCATTTTGTGAGGATGTATAGGTCGTGCATGCATTGCATCTTCATGATTTAAAACACTTCCACGAATTTCAGATCACACAAAAATTTCAGACTGACAAGCTAACTTCAAAAATCCATAACTCAAAAACCGCTGGGCAAAAAATTTCAAAACAAGACTTGCTGGAAAGCTTACAACATGAACTAAAACTTTGTTTCAGATATTCCCTTTTGATTCTGTCAGTATCCCCTTCAAATCTATCGACCAATTGAAACCAAATTTCTGCCTCGACCAGTTTTTCCAGAATCTGTCTACCATCTTCAGAATTCGATATCTCTAGTTATGATTGTCGGTTATGGGAGTTTAAGCACTCGTTAGAAAGATCTGGAAGTTATCTACAAGTTTCGTGTTATGACTTTTTCCGTTTGACGTCTCCAGAAGTGCCAGTTTTCGTTTTAGTGACTGCTGCTCGCTGTCGGGACAGATTTCAATCTGCCAGTTTGGAAGGCTTTTGCTTTCACATTTTGCTCGGATGGCTGCTGGTAGCTACTTGCTACGACCTTTGGGAAGTCTCTCACCATGTCATAATTTTTATTTTGCATGGTTGTGCTGTTGGAGCAATGGTTATCATTTTCAGCTTTGGCTCATTTAATTGCTGAATTTTGGTCTTGCAAGATAAATGTATCTAATGTTATATGCCATTCTATCTTGCAGCATAGCTGCTAATGCTGAGAACAATGAGGAAAATCCTCCACCTGCAGCTATGCTTGGGGCAGCTATTCTTGCACAGAACGAATTGCTTCGTCAGTTAGTACAACCCCAGCATAGCACATATGCTGATTTCTTGGCAACTCAACCGCCCGTGTTCTGTGAAGGTGATGATCCAATTGAGGCTGACCACTGGCTCCGTACCATTGAGTCCAAGTTCAGCCTTATCAATTGCACAGAGTTGCTGAAGACGTTGTTTGCAGCCCAACAACTTCAGGGTCATGCATGAGCTTGGTGGGCCAATTACCAGGCGATGCTTCCTGCTGATCACTAGGTTCTCTGGCCTGAGTTTCGAGAGGCTTTCAGAGCTCACTATATTCCTGCGGGCATCATCAGAAGGAAGCTTATGGAATTCTTAGATCTCAAGCAAGGCACGTTGGATGTATTGGAGTATTCCAGGGTGTTCAACAATCTTGCTCAGTATGCCCCTGAATATGTTGACACTGATGCGAAGAAAAGAGATTTCTTCATGAGAGGGCTTACCACCAAGTTGCATACTCGCTTGGTCATCAACACGTTTGGCAGTTACAATGAGTTGGTTAGTGCTGCTATTGTGTTGGAGGATAGTCTGCGAGCCCATCAGGTGGAGAAGCAAAAGAAGAAAAGGGCATTAGTTGGATCTTCCAGTAGTCCAGTGCAGAAGTATCGAGTTGCTTACAGTGGACCACTACCTTCTCACCAGCAGCAGCAGCAGGTGTGTCAGCCGCCTCCACCACAGCCGAGAGCATCTCACGTTGCTCCTCCTATGAGCGCTACAAGGCCACATGTGCAGCAGTCCACAGTTCGACCAGATGTAGGTCCATGCTACAACTGTGGTGTATCAGGACACTTTGCTCGTGATTGTCCTTCTCCAAAGAGGGGCAATGCACCTCCAGCCCCAAGTCAGCAGCCCCCTCATGGCAAAGTAGCTCTGACGAAGACAGGCCATGTCAACTATACCACATTGGAGGAAGTTCCAGATGGTGAACTGGTGTTAGCGGGTACCTTTTCACTCAAGGGACATTCTGTGGTCATACTCTTTGATTCAGGAGCTTCACATGATTTCATCATCAAGACTTTTGCTCATAAGCATCATTTGTCGATAAGTGTTATGAAGACACCATATGTCATTCGCTCCCCAGGAGGGCAGTTAGTTACAAATCAGATGGTCTTGCGCGCACCTCTTGTTTTAGGAGGAAAGATCTATGAGGCTTGTCTGATAGTACTGGAGAACCAAGGGATTGATGTGATCCTAGGGATGAGTTGGATGAAGCGTCATGGTGCTTTACTTGATATCCCTTCACGTGCGGTTAGACTTGATTCACCAGTTCATGGCAAGATGATCATTCAGCTTCCATCTCCATCTGTCCAGAATCCAGCTGTATATCAGGCGATTGGCCAGAGTCTTGGTGAGATACCAGTAGTACGTGAGTTCCCAGATGTGTTCCCAGATGAGTTGCCAGGCATGCCACCCGATCGTGATGTGGAGTTCCAGATTGATTTGCAGCCAGGCACAGCACCTATCTCCAGAAAGCCGTATAAGATGTCACCAAATGAGCTAGCAGAGCTGAAGAATCAGTTGAAGGAGCTATTGGACAAGGGTTTCATTCGTCCAAGCTCTTCACCTTGGGGTTGTTCCGCTTTGTTTGTGAAGAAGAAGGATCAAACACTTAGGCTATGTGTGGACTACCGACCGCTCAATGCTGTGACCATCAAGAATAAGTATCCATTGCCTCGCATTGATATCTTGTTCGATCAGCTAGCGAGAGCTAAGGTGTTCTCCAAGATTGATCTTCGTTCAGGGTATCATCAGATTAAGATCCGTGCAGAGGACATTCCAAAGACTGCTTTCTCTACTAGATATGGGTTGTATGAGTATCTTGTCATGTCATTTGGGTTGACAAATGCTCCAGCTTATTTCATGTATCTGATGAACTCAGTGTTCATGCCTGAGTTGGACCAGTTTGTCGTGGTCTTCATTGATGACATTCTCATCTACTCAAGGAATGAGGAGGACCATGAGCAACATCTCCGCATTGTGTTGCAGCGTCTGCGAGATCACAAGTTGTATGCCAAGTTTAGCAAGTGTGAGTTCTGGATGACTGAAGTACCTTTTCTGGGCCATGTTATTTCAGCAGAGGGCATAACAGTTGATCCTAGCAAGGTGCAGGATGTTCTAAATTGGAAGGCTCCCACTACTATCTTTGAGATTCGCAGTTTCCTTGGTTTGGCTGGTTACTACCGTCGGTTCATTCCGAACTTTTCTAAGATCTCCAAGCCCATTACTGAGTTACTGAAAAAGAATGTGAGGTTTGTGTGGAGCCCACAGTGTGGTGAGGCATTCCATAATCTGAAGAAGCTTCTCACTACCGCTCCAGTTTTAGCTCAGCCTGATATCACCAAGCCATTTGATGTGTATTGTGATGCTTCTGGTACTGGTCTTGGTTGTGTGCTAATGCAGGATGGCAGGGTGATTGCTTATGTCTCTCGGCAGCTTAAGCGACATGAAGAGCATTACCCCACCCATGATCTTGAGCTTGCAGCTGTTGTACTTGCTTTGAAAGTATGGCGGCATTATCTGTTGGGAAATCTGGTGCATATCTATACAGATCACAAGAGCCTCAAGTACATTTTCTCTCAGTCAGATCTGAATATGCGTCAGAGGAGATGGTTAGAGCTGATCAAGGACTATGATTTGGAGATTCACTATCACCCAGGGAAGGCTAATGTGGTTGCTGATGCTTTGAGTCGCAAGGCTCATTGCAATAATCTTATCGCTGCTCCATACGCAGAGGCAGAGCCCAGTCTTCGAGTGTATGCTTATGGCTCTTTGGCCAATATATCACTTATTCTGACCTTGCGTGATGAGATTGTAGCAGCGCAGAAGAAAGATGAGAAAGTGGGTCACCTCAAGAGAAGACTCAAGCTCGGGGAGGCTAGAGTCCAGTGTTTCAGGGAGGATGAGGATGGAGTTCTATGGTTCAAGGACAGATTGGTTGTTCCTAAGGACTTTGAGTTGCGCAGGAAGATTCTTGATGAGGCGCACACGTCCAAGTATTCTATCCACCCTGGCAGCAACAAGATGTACCAGGATTTGAGGAGTCGCTTCTGGTGGACCCGCATGAAGCGGGAGGTCGCACAATATGTTTCTGAGTGTGACACTTGCAGGAGGGTCAAGGCAGAATATATAAAGCCTGCAGGGTTACTTCAGCCCTTGAGTATTCCATCTTGGAAGTGGGAAGATATTAGCATGGATTTCATTGTTCGCTTACCTCTCACATCGCAGAAACATGACTCTATTTGGGTGATTGTTGATCGACTGACCAAGTCTGCTCACTTCATTCCAGTGAAGACAGGATACACCGTGAGGAAATATGCTGAGTTGTACATCGCCCGGATTCTTTGCCTGCATGGAGTGCCCAAGACTATCATTTCTGATCGGGGACCTCAGTTTGTTTCTCGTTTCTGGGAGCAGCTACATGCTTCTTTGGGCACCACATTGATTCGTAGTGCAGCTTATCACCCTCAGACACATGGCCAGACAAAGAGGGTGAATCAGATTCTAGAGGATATGCTTCGTGCTTGCGTGCTACACCATGGCAAGTGTTGGGATGAGAGCTTACCACTGGCAGAGTTCTCTTACAACAACAATTGTCAGGAGAGTATCAAAATGGCACCGTTTGAGGCTTTGTATGGACGTCGTTGTCGGACTCCCCTTAATTGGGTTGAGGCCGGCGAGAGAGTCATCTTCAAGTCAAAGCCAGCAGCTGCAGCAGAGGAGACCGTTGAGCCTGATGAGAGGGTTATTCCCACACCAGATTTAGTGGCAGCAACAGAGGAGACTGTTCGCCGCATTCAATCAAACTTGAGAGCAGCCAAATCTAGACAGAAGAGCTATGCTGATAGAAGACGCCGACCGTTAGTTTTTGCTGTTGGCGACCACGTATACCTTCGTGTCTCTCCCATGAAGGGTGTACATCGGTTTGGTGTTAGAGGGAAGCTTGCCCCTCGGTTCATTGGACCTTTTCTGATAGTGGAGAGATGTGGACATGTCGCTTACAGATTGGAGTTGCCACCAAATCTCTCCGGAGTTCACAATGTCTTCCATGTTTCCCAGTTGAAGAAATCCTTGAAGGTTCCTGCAGATAGAGTGGTTAGTGATGTTGAGCAGCTTGAGCCAGATTTGACCTATTCCGAGCAGCCCTTCAAGATCGTTGATCAGAAGGACCGTGTCACTCGGAACAAGATCACCAAGTTCTACAAGGTGCAATGGAGCAACCACTCTGAGGCCGAGGCCACTTAGGAGACAGCGGAGTTCTTGAATTCCCATTTTCCTGGTTTTCTACCTCCAAGGTGTGTTATTTAGTTGTTCCATTTTTGCATCTTGTTCTTTGCTTTTTCACCTTCGCTTTCCCCTCTCTTTCTTTAATCTCGGGACGAGATTCCTTTAAGGGGGGAGGGCTGTGACACCCCGTGTCATTGCAGCCATAAATCTGCAGAAAACACTCCCAAAACCTGAACCAAATCAATTCAAACATAAATCTGAATTGAAAACAATTTGTTCAAATAAATGTCAAACCAATGCTTGTGAAGCAACTCAAACTTTTCAATAACAACTTGACCCAAACAAAAACTCTGTAGCAAGCACATCAGAAATAAGAATTTTGGAGAATTTTTCAGAATTTTTCCAGTTCTGGAAGCACCTCTAAAAATTCAGAGAAGTTCCTTCAAATCCTGATGTTCCTCGATTTTTAATTTGAAATCTGGAACTCAAACCTGCATCGACCCAAAATCACAGTTGTAGCTGGATCTGTGATATTTCATCCCAGAAATTTTGGTGATTTTTGGAGCTCGGGAAGTGCATCGAATAATTCATCAAAGTGCGCTGGATTTAATTCGCTGAAAAAGAAAAGGTCGCCGGCCTGCTGTCAGAACTCGGCAGCCACGTCGCTGACGACCACCGGAGACACGCCGCGCCTCCTCCTCCACTCGTTCGCGGATGCCGAGCCCTCAAAACGACGCCGCCCTCTCTCTCGGCCTCTCCATCGACCGCCGCCACTCGAAACCCTAACCCTAGCCGCCATTTCTCGTCGCTCAGCTCAAACTCGAGCTTCTCGTCGCCGCCATGCCATCGTCAAGCTGACTCCGGCCAAGACCAACCTCTGAGAGCTGCGCCAGGGCATCCTCAAGCTTCACCATGGCCTCCAACCCCTCCCCTCCCCCGTGAGCTCGTGATTCGGCGCGTCTTCTCCGAGTCCGGCATCCCGAGCCGTCGTCACGCCGCCGTGCGATTCGAGCTCTCTGGTGAGCCCCGCTCGAATCCCTCTCGTGTCGAGCTGTACAACTGCGCACACGCGTTCCTGACCCCACCCTTCTCCTCCTTCAGCAGCCAACCGGGGCGGAAATCGAGCTTCTCCCGTCGCCGTTCGTCACCATCGAGCAGCTCCGCGTCGGGATCCTAGTTCCTGTGCTTCTCGTCGACTAGTTCCTGCATGTCGAGCTAGTGATTGCCAAGGTGATCCTCAATGGCTGCTTCCTGTCCGCTCTCTCTCTCTCTCTCTCTGTACCGTGCGCAAATCGTCGCCGCAGTTGGCTGAGCCGCTGTGCTCGCGACCGGCAGCTATCTGGTGGTCGCCGTCGACTCCAAGCCCCTCAAGTGGGTGAGCAATGTGATGTGCTCCGCGCTGGTATTTTATTTAGAATTTTTCGTGACCATTTGACAAAATCCCGGTGAGCCGCAGCGGCTCCGGTGAGCTCCGGCCGCCATGGCTGGGCTCCCGTGCGAGACCTGGTGCTGGCCACACCAGGATCTGCTGTGCTGCAAGTCGTGTAGACCTCGTGTGGCTCAGATCCCATTGGCCTGCGATTTTCCCAATTTCTGGAATTTGCTAAACTCGTCTGAAATTGCTGCAAGCTTGTAAAAATAATAATAAATTGCATACAGCTCAGAAAAATACGAAACCAATTTTGTTGGCTTCCTGGCTACGGGCTCTGTCCATTAATAATGTCAAATCACCTAGTGCACTTCGTCTGTTTTCTCTATAAATACAAATATACAGATATTGTTTAATTCTGAATAAACTTTCTGTTGCTCATTAAATCATGAACTCTTGCATGCTTGTTCAGCTTCTGATTACACACCTACAGATCATTTTTCCACTGCAATATCCTGCATAATTATTCTCTTATGATTTAAATCGTATGTTGCATTCTACAAATTGTTATAAATAATTGCTTCAGCAATAAATCATGAAACTTCACCATAATTTATTTCCAGTGGTGTGCTTCACCAGAAAAATGCCACTGGAGATAAATTAAATCTCAAAATAATTAAGTTAACTAACCCACTTAAGTTAATTAAGTGATTAACTTAATTAAGAGTCAATGAAGGAAATACTTCAGGCGAAAATAAATTAAACAACAATAATCCCTCACAGCAGAGCCTCACCACTTTGATTAACAAAATTCACTCTTCTTAATATAACGTAAATGACTGTCCCGTTAAATAATTAAAGTCTTTATTGCATCATTTTATTGCATCTAACATACATGTCTCCTTGTCATGACATATAGTATTCGAGGTGGGCAGGAGCAGGTGGAGGACCATGATGCTGAGCTACCCAGGAGGAGCCACTGACTGATCCCTTGCTGATTGTGCTTGTGATAGCGTCGTTCTTGAGCCAGGCAAGCCCCGGTGCATGCCTCCCTATTTAGATTTTTCTTTATCACTTGATTGGGGCTAGTAATTGATTGTGCATTAGGTTTATTAGGAGTTGCTGTGAAACCATAGAACTGCATTAGGACTACCCTTCCAGATCTACCTTGTGTCCTATTTTGTAGATGTGGTCTAGGTTATCGTTAGAACTTGCTATGCTTAGTGGCTAGCGGACGGTAGAAGACGAGTGGTAGGTCCCACTCGCATGATAGGAATCACCCCGAATTGTACTAGATGGATAGGATTTGTTGAGACCGGACGGGGGATTGTTTGTATAGGATGGTTGGAGAAGGCTGGGCCTTCACGGTGGTAGCCCCGTCTGTGTCGGTTAAGGACCGTTCGTTGTTGGCCCTGTTGAGCAAGTTCGAACGTACTGATCACATGCTAGTGTTCTATGGGCCTAGTAAACTTAGTAACTTAGCAATCGTGGGGACGACATCACCGCCTGCTGCTACGGGGGAATGAGGGAAGCCACCCACGGACGACGGCTTGGCCGGGTGTTTTGTGGGCCCAAGACTTCCGCCGGGAGCAGCAGATTGAGTCGGCTTTGCGGGGGCTTTGTAAAAGGTTGCCATATGTGGACTTTATGCTGCATATGTCGTGTGGTCAGGTTTTCTCCTGCAGGATGTACATCGATGCCGCCGCTCTCGGTCAAGAGCAACCTTGTTCACTGAGTCACATCGTAGTGTGCTGTGACTGATGATATGATGATGCTAGCTCATTACTGTTATATTTATTATCTCATTACTGTTATGCTGTTTATCTGATGTATTGTTACTCTATACTGTTTTAGAGATAAGTGCACTGTTTATTTGGTTAAGTACTTAATCTGAAATAAAACTTGAAAGTAAGGACCAAGTAATTAGTGCGGTTTTATGCTATCGAGTCAGCCTACCCCTTGTAGCCTTTGCATATTAGGAGTCGGCTGTAGTTAGCCACGTTGACGGGTAAGTCTTGCTGAGTATTAGTTGCTCAGGGTTTGGCTCTTTATGTTTTTGTGCAGGTTTGTTCTTGCTTCCGCTGATCTTTGGTGGAGCTTTCAGCAGGTCAACATCGTAGGGCTTCGATGTGCGGCCTTTGTATCATCGAGAGTAGTAGTTATTTATCTATGTTCAGACTTCCGCTGTGTACTCTCGTGTTTTAAATCACTTGTACTTGATGTAATAACTTGAAGATGTAAAATTTATGCTTTTTATGTGATGTACTGTTGCGTCTGTTCATCAGCGCGTACCGACTCGATCCTGTGAAAAGCGGAAACGCTTCAGCTGGTATCAGAGCCGTGTTGGGACAGTACATCATATAAACGGTCTATTTTCGAAAAGCTAACAACGTTACGAGTGAGGAACGAAAGCCCTAATATAAGGATGTTAGAATATCAGGTGGTAATAGGAGTTGATTGTTATTTTTCCTATAACGACGCACCGACGCCCAGGTAAGAAGGTAAGGATCATGTATGGCTCCGTGGATATGATTTCTGGCATGAACCATCGAGTTCATGAGTGGCATTGATTTCTGGCATGGACCATCGAGTTCATGAGATGATGAGGATTGAGCCATGCATTTATTTTCTGCAAAGTTACGTCACCTGAGTAGGTTGTTTGAGGTGACGTTGTGTGGTTTTCTGCAGATACACTAACTCGCGCGTAGATCGTGTAGAAACGTTTGTGAGTACGACTGAGTTGCCACCACTGTCTACGGCCTGCTATACTTGGGCAAATTTCATTTTGTGAGGATGTATAGGTCGTGCATGCATTGCATCTTCATGATTTAAAACACTTCCACGAATTTCAGATCACACAAAAATTTCAGACTGACAAGCTAACTTCAAAAATCCATAACTCAAAAACCGCTGGGCAAAAAATTTCAAACCAAGACTTGCTGGAAAGCTTACAACATGAACTAAAACTTTGTTTCAGATATTCCCTTTTGATTCTGTCAGTATCCCCTTCAAATCTATCGACCAATTGAAACCAAATTTCTGCCTCGACCAGTTTTTCCAGAATCTGTCTACCATCTTCAGAATTCGATATCTCTAGTTATGATTGTCGGTTATGGGAGTTTAAGCACTCGTTAGAAAGATCTGGAAGTTATCTACAAGTTTCGTGTTATGACTTTTTCCGTTTGACGTCTCCAGAAGTGCCAGTTTTCGTTTTAGTGACTGCTGCTCGCTGTCGGGACAGATTTCAATCTGCCAGTTTGGAAGGCTTTTGCTTTCACATTTTGCTCGGATGGCTGCTGGTAGCTACTTGCTACGACCTTTGGGAAGTCTCTCACCATGTCATAATTTTTATTTTGCATGGTTGTGCTGTTGGAGCAATGGTTATCATTTTCAGCTTTGGCTAATTTAATTGCTGAATTTTGGTCTTGCAAGATAAATGTATCTAATGTTATATGCCATTCTATCTTGCAGCATAGCTGCTAATGCTGAGAACAATGAGGAAAATCCTCCACCTGCAGCTATGCTTGGGGCAGCTATTCTTGCACAGAACGAATTGCTTCGTCAGTTAGTACAACCCCAGCATAGCACATATGCTGATTTCTTGGCAACTCAACCGCCCGTGTTCTGTGAAGGTGATGATCCAATTGAGGCTGACCACTGGCTCCGTACCATTGAGTCCAAGTTCAGCCTTATCAATTGCACAGAGTTGCTGAAGACGTTGTTTGCAGCCCAACAACTTCAGGGTCATGCATGAGCTTGGTGGGCCAATTACCAGGCGATGCTTCCTGCTGATCACTAGGTTCTCTGGCCTGAGTTTCGAGAGGCTTTCAGAGCTCACTATATTCCTGCGGGCATCATCAGAAGGAAGCTTATGGAATTCTTAGATCTCAAGCAAGGCACGTTGGATGTATTGGAGTATTCCAGGGTGTTCAACAATCTTGCTCAGTATGCCCCTGAATATGTTGACACTGATGCGAAGAAAAGAGATTTCTTCATGAGAGGGCTTACCACCAAGTTGCATACTCGCTTGGTCATCAACACGTTTGGCAGTTACAATGAGTTGGTTAGTGCTGCTATTGTGTTGGAGGATAGTCTGCGAGCCCATCAGGTGGAGAAGCAAAAGAAGAAAAGGGCATTAGTTGGATCTTCCAGTAGTCCAGTGCAGAAGTATCGAGTTGCTTACAGTGGACCACTACCTTCTCACCACCAGCAGCAGCAGGTGTGTCAGCCGCCTCCACCACAGCCGAGAGCATCTCACGTTGCTCCTCCTATGAGCGCTACAAGGCCACATGTGCAGCAGTCCACAGTTCGACCAGATGTAGGTCCATGCTACAACTGTGGTGTATCAGGACACTTTGCTCGTGATTGTCCTTCTCCAAAGAGGGGCAATGCACCTCCAGCCCCAAGTCAGCAGCCCCCTCATGGCAAAGTAGCTCTGACGAAGACAGGCCATGTCAACTATACCACATTGGAGGAAGTTCCAGATGGTGAACTGGTGTTAGCGGGTACCTTTTCACTCAAGGGACATTCTGTGGTCATACTCTTTGATTCAGGAGCTTCACATGATTTCATCATCAAGACTTTTGCTCATAAGCATCATTTGTCGATAAGTGTTATGAAGACACCATATGTCATTCGCTCCCCAGGAGGGCAGTTAGTTACAAATCAGATGGTCTTGCGCGCACCTCTTGTTTTAGGAGGAAAGATCTATGAGGCTTGTCTGATAGTACTGGAGAACCAAGGGATTGATGTGATCCTAGGGATGAGTTGGATGAAGCGTCATGGTGCTTTACTTGATATCCCTTCAGGTGCGGTTAGACTTGATTCACCAGTTCATGGCAAGATGATCATTCAGCTTCCATCTCCATCTGTCCAGAATCCAGCTGTATATCAGGCGATTGGCCAGAGTCTTGGTGAGATACCAGTAGTACGTGAGTTCCCAGATGTGTTCCCAGATGAGTTGCCAGGCATGCCACCCGATCGTGATGTGGAGTTCCAGATTGATTTGCAGCCAGGCACAGCACCTATCTCCAGAAAGCCGTATAAGATGTCACCAAATGAGCTAGCAGAGCTGAAGAATCAGTTGAAGGAGCTATTGGACAAGGGTTTCATTCGTCCAAGCTCTTCACCTTGGGGTTGTTCCGCTTTGTTTGTGAAGAAGAAGGATCAAACACTTAGGCTATGTGTGGACTACCGACCGCTCAATGCTGTGACCATCAAGAATAAGTATCCATTGCCTCGCATTGATATCTTGTTCGATCAGCTAGCGAGAGCTAAGGTGTTCTCCAAGATTGATCTTCGTTCAGGGTATCATCAGATTAAGATCCGTGCAGAGGACATTCCAAAGACTGCTTTCTCTACTAGATATGGGTTGTATGAGTATCTTGTCATGTCATTTGGGTTGACAAATGCTCCAGCTTATTTCATGTATCTGATGAACTCAGTGTTCATGCCTGAGTTGGACCAGTTTGTCGTGGTCTTCATTGATGACATTCTCATCTACTCAAGGAATGAGGAGGACCATGAGCAACATCTCCGCATTGTGTTGCAGCGTCTGCGAGATCACAAGTTGTATGCCAAGTTTAGCAAGTGTGAGTTCTGGATGACTGAAGTACCTTTTTTGGGCCATGTTATTTCAGCAGAGGGCATAACAGTTGATCCTAGCAAGGTGCAGGATGTTCTAAATTGGAAGGCTCCCACTACTATCTTTGAGATTCGCAGTTTCCTTGGTTTGGCTGGTTACTACCGTCGGTTCATTCCGAACTTTTCTAAGATCTCCAAGCCCATTACTGAGTTACTGAAAAAGAATGTGAGGTTTGTGTGGAGCCCACAGTGTGGTGAGGCATTCCATAATCTGAAGAAGCTTCTCACTACCGCTCCAGTTTTAGCTCAGCCTGATATCACCAAGCCATTTGATGTGTATTGTGATGCTTCTGGTACTGGTCTTGGTTGTGTGCTAATGCAGGATGGCAGGGTGATTGCTTATGTCTCTCGGCAGCTTAAGCGACATGAAGAGCATTACCCCACCCATGATCTTGAGCTTGCAGCTGTTGTACTTGCTTTGAAAGTATGGCGGCATTATCTGTTGGGAAATCTGGTGCATATCTATACAGATCACAAGAGCCTCAAGTACATTTTCTCTCAGTCAGATCTGAATATGCGTCAGAGGAGATGGTTAGAGCTGATCAAGGACTATGATTTGGAGATTCACTATCACCCAGGGAAGGCTAATGTGGTTGCTGATGCTTTGAGTCGCAAGGCTCATTGCAATAATCTTATCGCTGCTCCATACGCAGAGGCAGAGCCCAGTCTTCGAGTGTATGCTTATGGCTCTTTGGCCAATATATCACTTATTCTGACCTTGCGTGATGAGATTGTAGCAGCGCAGAAGAAAGATGAGAAAGTGGGTCACCTCAAGAGAAGACTCAAGCTCGGGGAGGCTAGAGTCCAGTGTTTCAGGGAGGATGAGGATGGAGTTCTATGGTTCAAGGACAGATTGGTTGTTCCTAAGGACTTTGAGTTGCGCAGGAAGATTCTTGATGAGGCGCACACGTCCAAGTATTCTATCCACCCTGGCAGCAACAAGATGTACCAGGATTTGAGGAGTCGCTTCTGGTGGACCCGCATGAAGCGGGAGGTCGCACAATATGTTTCTGAGTGTGACACTTGCAGGAGGGTCAAGGCAGAATATATAAAGCCTGCAGGGTTACTTCAGCCCTTGAGTATTCCATCTTGGAAGTGGGAAGATATTAGCATGGATTTCATTGTTCGCTTACCTCTCACATCGCAGAAACATGACTCTATTTGGGTGATTGTTGATCGACTGACCAAGTCTGCTCACTTCATTCCAGTGAAGACAGGATATACCGTGAGGAAATATGCTGAGTTGTACATCGCCCGGATTCTTTGCCTGCATGGAGTGCCCAAGACTATCATTTCTGATCGGGGACCTCAGTTTGTTTCTCGTTTCTGGGAGCAGCTACATGCTTCTTTGGGCACCACATTGATTCGTAGTGCAGCTTATCACCCTCAGACAGATGGCCAGACAAAGAGGGTGAATCAGATTCTAGAGGATATGCTTCGTGCTTGCGTGCTACACCATGGCAAGTGTTGGGATGAGAGCTTACCACTGGCAGAGTTCTCTTACAACAACAATTGTCAGGAGAGTATCAAAATGGCACCGTTTGAGGCTTTGTATGGACGTCGTTGTCGGACTCCCCTTAATTGGGTTGAGGCCGGCGAGAGAGTCATCTTCAAGTCAAAGCCAGCAGCTGCAGCAGAGGAGACCGTTGAGCCTGATGAGAGGGTTATTCCCACACCAGATTTAGTGGCAGCAACAGAGGAGACTGTTCGCCGCATTCAATCAAACTTGAGAGCAGCCAAATCTAGACAGAAGAGCTATGCTGATAGAAGACGCCGACCGTTAGTTTTTGCTGTTGGCGACCACGTATACCTTCGTGTCTCTCCCATGAAGGGTGTACATCGGTTTGGTGTTAGAGGGAAGCTTGCCCCTCGGTTCATTGGACCTTTTCTGATAGTGGAGAGATGTGGACATGTCGCTTACAGATTGGAGTTGCCACCAAATCTCTCCGGAGTTCACAATGTCTTCCATGTTTCCCAGTTGAAGAAATCCTTGAAGGTTCCTGCAGATAGAGTGGTTAGTGATGTTGAGCAGCTTGAGCCAGATTTGACCTATTCCGAGCAGCCCTTCAAGATCGTTGATCAGAAGGACCGTGTCACTCGGAACAAGATCACCAAGTTCTACAAGGTGCAATGGAGCAACCACTCTGAGGCCGAGGCCACTTAGGAGACAGCGGAGTTCTTGAATTCCCATTTTCCTGGTTTTCTACCTCCAAGGTGTGTTATTTAGTTGTTCCATTTTTGCATCTTGTTCTTTGCTTTTTCACCTTCGCTTTCCCCTCTCTTTCTTTAATCTCGGGACGAGATTCCTTTAAGGGGGGAGGGCTGTGACACCCCGTGTCATTGCAGCCATAAATCTGCAGAAAACACTCCCAAAACCTGAACCAAATCAATTCAAACATAAATCTGAATTGAAAACAATTTGTTCAAATAAATGTCAAACCAATGCTTGTGAAGCAACTCAAACTTTTCAATAACAACTTGACCCAAACAAAAACTCTGTAGCAAGCACATCAGAAATAAGAATTTTGGAGAATTTTTCAGAATTTTTCCAGTTCTGGAAGCACCTCTAAAAATTCAGAGAAGTTCCTTCAAATCCTGATGTTCCTCGATTTTTAATTTGAAATCTGGAACTCAAACCTGCATCGACCCAAAATCACAGTTGTAGCTGGATCTGTGATATTTCATCCCAGAAATTTTGGTGATTTTTGGAGCTCGGGAAGTGCATCGAATAATTCATCAAAGTGCGCTGGATTTAATTCGCTGAAAAAGAAAAGGTCGCCGGCCTGCTGTCAGAACTCGGCAGCCACGTCGCTGACGACCACCGGAGACACGCCGCGCCTCCTCCTCCACTCGTTCGCGGATGCCGAGCCCTCAAAACGACGCCGCCCTCTCTCTCGGCCTCTCCATCGACCGCCGCCACTCGAAACCCTAACCCTAGCCGCCATTTCTCGTCGCTCAGCTCAAACTCGAGCTTCTCGTCGCCGCCATGCCATCGTCAAGCTGACTCCGGCCAAGACCAACCTCTGAGAGCTGCGCCAGGGCATCCTCAAGCTTCACCATGGCCTCCAACCCCTCCCCTCCCCCGTGAGCTCGTGATTCGGCGCGTCTTCTCCGAGTCCGGCATCCCGAGCCGTCGTCACGCCGCCGTGCGATTCGAGCTCTCTGGTGAGCCCCGCTCGAATCCCTCTCGTGTCGAGCTGTACAACTGCGCACACGCGTTCCTGACCCCACCCTTCTCCTCCTTCAGCAGCCAACCGGGGCGGAAATCGAGCTTCTCCCGTCGCCGTTCGTCACCATCGAGCAGCTCCGCGTCGGGATCCTAGTTCCTGTGCTTCTCGTCGACTAGTTCCTGCATGTCGAGCTAGTGATTGCCAAGGTGATCCTCAATGGCTGCTTCCTGTCCGCTCTCTCTCTCTCTCTCTCTGTACCGTGCGCAAATCGTCGCCGCAGTTGGCTGAGCCGCTGTGCTCGCGACCGGCAGCTATCTGGTGGTCGCCGTCGACTCCAAGCCCCTCAAGTGGGTGAGCAATGTGATGTGCTCCGCGCTGGTATTTTATTTAGAATTTTTCGTGACCATTTGACCAAATCCCGGTGAGCCGCAGCGGCTCCGGTGAGCTCCGGCCGCCATGGCTGGGCTCCCGTGCGAGACCTGGTGCTGGCCACACCAGGATCTGCTGTGCTGCAAGTCGTGTAGACCTCGTGTGGCTCAGATCCCATTGGCCTGCGATTTTCCCAATTTCTGGAATTTGCTAAACTCGTCTGAAATTGCTGCAAGCTTGTAAAAATAATAATAAATTGCATACAGCTCAGAAAAATACGAAACCAATTTTGTTGGCTTCCTGGCTACGGGCTCTGTCCATTAATAATGTCAAATCACCTAGTGCACTTCGTCTGTTTTCTCTATAAATACAAATATACAGATATTGTTTAATTCTGAATAAACTTTCTGTTGCTCATTAAATCATGAACTCTTGCATGCCTGTTCAGCTTCTGATTACACACCTACAGATCATTTTTCCACTGCAATATCCTGCATAATTATTCTCTTATGATTTAAATCGTATGTTGCATTCTACAAATTGTTATAAATAATTGCTTCAGCAATAAATCATGAAACTTCACCATAATTTATTTCCAGTGGTGTGCTTCACCAGAAAAATGCCACTGGAGATAAATTAAATCTCAAAATAATTAAGTTAACTAACCCACTTAAGTTAATTAAGTGATTAACTTAATTAAGAGTCAATGAAGGAAATACTTCAGGCGAAAATAAATTAAACAACAATAATCCCTCACAGCAGAGCCTCACCACTTTGATTAACAAAATTCACTCTTCTTAATATAACGTAAATGACTGTCCCGTTAAATAATTAAAGTCTTTATTGCATCATTTTATTGCATCTAACATACATGTCTCCTTGTCATGACATATAGTATTCGAGGTGGGCAGGAGCAGGTGGAGGACCACGATGCTGAGCTACCCAGGAGGAGCCACTGACTGATCCCTTGCTGATTGTGCTTGTGATAGCGTCGTTCTTGAGCCAGGCAAGCCCCGGTGCATGCCTCCCTATTTAGATTTTTCTTTATCACTTGATTGGGGCTAGTAATTGATTGTGCATTAGGTTTATTAGGAGTTGCTGTTCGTTGTTGGCCCTGTTGAGCAAGTTCGAACGTACTGATCACTTGCTAGTGTTCTATGGGCCTAGTAAACTTAGTAGCTTAGCAATCGTGGGGACGACATCACCGCCTGCTGCTACGGGGGAATGAGGGAAGCCACCCACGGACGACGGCTGGGCCGGGTGTTTTGTGGGCCCAAGACTTCCGCCGGGAGCAGCAGATTGAGTCGGCTTTGCGGGGGCTTTGTAAAAGGTTGCCATATGTGGA
This sequence comes from Eragrostis curvula, assembly GCA_007726485.1. Lineage (NCBI taxonomy): Eukaryota > Viridiplantae > Streptophyta > Magnoliopsida > Poales > Poaceae > Eragrostis > Eragrostis curvula. The sequence continues at coordinate 46,410,333 of CM017440.1, forward strand.
CTTTATGCTGCATATGTCGTGTGGTCAGGTTTTCTCCTGCAGGATGTACATCGATGCCGCCGCTCTCGGTCAAGAGCAACCTTGTTCACTGAGTCACATCATAGTGTGCTGTGATTGATGATATGATGATGCTAGCTCATTACTGTTATATTTATTATCTCATTACTGTTATGCTGCTTAACTGATGTATTGTTACTCTATACTGTTTTAGAGATAAGTGCACTGTTTATTTAGTTAAGTACTTAATCTGAAATAAAACTTGAAAGTAAGGACCAAGTAATTAGTGCGGTTTTATGCTATCGAGTCAGCCTACCCCTTGTAGCCTTTGCATATTAGGAGTCGGCTGTAGTTAGCCATGTTGACGGGTAAGTCTTGCTGAGTATTAGTTGCTCAGGGTTTGGCTCTTTATGTTTTTGTGCAGGTTTGTTCTTGCTTCCGCTGATCTTTGGTGGAGCTTTCAGCAGGTCAACATCGTAGGGCTTCGATGTGCGGCCTTTGTATCGTTGAGAGTAGTAGTTATTTATCTATGTTCAGACTTCCGCTGTGTACTCTCGTGTTTTAAATCACTTGTACTTGATGTAATAACTTGAAGATGTAAAATTTATGCTTTTTATGTGATGTACTGTTGCATCTGTTCATCAGCACGTACCGACTCGATCCTGTGAAAAGCGGAAACGCTTCATTTCCTCTCACAATCGACATGATCAACCCTTACTAAAAATTTCGTAATAAAATATTTGTTACTCCCACATTTCTGTGACCCAACTTACATTCTATTTGCAGTCCTGTAAAAGGCTACTATTATTTGTAACTCGTCTACAGTGATTAGAGCATATTGTAACGATAGAACAAAAGAAAATGATTTCTTGATTTCATATCGCACCGATGACAGAATTAAAAAACTGAGTTGGTCAAAATCATATCAAATCAAGATCAGAGATCTCAGGAGTTGCCTTCTCAATTCTCGTAGGACATGCGTCAAATTCAAACACATTGCTAGTTACTTGACCAAGATCTTATTCAAGTATGTTCAGATTCTGACACACATGATGTTACAAAGATTTGCACCTGTTAACACTGCAATTTTAGCGGTAAATGAGTGTCTGTGTGGCGGTCGGATGTACAGACAACGGAGAGCAGTCGCTGTCATACCCCAATTTCTGGAGCATGTTGTGCATCATGTATCAGTCACTGGACCAGTAGCTGATACGCACAAGAACACAGATATGGTAATCAAAAGCATACTTCGATTAGGTAAATAGTATAGTACCTTATAGACAGCCCTTAGTGGCGGTACGACAAGGATTCAGAAATGTCCAAGTCCTTCCGACCAACTACTAGCTGAGCAGACAAACAGCGGAAACACGGCCCAAGCCACAAGCAGACTTGAGATGCAGAACAAAAACCAGACGTCGTCGCCCTCTACGAAGACTTCTCTCACTAAAAACAACAAACGCAAACGCATGAGTACATAAGGTACTCAGCAAACCCTAACACAAGGGGTAATTATATGCAAGGGTATAAACAAGGATAAGGCTGGGGGTTCATCATATCGGCGGAAAGCCAATTTTTATGCAAGGGTTGATTTTGAAAAACAAAACCAGTTCGCAAACTAAGTCAGGTATAGTGATTAAATATAGTGGGGTTGGTTGGCCCTGGGGGAGATGCAATCCATCCCGCCAGTTCCCAAATTTTAGTGCTGGCCGAAAACCAGCGTACGGCTCCAAACCGGTGTATTCCGAAAACACACGCACCAAGGATAACTCACGCCAAAGTCTAATCATTGTGTGGCCATGGCTTTCGCGTTGTTCAATACCGTGGAACACAGCTATCCGGATAGATTATACACTCTGCAGAGGTTGTACACTTTACCCACAAGGTACCCAGTCTTTCCCAGTGCCCTGGTTCCGACTGGATACTAATGGTTCCGTACCTGCCCAGTGTCACCTCGGTACCACCCTGGAAAATCTACGACCAGGGGCTTCACATCAATATAAATATCATGGCCATCAACTTTCACTTGCCGGACCCGACGCCAATCTCGTCAAGATCTTCTCCTGGCTTCCGGTTGCAACTCCCTGCCTCCTGGTGGTACCGGGCGATCACTAGTAGGGTGTGGTTCCAAACCCTGCCCATTCAGGGGCTTGTGGTTGCACGAGGGTGCTAGGCCAGACGGCACATGAACCGGTCCTTATACGACCGAAGCAAGCATCTTCAATAGCTACCCTCTTGCGAGGAGTAGCGTCCTAGAGATAGCCTCCCCACTGAGGACTACCTCGCTTGCTCCCGTCTAAAATCATACCCCCACTATGGGTTGCACTTACTATTCCCACCCATTTTCATTTTACGCACTCAACACCAAGCACACACATATTTTCACAAAAAGCATGTGTATCAAGTTATTAAGTACACGGTGAATGAATCCTAAGCAGCATATTGATCCACTCATCATTGAGAATTAATGATGGTGGTTCCTAGGTTTATCAAGGGAATTAAGATAAGCAATATCAAGGCATGGCAATCAACAATTACTTAGGTCATTCTAAGCATTTAAATCATCTTTAAATACCATGCATGTTTTATTTGAAATCAAGCTCTATGTGGGATTATTTGCAAACATAGGATCAACATGATCAATGGGAGTTAGGGCTTGCCTGCAAATCGCTTTCCTAATCTTTAAACTCTGACTCGAGGCTTGTTTCTCCGAGTTGGTCTTCGCGCTTGGAGTCCTCAGCAGCTCTTCGAATTCCTCAGGCTCTTCCTCGGCTCTCGCGTAAACTAGCGCATAAAACAGTACGTATAAACTACCGCAAAAGAAATAAAAGAGCAAAAGAAATAAAGATCGGAGAAAGCCAAATAAGATCCAAAAGAAACTTCGGTGAAGAACGAGGGACAAGAACCATGCATGATGCAACATATTTAATGCAGGGTATGCTATGTGTCATAGGTGATACACCTGGCCTTGTAAGGGCTGTATTCACCTAGACAAGATATTAGTTATCTATTTTTCTCTAATATAGGAACATGGGTGTGTGGTTATGCATATGGTCTTCGTTGGGTGAACACCTTAGGGTGAAGGTGATGAGATGCATATGCTCTATTGATGGTGATTGCGTGCATATCTAATATGCAAGCTTCTATAATATTCCTATAAAAGAACATGCATGCATGCAGGTGAAAGTGTATGCAGCGGGTGTACGTGATTATGCGTGCTATGAATGCATGACTGCTGATAGAATGCCAAGATCAAATAAGGTCAAAAGGCAATTTAAAATATCAGATAACTCCAATAAGATCCAATAAAAGATTAATTATAAGAGCAGAACAAAGGATCAGAAGGAGTTGGGCGAGGGTACTAGGTTAGGTTTGATCGAGCAAGGGTTGATATAGGTTAGGTTCGAGATTTTGTTTGTGATAAGATAAGGGTACTAGGTTGGAAGTGGAATGGTACGAATGATCGCTAGGTTTAATGCTAGCGGGCAAAAGAATGAACAGGTTATACGAAGATGAATTGAGAGGTGCGGGAGATATTAGGCGGAATAGCATCACGGGATGGGTTAGGTTTACATGCGCAGATATTTGCGACATGCGTGATCATCATCGCAGGATTAACCGAGAAATGATATAAGAAGTGAGGGGTATTTTAGGGATCAATGCTTTCTAGACCTGGTGTGGGGCTTCAAGAACAGTACCACGAGGTACTTCGCGACTTCACCAACTCGTGGGCGCGAGAATCACCCGAAACGGAGTTCGGATTAAAAAGATATGGACCTTTAAGGATTGGGGGCTAATTTGTAATTATAAAAAGGTTTTTGAGGGCTAAAGTGTAATTACAGAATATGTCTAGGGACCTATCTATAATTATTAAAAGTTTAGGGATCTAGGTGTAAAAACACAGGGGCTAAAACATAATTACAGAAAAGTTGAGGGGCTTTTCTGTAAGATTTCTGGACCTGAACATAATTATTTTTAAAGTCAGGGGCTTATCTGTAAAATGTACATGGCCCGGGGATTTTCAGAAATTTGGGAATTATTTTTGTACAGGAAAAGGATTATTGCGTGAGGCTGACGTCATATATAGAAAAGGATTTATTTTCTTTTGGAAATCCGGTGGACTTAGTCCACAGGGCCCGTGGACCGGGGATGGGCGGTGGTCCACCGGTCCACGGTGGACCGGGAGGCGGCCCGCGGCGGGGGCTCGCCGGAGAGCTCGCCGGCGGCGCGAGGGAGAGAGCGGGATCACGGGGAGTGGTCGCCGGGGAAGCGCGTGCGAAGGCGAAGCCGTGGACGAGCGCATCGACGACGGAGAGGAGGAGAGCGGCGGCGAGGGCCCGCCGGAGATGGCTGCGATGGCGGCGTGCAACGGGAATCGGCGAGGAGGGAGGCTTTCGCGTGCGCGTGTGGCTGCGCAGGCGCGCGGGGACGTGGCGAAGGCGGTGCGCGCCTCGGCTCGGCCGGGCGCGGCCGGAGAACTCGTCGGCGCCGGAGAAGATGAGGGCGGAAGGGTTGCGCTCGACGGCGGGCTCGCGGAAGAGGAGCAGAGGGAAAAGAAGAGGGGGAAAGAGGAGAGGGGGTCGCGGTGAAGCTCACCGTGGGCTCTGCGGCGGCGAAGGAAGCCGGGAGAGGGAGATCACCGGAGGTGGCCGGAACCCTAGCTTGGGCTTGGACGCGGCGCGAGAGAGAGGGAGAAAGTGCGAGCCGCGAGCAGGGCAAGACGGCGCGCGAGCTGGAGCAGCTCGGGGAGGGAGCGCGGGAGTTCGAACGGCGGTGGGCAGTGCGGCCAGAGAACACGCCGGAGAAAGGAGAGAGAAGGAGAGAGAGGAATGGGGAAGAATGAGCTCGCGAAAGGGAGAGGAGCGGGGCGCGGCGCCCTTTATCGACCGCAAAGGCGGTTCCTTGGCGGCTACGGTGGCGGCGACTGGACAGCGGGAGCGGCGGAGGCAGGTCGGCAGCCGGGGCCCGGGAGCGACGGTAGGGGCCTCGCCGGACTTCGCGCGGGTGGCGCCACGCGGGCAAGAAGACGGCCGACGGCTGGGCGAGTTGGGCCGGGAGGAGATGGGCCGAAATGGGCCGTGGCAGGCTGGCGCGAAAGAAAAAGGGAAAGGGGGCGCGGGCTGGGCCGGATGAGAGGAAAGGAGGGATTTGGCTCGGGGAGAAGTTAGAATAGGAAATGGTTTAACTTTTTCTAGGATTTGAATTTGAAGAGACTTCAAATTCAAACAAAAACAAAGGTTGATCAAACACTCAAAACAAATCAAATAAAACACAGAAATGCATTTGGTGAAGATTGTGCAGGTTTTAAAATTCAAACTTTTGAAAATTGAATGTGCATTAGCTCAATCTAGAACAAATTTGTTTAATTTGTTGTAAATTCAAAACGGTTCAAATTTTAGTGAACTTTAAATGAACAGGCACTATAGCACATATTTTATATTTCAAAAATTCCAATTTCGAACTAGAGTTAATTTATTTAGTGAAATTTTTATTTTGGAAAATTCATGGAAGGTAAGAGTTTAGGAAAGTTTCAAATTTGGAGAGATTTTTGTCTCTTTTTGATCTTTATTTATTTATTTATATATTTTTTTTTCTTTTCGTTTTCTTTTGACTCTGAAAAGTAGGGTATTACAGTCGCTTGCTCCATGTGTCGACTTCAATCTTCCATACCTTTCTGTCTGGGTAGCCGAAGGCCTGCTCGCTAACTTGTGAAGATGACAATGTCCGGATTGTCCGGGATCATGATGGGGTACATTGGAATCACATGAGGGAGGCCCTCATAGCCCGGCAGTGCCCAGAGTTCCTCACAGTCGAGCACACCTTCCCATACCCACCTTATCGGCTCGTCCATGACGAGACGAATGGTCCAGGTGGTCACCGTGAAGGTGAAGCGGGAGTGCACACACGGACTGCTGCCGTGATCCCGTGTGCTCCCGCAGCAGCAACGGGGGTCGACGGTCACGAACCTCACCGTGTCACCCCCTGTGGCGCACATGCTCCGGTACATCTGCATATGTTCCTCAAGCACGTCGGCGTCACTCTTGTAACCTAGGCGCCTAGGAAAAGTCTCGACAGGCAGGGGAACATACCGGAGCTTGGGGCTCGCCTCGACGACGCCGGCGATGCAGAGGACTCTGTCGGCGGCTCAGTTAGGGTTTCCATGTGTGGCTCCTCCCTGGGATCGCACCCGGCGATCACAAGTAGGGGAAGAGGAATTACGGATGCGTTTTTCAGGAGGCGGAGTTCTCAGTTCGATTCGGGGGGATCCAATGAGATATTGACGCAACCGACTATAGATTAGATGGAGCAAAAGAGACAACATAACCCAGCTTTTCCCCGTTCACTGAACAACTTTTATCGCACGCCATTGGTGCAAAAGAAACATAGGCATGCCACGATAACTGGGAAATGTATTCCAAATTCAAAGATTCATTGTTTTATCCAACAGAAGAGTGATTTTTATTCCAAAATCAATGATTCAAGGTTTTAACTGAACATCAGCCTCGCTGTTGTTTTGAAAAGGGAAAACAGAAAACCAAAAAGAGTGACAAATCGTTGTGTAACTCCTGTGATCATCTATAATACATTTCTTCCCTAATTGAAAGAGTACAGATACAAAATGCAAAGGGGAAAGCTAAATCACCGGAGCCAGCCAAGGTTCTGCAGCACCCACAGCTTGGCGAGGTAGCGCGCTGCCCTGTCATCGTCCAGGTGGTCACCATGAAGAAGAAACGGGAGCACGCGCAATTGCTCTCGCCGATGCCACCACAGCAGCAGCAGCCGCGGTCGACACTGGCGAACCTCAACGCGCCATCACCGGAGCCAGCCAAGGTTCTGCAGCACCCAGCTTGGCGAGGTAGCGGCCCCTGTTACATACTTTTCTTGGTTTCTTAGATATTTTCATGGTTTCTAAGATATATTGAACACAAAAGTTGTCAGGTTTATTTTGATCTACCCATGAAATTCGATTTCGTATTAAGGTGTATTCTAGAGATGTTAGTGTATGCTTAATTTTGCCGGTACATGATAGTCAATCGATAGCATGGCATCTTGAGGGAGGGCCGACAGCAGCGTCTTGTTCCTCGTGTTGATCACGACTGCCCATCTCTTCACGTCCTCACACCTATTGTGGATGCGGTAATCATTTACACCGAAGCAGACAACATCCGGGTCGTTGGAGCTCACGACCGGGAACTCGACGGGCGCGCGAGGGAGGCTCCCGTACCTCGGCAGCGCCCAGAGCTCGTCGCAGTCGAACACGCCGTTTCTCACCCACGTCATTGGCTCTCCTTTCGTCGTCGTCAGGAGGGTCATGATCCACGTGGTCACCTTGAAGGCCAAGCGAGAGCGCGTGCACGTGCTCTCTCCGACGCCACCGCAGCAGCAGCGGCGGTCGACGGAGACGAACCTCAGTGCGGTGGCGCCGGCGCCGGCCAAGGTGCGGGAGTGCTGCATGTGAGGCCGATCATCGTAGCAAGAGTGGTCCTTGCCGTCAACGGGCAGCGGCACGTGCAGGAGCTTGGTCTGGTCGGACATGTCGCACAGGAGGACGCTGCCGATGTAGTAGTCCACCCAGCACATGAACCGGTCGCCGGCGGGGACGACCGCGTCGGTGATCCACGGCGCCATCATCGACACGTCCACCTTGCGGCCGGTCCCGTCGTGGTGGACGATGGGTAAACTCTTGAGGTCCTCCCACTCGCATCCCGGGAAGCGGAGCACGCAGAGCTCGGCCGTGTCCCGGGGCGCGCGACGCCACCGCCCCACCTCGAGCTGAGACACCAGGACAACGCCGTCGTCGCCGCCGAGGCGCAGAACGCCGGTGTTCTCGTTGTCCAGGAAGCGTGCAACCTGGCGGCGGCTGCCGGCGTCTCTCTCTCGCTCCGACCGCGTTGCCAGGTAGCAGCCGGGGAGCAGAGACAGAGACGGTGCTGGCCGGGCTCCTCCGGCGTCGTACAGGAAGTAGTCGAAGACATTATCTGTGGAAGCACGCCTGCTTTCGTAAGGGATCCTCATCTGGAAGAGGACGGCGTCGTCATGTGCAGGCGACGATGTGGATGTCAGGAACATGGACGTTGTGGTGGTATCTCTCGTCCTGTTTGGGCGCATCGCCTACCCAGGTGCAGGAGAAGGTGGAGGTTGCCGGCGGCGGCGCGGGGAAGAACGAGATGCGGATGAGCCAGCCGGTGGTGGTGCAGCTGATCACCGCCATCTTGGCGTCGTCGGCGACGGAGAAGTCGCTGCAGTAGCGTTTCAGCATCACCCAGGTTGGAGACGTGGAGGCGCCGCCTGCCGCCGGCATCTCGGAGGGTTCACTCGGTAGGGTTAGGGCTTCCATGTGGCCGTAGCTTAATTGGTAGGAGATTGATCGGTCGCTATACGAACGGATAGATACGTTTGCCATGAGCGTAGGAGTTATGGAGATTGGAGAGACGGCCGTATGGCATCGGGAAAAATCTGAAAATTTACAGTACCTTCTACTCTCTTTAGACTCCGACTCGTACTGTCTTGGCAGTCACGATCAAATCTAACCAAATCTGAAAGTGTCCTAATTAATTGGAACAAAATTTACTAGAATCACTGTAGCGTTTCCGTTTTTCACATGATCGAGTCGGTATGTGCTGATGAACAGACACAACAGTACATCACATAAAAAGCACAAATTTTATATCTTTAAGTTATTACAAGTTTTAAATGAATTAAAACACGTGAGTAGCACAGCGGAAGTCTCAACTATACCAATTCTACAACACTCGACGGTACATGGCCGCACATCAAAGCCCGCGAGGTAGACTTGGAGGAACTTCACCAAGCAGTAGTGTAAACAAGACTACCTGCACAAAAACATAAAAAGCCAAACCCTGAGTACTAGTTACTCAGCAAGACTTACCCGTCAACGTGGCTAACTACAGCCGACTCCTAGCATGCAAAGGCTACAAAAGAGGGTAGGCTGACTCAATTGCATAACCCGCACTAATTATTTGGTCCTTACTTTCAAGTTTTATTTCAAATTAAGTACTTAACCAATAATACAGTGCACTTATATCTAAACAGGTAATAAGTAACAATACATCAAATAAGCAGTATAGCAGTAATGATAAATAAATATAACAGTAAATAATAGCGTCATCATCATCATCATCATCATCAATCATATCACACTACGAGGTGACTACAGTAAGCAAGGTTGCTCTTGACCGAGAGTGGCGGCATCAATGTACATCCTGCAGGAGAAAACCTGACCACATGACGCACACGTGTAAAGTCGCATGCGGCAACCGTTTACAAGGGTCCTCCCTGAAGCTAGGCCGGATCCAACCCCTCCCGAGAAAGGCCTTCCCGCACGGTCCCCGTCCCAGACGTACGCCCCGATTGGGAAGCATCTTTTCTCTCCCGAATACCATGATAGAAAGGGCAGGCTTCCACCGCACACCAGGACAACTCGAGCTACTAAGTTTACTAGGCCCATAAAAACACTAGCATGTGATCAGTACGTTCGAACTTGCTCAACAGGGCCAACAACGGACGGTCCTTAACCGACACAGACGGGGCTACCACCGTGAAGGCCCAGCCTTCTCCAACCATCCTATACAAACAAAATCCCCGTCCGGTCTCAACAAATTCTAACTCCATCTAGTACAATCCAGGGTGATTCCTATCATGCGAGTGGGACCTACCACTCGTCTTCTACAGTCTGCTAGCCACTAAGCATAGCAAGTTCTAACGTAACCTAGACCACATCTACAAAAATAGGACACAAGGTAAATCTGAAAGGGTAATCCTAATGCAGTTCTAAGGTTCCACATCAACTCTTAATAAACCTAATGCACAAACAATTACTAGCCCTAATCAGGTGCGAAAATAAAATCCTAAATAGGGAGGCATGCACCGGGGCTTGCCTGGCTCAGGGGGTACACTAGCTGGGTCGGCTACGGGGTCAGTGTCCTGCTGCTCCTCCTCCTGTGCCTCCGCCTCTGGCAGCTGGAAGTCCAGCAGCTCCGAGGCCTCCTCGGTCACTATATGCCATGACAAGGAAAATAATGCAAGTTAGATGCAAGTAACATGATGCAATTAAGGATTTAACTTAGTAGAACAGTCATTTACACTGTAAGTGCAAATGTTTAACTTTGTTAATTACTTTCGTCTGAAGTATTTTCTTCATTGACTTTCAATTAAGTTAACCATTTAATTAACTTGAGTTGATTAATTAAATAATTTTACTGCAAAAAATAATTTATGTCCAGTGGCATTTGTCTGGTGAAATTCACCACTGGAAATGATTTATGGTGAAGTTTGATGATTTATTGTAACATGGATTATTTATAATAATTTATACAATGCAGAACAGAAAATAAATCATAAGAAACGAATTAGACATGGTATAGTGATGAATCTTGTTCTGTAAGTGTGTTGAAAGTTTATTAACAGTCAAGCAAAGTTTCAGGATTTATTGGGCAACAGAGAATGTATTATGATTTAAACAACTTTTAACACATAAAGATTTTTACGGAAAACTGGAAGTTGGTTTGCTTCAGTTTTACAGACTGGATAGGTAGATCAGAGCACAAGGAAGACAACAAAACTTGTTTCACATTTTTCTGATCTGTGTACGATTTATTGTGGATTTTATAAATCTCTGGCATTTTCTGAGGATTTAAACTAAATTCCGGAAATTGGAAAGGGGGCAGCCACTCAGATCTGCGCCCCAAGACTGGCCACACGGGCCTAGCCACACCGGATCCTGGTGTGGCCAGCACCAGGTCAGGCTGGAGCCCGGCCATGGCGGCCGGAGCTCGCCGGAGCGGCGGCGGCTCGTCGGAAAACGCCCAGACGGCCACCAAAAAGCCAACAAAAATTACTAGCACGAAGCATAGCTCACTGCGAATCCATTTGTGGGTGTTGAACTCGACGGGAAATGCCAGAAGATGGCCGGCAATGAGCACGGCGGGCTGGCAAGGTTCGGCAAGGTTTCTAGTGCCGCACGACGGATGAAAAATCTAGTAAAAATTATGAGGAGCTTCACCTTGACCTGTAGAAGGGCGGCGTCAAGCTTGTAGTCGATGAGAAGGCATGGAAGTAGGAGTTTGTCGCGGGGGTACTCGCGTTCTTGTAACAGACGACGGGGAAAAGTTGAACGTCGGCGAGTTGGGCTGCGCGATTGAAGCGAGACGGGTCAGAGACGTGAGAGACCATAGTGACTACCTCCATGCGCGAGTAATTGAAGAACCACTCACCGTAGAAGGCGGAATGGTTGGCTAGGTTGGAGAAACTCGTGTGTCCGGGTTCGAGGAAGAAGAGCTCGATTTGCACGGCTCAGGTCGGGGAAGGAAAATGGTGTTCACGGTGAGCTTGTTGTGGTGGTCGCGGAGCTCTGGAGAGGAGTGAAGCGCCTGGGAATGGCTCGTTGATGGCGGCGACGGGTCGAGCTTGAGGAGGCCGGCAATGGCGATGGGCGGCGAGATTGGGAGTGCTAGGGTTGGGCTGGCAGGCGAGGGAACGAGAGGGCGACGACCGGGGAGGGAGCGGGGTCGAGTTTTGTGCGAACGGCGCTGGTCCGGGCGGCAAGACGCGCCAGTCGACGACGGCCACGCGGCGAGGAGCTCCCCATGGCCTCAGTGAGAGAGAGGTGGATGACAGGTGGGCCCCACGCGGCATCTTTCTTTTTCCTCGAAGTTTCCAGTCAACTGAATTCCACGAATTTGTGCACGCTCTTTGAAGTAGCAAAAGAGATGCAAAAATCACAAACTTGGTCTCTCCTGAAAGATCTTGAACTGGACTTCAATCTGGCCAACATGCACATCTTGATTCCCAGTAGATTTAAAACTGCAGCTGGTCAGGGTTGGGTACTTTTTAAGCTTGTGAGATTTATTTGAGCAACCAAACGAATTTCAAAAATTATGGGAAATTCTCCAAAATTCTTTCTAGGTGTCCTGCATCCACTGGTATGTTTAGTTGCGCAAGTTGTTATGCAAAATTTGAATTCCTTCACAAGGCTTGGTTTGACCATTGTTTGCATATTTGATTTCGAATTTTGAATTGATTTAAATTTGAGTTCAGTTTGCTTTTGGGGCTGTTTGCACTATTAGCCTTTCAGTGACACGGGGTGTCACAGCCTTCCCCCCTTAAAGAAATCTAAACAAGTTGTAACTTCTTTTCTGGAAGCTCATCTCGAAAGAACTCCGAGGTTAAGTGTGCTTGGCCTGGAGCAATTTCAGGATGGGTGACCGACCAGGAAGTTGTTTCCGTGTGCGCACGAGTGGGGACAAAGTGCGTAGAAAAGACTTGTGTTGGTCTGTGAGGGTAGTCTTGAGATCCTAGAGAGCTGCCAGGTATGCGGGCCCGGCCTCAGGGAGGCGGGACGCTACAATCACGGGCTTTCCAATCACGGTCCGTCTCATCAGAAGCACAAAATTGGCCAGTATACATGTTGCCGCAGCTTTGCACGCGATAGAGCCACATGGAGACGCAAACCCAATCTCATCCCAGAGGGCCCTCCGGTGCACCGGAGGCCGATGCCGCCTGCCCACGCTGGGTGATGCTGCAGCGCTACGGCCACAACTGGAACTCCGCGACCAACACACCCAATGCCAAGACCCGTGTGACCTCAAAAACCTCTAGAAGCCGACGCATCCAAGTTTCCTTCAGCCTGGCGCCGCCGCCGGCGAGCTCCGCCTTCCAATTCGACTGGGCCGGCGTCGCGCCCAAAGGCGCAGCCGGCAGCGGCAAATACGAGCTGTCGTCGCACATTGTCGCCGCCCACAGCGATTGCATCGTCTTCGAAGTGACTGTCGTCGAGAGACACGGTGAGTATGCTTGTGACGTCCATGAGACCGACTACTTCCTGTACGAGGCCGGCGCCGATCGACCGCCGTCGCTGTCACTCCTCCCGGCCTGCTACTTTCCCAACTTGTGTGACCGCGGCGAGGACCGACGCCGCCGCAAGCCACGCACCATGTGGCACGATCGCACTGGCCTCCTGTGCCGCGGCGAGGATGGTCTCCTCGTGGCCGTGCTCGAGTTGCCGTGCCATTACGATGATAAAGAGCCCTGGGACACGGCTGAAGCATCTCCGCTTTTCGCAGGATCGAGTCGGTCAAGCGCTGATGAACAGACGCAACAGTACAACATATAAAAAGCACAAATTAAGTCTTTAAGTAATTACATTAATCCAATTAAAACATAGAGTCGCACAGCGGAAATTAACGATACAAGTACAAGTCCAAAGCTAGAAGAAATACAAGCGCACGCGCTCACGATACACAAGAACCCGCATCCAAAGCCATGAAGATGCGGACTCGAGAGGAGATCACTCCTCAGTCTCCCAGTGGGCTGTCCAACCAAAGGAAGCTGGCCATCCCACTGTCCACCTCCACCCATAGAGTCAGAGATGAAGGTGCTACCTGCAATAAAACATAAAGAGCCAAACCCTGAGCAACTAATACTTAGAAAGTCTTACCCGTCAACGGGCTATCTACAGCCGACTCCTAATATGCAAAGCTACAAAGGGGTGGCTGACTCAATAGCATAACTCGCACCAATTACTGGATCCTTACTTTCAAGTTTTATTTTCAAGTTAAGTACTTATCCGGAAAAACAGTGTGCATATCTCTAAAACAGATAATAAGTAACAATACATCAACAGTGACAGTATATATATAGAAATGTAAATAACAGTAATGTAAATAGACTAGCATCATCATATCATCAATCATATCACACTACGATGTGACGCAGTGAGCAAGGTTGCTCTTGACCGAGAGCGGCGGCATCGATGTAAATCCTGCAGGAGAAAACCTGACCATACGCTACACACGCGTAAAGTCGCATGTGGCAACTATTCGCAAAGGTCCCCCTAGAGCTGGCTGGGTCTCACACCTCCCGAGAAAGGCCTTCCCGCACGGTCCCCGTCCCAGACGTACGCCCCGATTGGGAAGCATCCCTTCTCTCCCGAATACCATGATAGAAAGTACAAGTATCCGCAAGACACCAGGGCAACCTCAGCTACTAAGTTTACGAGGCCCATAAAAACACTAGCATATGATCAGTACGTTCGAACTTCCTCAACAGGGCCAACAACGGACGGTCCTTAACTGACACAGACGGGGCTACCACCGTGAAGGCCCAGCCTTCTCGCACCATCCTACACAATCAATTCCCCGTCCGGTCTCAACAAATCCTAAATCCAGCTAGTACAATCCAGGGTGAACCTATCTCGCGAGTGGGACCTACCACTCGACTTCTACCGTCCGCTAGCCACTAAGCCTAGCAAGTTTTAACGTATCCTAGACCACATCTACAAAAATAGGACACAAGGTAGGATATGGAAGGGTAATCCTAATGCATTTCTAAGGTTTCACATCAACTCCTAATAAACCTAATTTACAAACAATGACTAGCCCCAATCAAGTGCGAAAAATAAAATCCTAAATAGGAAGGCATGCACCGGGGCTTGCCTGGCTCAGGAGCGTAGCTAACAGGGTCAGCGGGGTCAGTGTCCTGCTGCGGCTGCTCCTCCTGCACCTCCTGGGTCTGCTCCTCCGGCAGCTGGAAGTCGAGCGGCTCCGGAGTCGTCTCTGTCACTACACGTTATGACAAGGGTAATTAATGCATGTTAGATGCAATGATAATATGATGCAATTAAGAAATTGATTTAATTACTTGATAGGACAGTCATTTACACTGTAAGTGCAAATGACTAACTTTGTTAATTAATTTCGTCTGGAGTATTTCCTTCACTGATTTTTATTTATGTTACTCACTTAAATTAATTCAAGTTGATTAATTAGAGAAGTGAACTTCAAAATTTATTTTGTGTCCAGTGGCATTTTTCTGTGACGAGTGCCAGTGGAAGTAATTTATGGTGAAGTTTCATGATTTATTGCAAGGTAGATTATTTATAATAATTTATACAGTGCAGAGCATGATTTAAATCATAAGAAAATAATTAAACATCATTCGACAGTAGAAAAATGCTCTGTATGTGCGTAATCATTTTCTTAACCAACATGCAAGAGTTCATGATTTATTGAGCAACAAAGAAATTATAGGAATTAAACATGTCTTGCATCAATTACAATTTTACAGAAAACAGGAAAATGATTTGTAATATTTTGAGCATAAGGAAACTAACAAAATTGGTTTCACATTTTTCTGATGTGTATTTATTTTTCTATCGATTTTACAATTTTATGCGAATTTTGGGGAATTTACGGATATATGCGAAAGGATTTAAAACCACATGGACCAGTCAGATCTAGGCAACACAGAGGGCCACAGGGTCTGGCCGCACCAGATCTGGGCTTAGCCACACCGGATCTGGCCACTCACGCACGGGAACGCACGGAGGGCTACAGAGTCGGCCACACCAGATCCCATGTGGCCACACACGATCTCGAGCGTGTGGTCACCGGTGTGGTGGCCGGCGTCACGCCGGAGCGCGGCGGCGCGCTCGCCGGAATGGCGTTTCCGGCGACCAAAAGCGACGCGGAGAGAACGAGAGCGAGCGGCGCGGGGAGTTGAGCTCACCTCGACGAGCAAAAGCGCTCGGGACAGGCCGGAGCACGGTCGGCGACGAGGTACGGCGGTTGGCGGAGGTGCGGCGACGTCGCGGGCTCGCTACGGTTGACGAGGAACTTCACGCGCTGGCGCACTGGCTTCACGGGGATGAGGAGCACCTCGGGGACCAACAAGTTGGTGACGAGGGTGGCTGGAGGACGGAGTTCACCGAAGGCAATGCGTGGCGGCTCGACGACGACGATGGGGAAAAGTTGAATCCAGGGACTCGAGCTGATGGTGAGGTCCGAGGGGTGCGCAAGCTCGTGACGAACGACTAGGGTCAAGGAATCGAGACGGGCTCACCAGAGAGATGGGAATCGCGCGGCGGTGCGAAGATGTCGTGGCGGCCGGACTTGAAGAAGAACGCCCGAAACGTGACTTTCACGGAGGGAGAGGAGGAATGGGCGCCATGAGAAGTTGGAGCGGTTCTCGACGAAGCTTTGTCGGGGGTTGGCTTGGCTGGGAGAGGCTCGACGGCGGCGAGCTGAGCGTCGAGTTCTTGGCGCGGTGAGGGCGGGTGGCGGCTAGGGTTGGGGAGGCTGGAGTGCTGGAAATCAGAGAGGGAGCGAACAGGGAGGGAGCGGCGTCGCTTTTGGTTGTCACGGCGCATCGACGAGCGGCGAACGGGCATGGAGCGTGGCTCCGGCCGTCGTCGGCGACGTGGCGGGCGTCCTCCGACGCGGGCAGTGAGAGAGAAGAGATTGACAGGCGGGCCCTCGGGCATCTTTTCTTTTTCGCGATTTATTCAAACTTCAAAATTCCCCCAAATTTGTGCACACAAAATGGACTAGTAAACGAACTCCAAAATTGGCAAATTTGGTACCGTTGGAAAGATCTTGAAAAGTTCTATCCACTGGCCAACATGTACATCTGTAATCCAAAGGGATTTCAAATGAAAACATTTCAAAGTTGATCACTTTTTCAGCTTTGGGGATTTTATTGACCTGACAAATGAATTTGTAAAATCACCATAAATCTCCAAAATTATCCCTTGAGTAGGGCTATCCACTGGTATTTTTGGTTGTCCAAGTTGTTATGCAAAAATTTGAGTTGTTTCACAAGCATGTGTTAGGCCATTATTTGAAATTTGAAATTCGAATCTGAACTTGGTTTCTTTTTGTCTTAGGTTCAGATGGTGATGTGCGTACTATCTAGCTCCAGTGACACGGGGTGTCACAACGGCCGAGCTCTGCATGCTCCGGCCAGGCAGCTGCAAGTGGGAGCTCCAGTGGGTGCCGGTCATCGTCCCATCAGGCGGGCTGGACGATGTGATGGGAAGGTGGAGGACGGACGCGGTCATCCCCATCGGCGACCGGTTTCTGTGCTGGGTTGACTACTTGCGCGGCTTCCTTGTCGGCGACATGTCCGAGGCTAGTCCCGTGCTCCGGTATGTGGCGCTGCCCCAGGCGCCGACGGAGGGTACCGCAGATTACGAACTCCACGACGGCCGGCCTTGCATGAAACGGTCCAGGACGTTAGCCGACGCGGGTGGCGGGACGGTGAGGTTCGTCAATGTCGAACCACGCTGCTGCTGCAGCGGCCCTGGCATCAGCATGTGTGCGCGCGGCCGCTCCGCATTCTATGTGACTACATGGAGCCTTAGCCTGATGGCGGTGGCACACGAGCCATCGACGGTGACGTGGGTGAAGGATGGCGTCATCGACTGCGAGCAGATCTGGGCGCTTCAAGGCTACGACGAGGGCCTTCCACGGGAGCCCGTGGAGTTTCCTGTCGTGAGTGCCCACGACCCAGACATTGTCTGCTTCAGCATCTGCAATGACTACCGGTACTACCACGACCTTGAAAAGGAGCAAAGGGCATGGATTGTCGAGCTCGACCTGAGAAGGAAGGTGCTGTGTTCCGTCGTGCCCTGCGCCAATGGTAGGCAAGAAGGGCACCATGTACCACTGAAACTTCAGTGTCGAAAGGCAGTTAGGTCTTACCATGGTTACCGAACAATTACCGCAAACAAAGTGTTGAGACCTGGTTACATGCAACTAGCATTTATCATCATCTTTGTTAGTTGTTTCCCATTACTTTTCAATTTGGTTCGCCATTGATCATGTTTGTAATAGGATATACTGTACTGACAGCTGTGCGGGTCAGCCTTGTGCAGCTGTAAGGATTTGTGTGCTCTGAACGGCAACCAATACAGAATTTGTGTGCTTTGGATGGCTAATGATGCAGTAGTAGAACGCTATATCACCAACTTTTCAGTCACCTAGGTGCCATGTTTTTATGCTCTTTATTAAGACTACATACATATTTTTGTTTCGAACAACTCGGGGGAGGATAGTTTCACCACCATGTAATACTAATAATAGAAAAGTAACTCCAGATTTCTTATAACTCTCACCTTGGATTCAAACCTATGGCTAATGATGGAATCAAAGAAAACAACTTGTTCAAAATCATACATATCTTAGACGATCACAAACTAGAGTTCTCTTCTCAATTCAAATAGCATATAACAATCTGCGACAAGCTGAAAGTCTAAATAAAATTATAAAAGAAGAAGATGCATCATGTAAACGATGCTGACTACAAGCAGAATTGGTACACTAACTAGCTGAAAGTTCATTGGAGTTCGCTTCGAACTCTGATTTTCAAACATGTGCTCCCCAGCTAGCACATAAGTTTTGCCTGTAAATGACAGTAATCTGCCGATGAATCAGTTGTGCTGACGACCGACAACAGCGCCTTTGTCCTCGTGTCCACCTCGATCCTCCATAGCTTCCTGTCGTCATAGCTGTCGAAGTTGCGCTCGCGAATTGTAAAGCAGACAACGTCCGGGTTGTCGAAGCTGATGACAGGGTTCTCCGGAAGCACGTGAGGGAGACCCTCATAGCCGGGCTGCGCCCACAGCTCCTCGCAGTCGAGCACGCCTTCCTTGACCCACTTCATTGGCTCCTCCATGCTGAGGCTCGCAGTCCAGGTAGTCACCGTGAAGGCGAAGCGAGAGCGCGAGCACGTGCTCCGGCCGTGCACAGGGCCGCCGCAGCAGCAACGAGGGTCGACGCTTACGAGCCTCACTGCGTCGTCAGCAGCACCATTGACGGCACACATATTCCTGGTATACTGGATGTTATTCTCGATCAAATCGTCATCGCTCATGCTGCTGCTGTAACCGCTCCCCTTGACAAACGGCACCACAGGCAGCGTTACGTACCGCAGCTTGGGCGTCGCCTCCGCCATGTCGCAGAGGAGGAAGCCGTGGATGTAGTTGACCCAACACAGGAACCGGTCGCCGACCGGGACAGCCCTGTTGGGAAAACGCCACCGCTGAAGCTCATTGCCTTTGCTGCCTTTGTCAAAAACAATCGGCACTTCACGTTTGATCTCCCACTCGGATTCTCCGAGGCGGTGCATGCAGAGCTCGGCGGTGTCTTCTGGTGTACCACGCTGGAATGTATGCTCGAGCTCGACTACAAGAATCTCGTCCTCTTTGCGGCGCAGGAGGCCTGTTGTTTCCTTGAGTAGCATGTTCTCCCTGGGATCCAAGGGTGTTCTGCCTTCCTCATGTTTCGTTAGGGCCTCGCGGACTGGAAGCAGAGACAACGAAGGTGTCTTGCCGTTGCTTGCCTTGTACACGAAGTAGTCGAACATGCGCCGGCGCCCGAAACCATCGGCCATGCAGCTCGTCTCGATGAGGATGGAGTCGCCGTGGGCCGCGATGATTTTCAACGGCGGTCCGTACCTGGCATTCTCCCTGTCGCTGGAAAGGTTACCAGCCAAGTCATAGTACAGGAAGGAGCTCGCCGGCGGCGCCACGGTTCCGAGAGAGACGCGGAAGTGACGCCCTGTGGAGGTGGCGGAGTCTGCTTGCGCCTTGCCGTCGGCGAAGGAGCCCTTACGGTGGGCGCTGGTATTCAGCATGAGCCACCGCGGATGGGCGGCCGCCGGTGAAGCAGAGTGTTCTCTTCGCTGGATCAAGGGGATCGACCGTAAGAGGCTGAACCTGCCCAATTTACCAGGACAAAGCCTCGTCAGTATCTTCATAGTGGTGGAGACCTCCTCGATCAATCACCAATGTTTAATGGCGGCGGAGTTCTTGCGTTGCGACTTGTGAGACCTAGCCCTCGCTTTCGCTTTTGAGTTTTGATCATGGTGTCTCGTGGGATAGATAGGATTTATTATTTTTTTTAGGGGAGATAGGATTTGTTAATTGGGCTGTAACGTACCGAAAGAAATTATATCCAGCCCTAGGTGCAAAAGTTTCGCTTAGCGAGCCCATGTCAAAAGTTTTGGACGTCTGATGCAACCATTGTTTGGCAAATTCACTGATTTACAGAATTGATCAATTTGCATGTTTGTTTATTGTAAATTTTGAGATGGCTTATCCTCTAACAAAATGACCTGGATTGGCCAGCTGCCTTGCTTGGGAGCGGGCCATTGCATAACGAAATTAGTAGAGGGATGTTGGCGGTGGTTGGGCGCTGCTCTTGGCACCGTGGAATATCCACCGTAATAAGAAGTGTAGTTTATGTAATGCCTAACGAACCTTACGAAACCATTTAACACACCTCTTTTCCTATTGCTATATCGGCTAAGTTCCATTTGTGGGATTAATGAAATTACTTTCTGTCTGCCTAGTGTTATGACGATATCACCAAGCCGTGTCAGCAGCTTCATAAGGTGTGGTGATGGTTTGCACGCTATGATGGAGAGCTCGAACACCAATTACAGGAATCCGATCTAGTTGGGCTGAAAGAAAAAAAACATTGTTCGTAGCCAGCCCATGTGTACTAGCGAGCCCAGTAGATGTCAGGAAAACTGATTTAATATGGCTGACACGTTGACGGAAACAACATCGCGTTTCAATCGAAAAAACTGCAGTCCGATCGATGATCCATGAGGTCCCCGAACACAACAACAGAACCGTCCTGTAGCCACGGTTCGAAATGGTCTGTAGCAACGGATCAGGCCAGCCGTCGCTATGCTACTGTCGCTAGAAATCACTAGCCAAAATAACCATTGCTACAAATGCAACGGTTGCTGCCATCAACCGTTGCTACAAATCGATTTGTAGCAACGATTTCTGCCGCCAAGCGTTGCTACAAATGGTTTTGTAGCAACGGTTGATGGCAGTAACCGTTTCTACAAATGGGTTTGTACCAGCGGTTGACAGCAGGAACTGTTGCTACAAAACCTCTTGTAGCAACGGTTCCTGCCATCAACCGTTGCTACTTTATCTACAGGAAAAAAATATAATTTACTCTTTAATACAAATTCCAGAATACACATAAATCACAGATAGCACAGATATAACGTGTAATTCATTCCAGAATTGCCAACATCGTTCCAGAACAAGTGTAAACATCATTTAGTCATCATACACCCATCCATACACCAAAGTGTGAACAAAATACATCCATAGAACAATATTCACAAGTACATACATCCCTAAGTCATCATAATGCATCACAAGTGTCATCTATGCTCCTTCTCTAACACTTCATAGTCATCATACTCCACAGGCTCTAGGTTAGGATCATATGGACGTTTCGAACCAGCCCAGTTACAAAGAGCGCCATTGTTGGGGGAGCGTGCCATTGTCGAACATCATCATCATCACCATGTCGTCAACCGTTGCTACTAGCTTTTTTAACATTTTTTATAAATAGTGCATTGCATGTATAACCACATGCACATTTATAGATATTACAAATACACACTAACACACTTACTGGCAACCTAGAAAGCACACTAACACACACACTAACGCATTCAAGCTAAAAAACACACACAAACACACACACACACACACACACACACACTAACGCATTCAAACTAACAAACTAACTAATACTAGTGGTCCGAGCACGACGGGACATCGTTGTCGCTCTCAAAACATTTTGCCGCCATGCATGCATAGCGCGCGCGGTCGACGGCGCGCGCCACACTATTCCCATGACCTGCGCCACCTCCATGGCGCGCGCGCGGTGGTAGCCGCGCGCAACTCACAGCCAACCGTGGTTGCGAGCAAGGTGGTGGTGGCGGTTCGTCCCCACTGCGTGGACGTCCTCCAAGCGACGCTGCTGCACCACATGGAGCATCATGCTGGCCATGGAGTCCGTGTCGACTCCGGGGCAAATGGGGCAGAGGAAGTGGATTTTGCCGGAGGGGCTGCTCCTCTCAAGGACACGTAGCTCGGCGATGTCGTCGGAGGAGGCTCCGTCGCCGCCATTGTTGGGGGAGCGAGGCGGAGAGTTTGGGAGCTCGTTGCAGGGCGGGTACCGCTCGGCCGTGGGGCGGGCGCCCACGAAGGCCGTCTCGGCGGTGGCGCATCGACGGCGGCGAGTCATGCCGGCGTGTGGAGGAGGCGGCGACGCGGGCCTTCATTCTGGTTGGGGGGTTGTTGCGTGTAAGCTGGTGAACGTACGTAGGTGACGGAGCTCGATTGCTAATGGCGGCTCCGTTCCGCAGCTGTTAGCCAGAACCTTAGGTTAATGATGATGGGTCAGGGATTACGCAACTGGTGGGCCTAAGGGCAGGTACAATGCTACACATAGGCAGTCTCGTAGTCCGTCTCATGCAACGCCATATAGGATTTTTGATGAGGTGAAAAAGAGAGAGGGAGGAAAAAGAAATAGGCGGTTGTTTCGCGAGGCAACCACCTCAAGCACTAAAATTTAGGAGTATGAGATGGCTTACACACCATTGTACGAGTTGTAGTTGTCATGCAACTCAAACATTCCTTTTCTCATCCATAAATTAAGGGAAGATGCAATTACTACAAGACAACTAAAACAATCATCCATTGTATATGTTGTCTCATAAATCGTCTTATGACTACGTGTCATTCATGAGACGACCTATGAGATAACACTATTGTACCTGCCCTAAACAAAGTGCGTTTATTAATTAGGCAGCCCAGCAGGCATCTATACTTGAAAATGGTACAACAGCCCATATATATGGATCGAGGGCCGCTAACCTAAAATATCCTTGTTCAAACTAAAATGTTGCATGCAAAAAAGGGTGTAGATATTGAAGTTGTATTTTTCTACAATTTTTTAATATAGCCCTAGAATTCCTGGGGAATGGCATTTTAGCGCCTCGCTATCCGTTGGAAGAAACATAATACATCCTAGCCAATTTAAATGCTTCAATGCGCCATAGTTAAACGAAAGAAGAAATAAACAGCCTGCGAACACTGTAGTTGCTGCTGAAACACTGTAGCTGCTGCTGACGAAATAACTGCAAACACTGTAGCTGCTGCTGCTGCTGCTGCTGCAAAACATCCAAACGAACAGGCTGAAAGTTAATTATCATCCGTGCTAGATGGATATCAAATGTACATTTAGTGTATCACATTGGATCGCATCACCCAGGGGTGAGAAAGTTAGTGAAGACAAATTTCAATGAGAGGCTACAGCTGGCACATATAACCTGTCTGACTGTATCTACATAGCTTTGTTTTCCTTCTCGCAATCTAGTGGAAAAAAAAAACTTAGGCTAGTAGTCAAAACGTGCTGCATATCTTGTTTTGAGCACATGTTTTTCAGCTACGTAACTGAATGTCTCATGTGACCATTGGTTTTTTTTTTAGTCAGTGATGCATGGTGATGAGAAAAGAGTACCATGGTTCTTTTATCTTAGTAATATTTGAAAACAGAACACCACACAGCCAGTGGTGAGCCGTGAGCAGCTGAAATATTAGAAATATTAATATATAATAATTTCCAGGGTTTAAGGATGATCCTATGGTTCACAGTTTATTCTATACAAAAGTAAAAAAAAAAACTGCTGAAATTTCTTACTCGAGTTTCTAAGACCAATATGGCTTTCACCATTTAGCAGAAAATTTTTGCCGGAAGATGAAGGTAGTCCCATTGTATACGAGTATTGGTGCAGGGGAGGACGGATAACACCGACTTGACCCTCATATCAACCTCAACCATCCATACCTTGCTTTCCTCAAGGCTGGTGCAGTCATCATCATGGATGAAGAAGCAGACAATGTCAGGATTGTCGATGCTCATGATGGGGCGCTGTGGATGCACACGAGGAAGGCCCTCATAAGCTGGGTGTGTCCATATATCATTGCAGTCCAGGACGGTGTGCTTCACCCATGTCATTGGATCATCAGTTGACAAGCTCAAGTTCCAGGTGGTCATCGTAAAGGCGTAGCGGCAGTGCACGCATGTTCCCCTGCCAGGGCCGCCACAGCAAGCAACAACGAGGGTCGATGCTAACATACCTCACTGTGTCAGTTCCAATGCCGCACATGCTCCGGGTATACTTCTGTTAGCAACCTAGCTACATCAAGCACCAGCAAGATCTCCAGCAAGGCCCAGGAGAAGCAACCCCGTGCGCAAGCCCATGAGCTTCGGAAGACTTCCAGGACAGCAAAGCCCAATCAGCGCTACTTCGGGCCGGACTGGGTCAGCAACCAGCCCAAGTAGTTGCGTGCTCCTTCTTCTTTGTAATAGCGATATAAATGTAAGGTTGCTTGGAACAGAAGCTTGGCTTGGAACTGGTAGAACTAGGCGGCGTTGTCCGGCTTGCCGGCGACGAGGAGGCGAGAGTTTGGCGGCGGTGACTTGTAATTGGACCTGGTTAATCCTCCATATATCAAACACTATCGTAGATCCTAACATCTGGTATCAGAGCGATCTGATCCTGGAGCTTCCCCACCCACATCTCACTCGGTTGCAGCATCGGCAACATCCAGAAATTCCACTTCAAGTCATAGGCCCGAAGGATGATCCGAAGGAGAAGCCCAAGGAGGATACGATGTTGAAGGCGTTGGTCGCGATCCTCGACGACCGCTTCGGCACGACCAACCAGATGATCTCTGCTCTGCAAGGATCTGTCGAAGCCCTGATGGTGTCCAAGGGTGAATTCGAGCAGTGGAAGCCGGAGATGGAGAAGCAAGTAGGAGATCTGAAGGTCTCCATGTCGCTGCTTCAGGAGACTCTACATCAAATCGGTCCTACCTCATCAACTCTGCAGGATCCGGCAGTCAAAGTGGCCGTAGATCCGCAGTCGAAGATGCCGGCAACCGCTCACCTGGTGGCTACCGCGTCCGCGGCGGCGTCTGGGCCTAATGGCCACCGCGTCGACTCATATCACCGGGGGCTCGGTTTTGGGGATGATTTCCCAGGACCAACCCCGGTCACAGGTGCTAATCCATATCCGAAATTTGTACCTCCTCATTGTCGTGTAGATGCTTCTGGTGGTCAATCCTCTGGTTCCTCTATGACCGCTCGCTCCTTAGCTTCTATGCAATTTCCGCAAGTTAATTTTCCGCAGTTTGATGGTGCCAATCCCAAGTTATGGCAGAAGCGCTGTGAGAACTACTTTGAGATCTATGGTGTTCCTATTGAGCACTGGGTGAAACTTGCTACTATGCACTTTGATGGACCTGCGGTATTCTGGTTGCAATCTGCTGAGCATAGGATTAGTGTGATGGGTTGGAATGAATTGTGCTTGGCTGTGAACTCTAGATTTGGTAGAGACGAGTACCAGAACCTCATTAGGCAATTTTTCCATATTACTCAAACTGCTTCTGTAGCTGAGTACATAGAGCAGTTTGATGTCTTAGTTCACCAGTTACTAGCTCATGATACCTTGAACACTGCTATGCTTACTACTAAATTTGTTGAAGGCTTGAAAGAAGATGTTAGAGCAGTTGTTATTGTTCAACGTCCAAAAGATCTGGATACTGCTAGTTCTTTGGCTTTATTGCAGGAAGAAGTGTTGCTACGGCAACCCAGGAGGGATTTTCGGAGGAGTGATTCTGCATCTTATTCCAAGCCTGCTCATCGAGCTCCAGCTTTACCCCTGCCCGCTCCACCTGTAAAAGCTACCTATAATGCTCAACATGAAGAGAAGAAAGTTGCTGGTGAATCTTCTCGATCTAGAAGCTGGGATGATAAGCTATCAGCACTCAGAGCATATAGAAGGTCCAAAGGCCTCTGCTATAAATGTGGTGAGAAATGGAGTCATACTCATAGGTGTGCTGGAGCAGTATCTCTTCACATGGTGGAAGAACTATGGTCTTTATTGGCTGATCCCATCGATGAGGAGTTTGCTGCACTTCTCCAGAGCTACTGTTCTGAGTCTGACACTGAAGAACAGTTGTGCTCTATCTCTAAGCAAGCTTTGAATGGTGCTGAGAATGGCAGAACTATCAGGCTGCGAGGAAATATTGCTGGTCAGGAACTGTTGATGCTCATTGATTCAGGGAGTTCATCCAGTTTCATAAGTAATCATCTGATGGAAATATTGCCAGGTGCCCAGCAACTATCTCATTCTGTCAAGGTTAAGATAGCTGATGGTGGAGTTCTCTCTTGTGATGTGGAGTATCCTGCTTGTAAATGGTTCTGTCAGGGCAACACTTTTACTTCCAATCTCAAGGTGCTACCCTTAGGCTGCTATGACATTATTTTGGGCATGGATTGGTTAGAATCTCATAGCCCCATGAAGATAGACTGGGTTGAAAAGTGGTTGTCCTTCAGGTACAAGGAAAAGAAGATTGTGTTGCAAGGAATTATTCCAGCAGTGGAACAATGTGCAGCCATTACAGTGGAACAATTGCAGGGTTTGGTCAAACATGATGCAGTTGAGCAAATCCTGGAACTTTGTGTTACAACTGAAGTACAACTTCCTGCAGATTTACCAGATGCCTTACATTCTCTGCTACAACGATATCAAGATATATTCACTGAACCTGAGGGTTTGCCTCCAAAGAGGTCCTGTGGTCACAGCATTCCTTTAATTCCTGGTGCTACTCCTTTTAGGTTGAGGCCTTATAGGTATACACCTGCTCAAAAAGATGAAATAGAGAAGCAAATAGCAGAGATGTTGAAGAATGGTGTCATTCAACACAGTTCCAGTCCTTTTGCATCCCCAATTCTGCTAGTGAAGAAGAAAGATGGTGGGTGGAGGCTGTGTGTTGATTATAGACGGTTGAATGCTTATACTGTCAAAAACAAATATCCACTGCCCTTGATGGACGATATCTTGGATGAGTTATCTGGAGCTTCCTTCTTTTCTAAGCTGGATCTCAGGTCTGGGTTTCAACAGATAAGGCTACAGGCAGGAGATGAATATAAAACTGCTTTTCAAGCACACAATGGACACTATGAATATAAAGTCATGTCTTATGGGCTCACTGGTGCACCAGCCACCTTTCAGGGTGTCATGAATGCTGTTCTGGCTAAACTTCTCAGGAAATGTGTGGTGGTCTTTATGGATGACATACTAATTTACAGCAAAACCTTTGAAGAGCATGTGCAGCATATTGAGCAAGTGTTGGCTCTGCTAAAAGAACATCAGTTCCATGTGAAGCTGAGTAAATGCTCCTTTGCACAGAATCAACTAGAGTACCTGGGTCATATTATATGCTCAAAGGGAGTAGCTACAGATCCTGCCAAAGTGAAAATTGTGCAAGATTGGCCAACCCCCATGAATACAAAGGACATTAAAAGTTTTTTGGGAATGGCTGGGTACTACAGGAAGTTTGTCAAAAACTTCAGTATCATTAGCAGGCCTATGACTAATCTGTTGAAGAAAGGAGTGCCCTTCACCTGGACTGCAGAAACTCAACTGTCTTTTGACACATTAAAGCAAGCCTTAACTATGGCACCAGTATTGGCATTGCCCAACTTCTCTAAGCAATTTGTCATTGAGACAGATGCGAGTGACAAAGGCATTGGGGCTGTATTACAGCAGGATAATCACCCAATAGCCTACATAAGCAAGGCATTAGGACCCAGGACTATTGGCCTCTCTACATACGAAAAAGAATGTCTAGCAATTCTATTTGCAATTGACTACTGGCGCTCATATCTTCAGAATGGGGAGTTTATGATCAAAACTGACCAAAAGAGCTTGATACACCTGGATGACCAAAGGCTCACCACTCCTTGGCAGCATAAAGCACTGACAAAGCTGTTAGGTTTACAATACAAAATTGTTTACAAGAAGGGACAAGACAATAAAGCTGCTGATGCTTTGTCCAGGAGGCCTGATTTAAGCAAGGATACCAATGTGCTGGATTGCCTGGCTGTCTCTGTTGTGAAACCAGCATGGCTGGAAGAAGTAGTTGAAGGTTATCAACAAGACCCTATAGCAACCAAGCTAATTACTGAACTCAGCCTGGGTAAGGAGGTTGATCACTATACTTTCAAGGATGGCCTACTCAGATTCAAGAATCGAGTATGGTTGGGACAAAATACTGCACTACAACTCAAAGTGTTACAAGCTCTTCATGCTAGTGGAATAGGAGGACACTCTGGTTTTCCAGTCACCTACAGAAGACTGAAAGCGGTGTTCTATTGGCCTGGGATGAAAAGTGCAGTCAAAGATTTTGTAGCCAAGTGTGTGATTTGCCAACAAGCCAAACCTGAACGAGTCAAATATCCTGGACTTCTTCAGCCCTTGCCTGTACCTGAAGGAGCTTGGCAGGTAGTAACTATGGATTTTGTGGAGGGGTTACCAAGATCCAAAAATTACAACTGCATCTTAGTTGTGGTGGATAAGTTCTCTAAATATGCTCATTTTGTACCTTTGGCTCATCCTTTTACTGCACACACTGTTGCTATCGCCTATGTTGATAATGTGTACAAGCTGCATGGATTCCCTAGAGCCATCATATCTGATAGGGATAAGATCTTCACTAGTACCTTATGGCAAGAGCTCTTTACTCTGACAAAGACTGATCTCAAGATGAGCAGTGCTTACCATCCTCAAACAGATGGACAAACTGAGCGTGTAAATCAATGCTTGGAAGCATACCTCAGGTGCTTTGTGCAGTCCTGTCCAAAGAGGTGGATTCACTGGCTATCTTTGGCAGAACTATGGTATAACACCTCTTATCATTCGGCACTTAACAAAACTCCTTTCGAAGTGCTTTATGGGTACTCTTATGATCACTTGGGAATAGCTGCTGTGGATGCTTGCACTAATACTGATCTCAAAGAATGGCTTCAAGAGAGGCAGTTGATGAATGAGTTGCTGCAACAGCAACTGCAGAGAGCCCAACAGCGGATGAAAGATCAAGCTGACAAGAAGCGTACTGAACGTGAATTTGAAGTTGGTGATATGGTCTTCTTAAAACTACAACCTTATGTTCAGAGTTCAGTAGCTACGAGAGCCAATTATAAACTGTCTTTCAGATACTTTGGTCCATATCCTATTGTGGCTAAAATCAATGCTGTTGCTTACAAACTGAAGCTTCCAGATGGCAGTGCAATCCACCCTGTCTTTCATGTCTCCCAATTGAAAAAAGCTATTGGCATCCAGGACAAGGTCAGTACTGAACTTCCTGTTCATTCTGAAATCTCACCAATTCCTGTCTCCATTCTGGACCAGAGACTGTGTCGTAAGAATGGAAAGGTGGTTCCACAAGTGTTGATTCGTTGGTCATCTTGGCCGGAATCCATGTCAACCTGGGAAGATGAAGATGTACTCAGAAAAGAGCATCCAGAAGCGCCGGCTTGGGGACAAGCCGTTTCTGATGGAGGGAGGGATGTTAGCAACCTAGCTACATCAAGCATCAGCAAGATCTCCAGCAAGGCCCAGGAGAAGCAACCCCGTGCGCAAGCCCATGAGCTTCGGAAGACTTCCAGGACAGCAAAGCCCAATCAGCGCTACTTCGGGCCGGACTGGGTCAGCAACCAGCCCAAGTAGTTGCGTGCTCCTTCTTCTTTGTAATAGCGATATAAATGTAAGGTTGCTTGGAACAGAAGCTTGGCTTGGAACTGGTAGAACTAGGCGGCGTTGTCCGGCTTGCCGGCGACGAGGAGGCGAGAGTTTGGCGGCGGTGACTTGTAATTGGACCTGGTTAATCCTCCATATATCAAACACTATCGTAGATCCTAACAACTTCATGTCAGGGACTTCACGGGCATCGGCACGTAATGGAGTCTGGGGCAGTCCTGCACCAAGTCGTGTACCATGAGACCATCGTGGTAGTCGACCAAGCACATGAATCGGTCACCAACAGGGACGACCATATTGCCCCCAAACCGTGACATCGTCTGATCCTCATTGCTGCCGTTGTGGGCGGCGACGATGGGCACCGCTGGCTTCAACTCCCACTCGCTCCTGTTGAGGTGGAGTATGCAGAGATCGGCAAAGTTCTCGAGGTCACTACCAGCCGTCATCTCGAGCTGAACCACCTGGAGTTCGTTCTCACCACGCCGTAGAAGGCCGGTGTTCCTCACGGACAAATTGCGCTCGCTGGGTTCCCTGCACACGCCGTTGTCACGGTCACACCTTGTCGGAAAGCCTCGGGCGGGGAGCTGAGACAGCAACGGCAGACGAGAAGCGCCTGCCCTGTACACAAAGTAGTCGTACACCGTGGGTCTGACTTGCTTCCAGCGAGCCATCTCGATCAGGACGGAGTCTCCATGGGCCGCAATTACTTTGGGGTCGTCGCAGGGATACTCCCCTTCAATGTGCGAATCACCAATCCATTCATAGTACAGAATGGAGCTCGCCGGCGGCTTTGCAAGTCCTAAGGAGACGCGGAAGGGTCGTCCTATGGAGGTTGGAGACTCCGCCATGGTCTTTGGATCGGTAACGGAGGACTCGTCCCTGCGGCATCCATTGCAGTTCAGCATCACCCAAGACGGCGGGTCTTCGGCGGCCGGCGGCGAACCAGAGGGTTCCATCGGATTGCTTTGGGTTTCCATGCGGCGGCAGGTCGGGAGAGATCCTAAGCCAACGGGGCCCAACCCGTCGAAGCCAACCTTCGCAAGGCGCATCAGCAGTTTCATTATTGAGAACGTCGTAGGCGATGGAGCTCGATAGCTAATGGCGGCTGTTATAATTTTGCCCAGGAACGAGATGGATCGACCGTCGGCCCAGCGCGCTGCAGCGGCCTTTCCCCCGCAGCGTCGACGGGCGTCGACGGGCTTTCCTTGCACTGGCATGCAGGGGAATATTCCTGCTGGGCTCCTTGCTCCGCGCGTCACGTACATGCATCGTCGGCGGTGAATCAGGAGCGCGCGCTGCAATGCATCAACGCGAATGAAAGCACGACCGGAGGCATGCATATGCACGCGCGCGTCTGCAAAATGAACACCCACGACTGTTCGAGGAGCGCGAGCATGCGGCGGGCGGTGACAGACACGACTTCCATACGTACGCGCGTCATCTCCGGGAAGCCGCGGGCGGGCCCCACCATCGACCATCAAGGGCTGCACCTAATTAAACGAGCTGAGGTAGGGACCACGTACACCCAGCTGCAGCTTGCCACCTCGTTCATGCATGCATGCGCAGGCTACCGTTTCGATCGTATACTACTGTATGCGCACGTATAGTATACTAGTATAGCATGCATACTGCAGGCATTGGCGGAGCTGAGATTGCTCCGCTGGGCATTCATAGTTTAACGATGGCCACCAAAAAATTGGAAACAACAACGAGAAGAAAAAAATACAGTGCAAAGATTTAAATGAACAGTACCAAACACCATAATATAATATTAATTGTTCAAATTTGATAAACCAAACAGCTTGGAGAAATTACACAATAGCAGTAGCTAGTACAATGTGTGCGCGCATGCATGCATGGCTCCGGTTTGTTTCATCGCCATGCATCGTCATGAAACACACAGCTCCATCCCGCGCCTCCTCCTCATTCAAACGGTTTGTTTTCTTTTCACCCACCATATATCTATATCGTCATGAAACAAACAGAACAGTGTCATGGATATGAGGCCGTTTCATTGTTTCATCGTCGCCCGCATCCACCGCGCTTCCGCTACATATATATATCGTGAAACCTACGTACGGTTTCATCCATCGCCGCGTGCGCTCTTGGGTGGCACAGCATGCATTCTGACAAAAACCAGCACTATACGTCACTGCGCGCACTAAGCAGGCTGCAAAGTTGAACACGGCAACATGATTTCTAACGAGTTTTACATCATAAGGGCCATGCAGTTGCAAATACAAATATATGCAAATCCCGTACGTGCGACGTACTCCAGCACTGATCGATGGAGCTTCTCCACAGCCAAAGGGTCCCATGCCTCAGATGACACATTGCATATAACTCCTCAGGTGGTGATTAAGCCCCTACGTACGTACTCATCCCCTCCCCCTAACAGTTTAGTTGGTCACCCTCATTTTTTAAAAGCTACTTCATTTTGTTGAACCAAAGAGCGTGTCAAGGTGACCTTAATAATTAAGAGTCACCTATTCCATCTACCCTCTTGCGTGCAATTAAGCTACTCTGCCAAGCACGGATGCACATGAACAAATTGCTGCAAGCTAAGTGAATGATATAAAAAGACAATACTAAAACCTCTATCAACCACGTCTTGAGTAGCAAGATACTTCTAGACAACCAGATACAACCACTTTTGAAGTTGGCGGAGAGGTTGGGGGTACAGAGAAGAGCGCCATGTTGATGACCCGAAGCAGGTGTAGCTCCACATCGACGACGAAGCTCTCCTCCGGCCGTCCACTGCAGTTGTTGAGGTTGCCGAGCTTGCCGTTGATGGTGACCGCCAGTTGGGTTGTTGTCGAAGTTGCCGTCGGCCATGCGGCCGGTCAAGAGCTGCCACCACTCGACGATGATGATGTGGGAACCAGGTGACACATGCACGTCTTGCTTGCATGCCAAAATCACGTGGAGCGCTTGCTTCATGCCGGGCCCAACCGCCGAGCTGGTCGCGCCGTCGCGTGCGGTCTATGTGTCGTACACATGACTCAATAGCCCGCCCCACGCGTCCACGGGCTACATTCATGAGTGAGTCATTAGCTCAAGTCAAATGATCTCCACTAATTACGTTTCACTTTCCAAGGATTCTTTCTTTCTTTCTTTCCATCCACAAAATATTAAATCATTCTTTCCATCCAAGATTTCATTCATTCTTTCCATCCGCGAAATGTTGAATTGTTCTTTCCATCCAAGGATTCACTGATTTTTTTCATTTTGTCCGTCCACTTCCTTTCCAGCACATTGTCGTCGTGACGGCCGTCGTTCTTGGCGGCGCGAGAGCTCAGTCTCGTATTCACCCGTCTCCTCGCTCAGGGGCGGAGCCAGGTATCGGCCAACCTGGGCTCCGGCCCCCCCTTCCTTCCGTGAAAATTCCCTAGGATTAGGGATTAGCAGTTGTTTAGATCACAGATTAGCGCATGTAGCTGGCAACTTTGAGGAAGAAACGGAGGCTAGGAGATGGACATGCTGGTGCCGTGGTGCGTTTCTGAAGGCCCAGGTGCTATTCTATTATGAGGATGACACGTCCAGAAAATTAGATGCGCGTTCACATCCCGAGCGCCGGGCAGTCCGTACATCCCGGCCCCCTCTACGTGCTGATGCTGGCTCCGCCACTGTCCTCGCTCTCCTCTTTCGTGTTCGATCTGCTCCTTTGCCTTGCCTCCCCTTCCGTCCGCTTCACCCCGGCCTTAATCTCCTCTGCGCCGCCCTCTGGAGTCAGTTTGGTTGATCCCAACAGACAAATCCTGATCCAGAAGATTGGTCCACCAGTTGAAGGTAACTATTGATCTCTTGGTCCGTTTCAACTCGATCTTAGTTGATCCTTTACTCGAATCCTGCCTGGATGATTTTCCATGCCTGGTTGTTTATAGAAAATGGAGAAGGGAAAGATCTCCTGAAGTACGTACTATGCATCATTTTTATGTGATAATTTCCTCTCAATGTGTGGTTAGTATATTAGATTAAACACATACAAGAGTTGAAACTATCAAGTGCTGATCTGGTCGGTCTTGTGCGTTGATGCTCAGAGTCAGCTTTGTTTTCGTTCAAGGGTCTACTACCTTAATGATTTGCATCTGTGGAAAACATATACGTTATCTGAGGCTTGCATCTTAATAATCTGTGGCTATCATAGTGACATATCCCTTCTGATTTACGTATTATGTCTAGGAGTAACATGATTGTGTTAGTGACCTCTCTTCCAATAAAATGAAAAAAAATAGTTGAAATGTTACCGTCATTTCTTCTTTCTTCATAGTCAACAAATAAGTTGGGCACTATGCTTTTGGTGTGCTTTTTGTAGATAATCATCACACCTTGGGAGGCTGACATGAACAATTACCTTGACCACAATCATTTTTTTGTTCTACAGAAAAGTGTTTTTATGACCACATAATCGATAGGTTCTTGTTTCATAATGTTATATTTGCTTCCCAATGATAGACAATCAACACAATACTTTTGGTTATTTCAAAATTTCTTCTTTCTATTGGCTGCATATGTTTCCCATAGTGTTTACCCCTGGCAACACCAAATTCGTTCTCAATCCATTGTAAAAAGATGAAGGTGATTTACTAGTTTATATCATTATTTTGCAACATCTTATATCCTTTAACTTCCCTGTTTTCTGGGCCAAATATGTTTGCCTCTCAAATTCATATCTGAGTTCATTAATTTTTTTTTTCAGTTTTCATCTTAACAAGGTGCTGTTGGACAACAGCATGATCTGCAGAAAATTATTTTGGTTGTGGCGTTGTGTGCTTAACCTGCTCAACTCGACTGATCCGGCAACAGTGAACGTGAGTCCTTCAGTTTCACCAGCAACTGGTAAAGTGAGAAACGATTCATAGTTTGTTGACAGTAGTAATATGACCCAGGAGCATTTACTCTCTCTCTCTCTTTCATATAAATTGGCAGGAGCTTTTACTTCAACAATGCCTGGGTTGTCTCTTCCTTTTTCAAAATTTATTCACCATGATTGGCTCTAGTTCACCTTTTACCAGGCAAAGCTTTACCGTGAAAGTGTTCTGTTCTCTGTCCCTATTTATCATGTTTGCATTTGGATTTCTCCTTCTGTACACTGTATTTTCTTATAGTGGCACCAGAGCACTTCTCTCTTCTTTTAGAATGATATTCCTAGCAATTGTTTTTGCAGAAAATAACTCCAGTGCCTTGAATATATAGTATTTATAGCAGTGGGATGAAGTAACTGGTCTGATGGTATATATTGTTCTTATCCTGTAGTGTTAATCATATCAATGCAATCAGGCAAAGCATTCCTTGCAGTGTCGCACAGGACCCTGTGCTTCGGCCGGAGGAGTCGATGGCTTCTGGTGTGCTACCACTATCAGGTCACACAAAGGTAGGAGCTAGTCTGCTTGGGTCCTAGTTTGAGGAGATTCTGGTATTAGATCCCATTGTGCATCAGGTAGACATTTATTTTCATAAAGACATCTGAATTATTTTTCTATTGTTGCATGCAGGCAGATTGTCACACATTCAAGACCTCAACTACACCCTTTGAGTCCTTTTCTATTTTGTTGCTTTTTTAGTTATTATACTTAGGTTGTCCAGAAAAACTTGGAGTATTTCAACGCATGATGATATTGTTAATCCTCTCTCTCTCTCTCTCTCTCTGCTATCATTGGACTGCTATGTTTCTTTTGTTGCACCTGCAGGATGTTGACTGACTTTTTGCGGAGGCTTCAGATCATGAAAGGTTCAAATGCGATTGGACTAGGTATGCTCAAACTATTATCGCTTTTAATGTTGATTTTGTGATTGCTATTAGTGAACTTTTCCAACTATACATAGTAGGTTATTCTTTGTAACCGTCTGATTGTCTTTTTACTGGACTGAAACTTTACAAGGTAACTTGTTTCCTCTGTAAAAGATCCCTTAAACTTAAAACATGTTAACTGTTGTATATTTTATGAGCACTGAAAATATGTACCTAGATGCCTTTAATTTATAACCACATGATGATGATAATGTTGGCTAACTCTGCTTTTGCAATTTGACCAGCCTTTTTCTTTTTGCCCCATTATTTTCATTATGTTGCTTTCTGACTAGTATTTTGTTTTGGAGCAAATTCTGACTAGTAAATGAAATGATCATTATGGTACCCTGATCATTTTTTAACAGGATGTGGACACTGCCACAAGCAAGCGAGACCGGTAAAACAAATATCAAGGCACAGGAAGGCAACATGCCACAGTTGCAACAGTTGGTCTACTACCAACTGTTGGTTCTGATTTTTTTCGCACAGCTGCTGTTTCAGAAAGCTTGATTCTAGACTTTGGTTTTCTTCAAGGTACAGCATGCCAGCTATAGAAATGAGCTTCCTGAGGATATCACTCCCTTATTTTTCTGTCCGTGTCTGAATAATTTGTTGACTAAATTTCTTTTGTTTTTGGTTGTCTACCTTAATGATTTGCATCTGTGGAAAACATATACGTTATCTGAGGCTTGCATCTTAATAATCTGTGGCTATCATAGTGACATATCCCTTCTGATTTACATATTATATATGTCTAGGAGTAACATGATTGTGTTAGTGACCTCTCTTCCAATAAAATGAAAAAAATAGTTGAAATGTTACCGTCATTTCTTCTTTCTTCATAGTCAACAAATAAGTTGGGCACTATGCTTTTGGTGTGCTTTTTGTAGATAATCATCACACCTTGGGAGGCTGACATGAACAATTACCTTGACCACAATCATTTTTTTGTTCTACAGAAAAGTGTTTTTATGACCACATAATCTATAGGTTCTTGTTTCATAATGTTATATTTGCTTCCCAATGATAGACAATCAACACAATACATTTGGTTATTTCAAAATTCCTTCTTTCTATTGGCTGCATATGTTTCCCATAGTGTTTACCCCTGGCAACACCAAATTCGTTCTCAATCCATTGTAAAAAGATGAAGGTGATTTACTTGTTTATACCATTATTTTGCAACATCTTAATTATATCCTTTAACTTCCCTTGTTTAAACATCTTGTTTAAACAAAAACTGAATTTAGTTTTTGTTTTCTAAGTGTTTAAGTTTATATATTTATTTTATTTCTGTCGAGTGTTCTCTCTGACTGAGTCAGACCATGTAGCTCGTCCGGACTCATATCCTTTCTTGAAGTTTGTTAAAGAATTATTGGGCAGTGCCTTGTGGTGTCGTTTTACTTGGGACCATTTTCTAAAACCTTCATGTATTACGCAATGACAATTTAAATGCTGAATAAGTTCAGCCAACAATAGTCTTAGTTCATGAAAGTCGAATGCCTTTTGCTATTAAGCAATGACAAATTGAAAAACTTGCATTATCCTCTTTTTTCATGTGACCTTGGTTCCATTTTGGAACCATTTTGGCCTTGGTTACAGTGTAATGAATCAACACACAACATCAGTCAGATTTTACAATTTAAATTTTAACTTGCACGACTAGTTGCTCTTGATGTCTGTCTTTTAGCCTGAGAAGACAATCAACACATGTTTCCCATTTTGACTAAACGTTCTTGTATTCCTTTTGAAATGAGGCAATTTCTTAGACTCTACCATATTTGTTTAGTCTCAGACTTATGTTACCATGCCCTAATCCTCAAAGTACTACCTATTCAAGGTTTAAATTTTGCATTATCAACCTAAACATGTTTAAGCAAATTATTATCTTTGTTTAAACTACGAGGTCCTCATTGTTTCCCACTGTTTGCATTGTCATTTACAAGGTCATTATAAGTCTCTCTAGGTTGCATTTCCAATTTTTGAATGAGAATTTGTTTTTTGAACTCGGAACACAGCGAGGGAAGCCCCCACTCTAAGGTTTCCTATTAATAAAGCTGAAATAAAAAAACAAGTACAAAGGGCAGGACATACTTACATACACAGAGACTGCTGCCAACAGAAATTGCTGAAACTATACTAGAGAAAATGGAAAAAACAATTTGTAGAAACTGTACACTATACAACAGCATTTGAAATAAACTGCTATCTGCAGGATTCAATCAAAAGAGGGAAAGAGTCTATTTTGGCCTCTTGGATCCTGTGAGCTTGCAGAAGACCTTCTTCTAAGAAATGATTGTTCCAGCTTTGGAATGAGTGCAGGCTTCTTTCAAATATAAAGTTGTTCCTTTGCTTCCAAATTTGCCATACACAAATGATAAATGTTTCCGTGAAAAATTCATTGGGAAACTGATTTCTAGCCTCCATCATCCTGTCAAAGAAACTGAGTTGGTTGTTCCATTGCATCCCCAAACGTTGCCTGCATTGCTGACTGAAAAGGGGCATCTAAAAAACAAGTGAAATGTTGTTTCCTCAGGCCTTGTTGTACATAATGCACAGGAGTAGTTGTTGCCCTCAATTTGTGTTTATTTATTTTTAGAATATTTGGAGTGTTGAGCTTATCCATGAGTATGAGCCGGCAGAATACTCGCAGCTTGTTGCAACATCTTGAATTCCATATCCATATGAAAGGTTGGGGTGGCTGCATGTTTCTGTATGGGAGGTTGTAGATGGTGGAAGAAAAATATTTGTCCGATCCCCAAATAGACAACCATTTGTCATTTGAGCCCTCTAAGGACTTTAATATTTTGGATGATTGCTTGAAGTTCTTGGTACTCTTGGAATGCTTGCTCTGAGAGAGGCAAGAAAAACTGAACTTCAATTGTGTTATTAAGTAGAAATGGTGCCACTGAAATGAGTTTGTTCTTGGCATATGAGTAGAGTCTTGGGAATTTTTCTTGCAATAGGTGGCCATTCCAACAATCAGACTAGAAACCACTGTAGTACCATCTCCCACTTTACATGCTGCAATTCCTCTGAATGTATTGCATAATGTTTGGAGGTCTTTCCACCTAAAGGACCCTCTGTCTCTAGTGGCATGTGGCATTTTGCCATTTGCATAGTATGTGTTCTAGATTAGCTTGACCTAGGGAATATTTTTCTTATTGTAGAATTTGTCCAAGAACTTGAGGAGTAAGGCAATGTGTTGAGCTTCTAAATTAATTTGTAATTCCCAGTCCACCTTTCATTTTTAGCCTTCTTACTCTTTTTTTTCCATGGCACCAATGGTTTGATCTTGGCATTGCTTTCTGAACTTCTCCAAATGCAGTGTCTGCTAGCTCTTTCAGTCATTCAATGCACTAAATTACCAAATAATGAGAATTATTTGGTTAGCAAAAAAGTAGAGGATGTGGATGATGACAAGGATGATACCACACCGTACCACTGAGAAACCAAAGGACAGCAAGGACAAGGCTTCTGATGAGCAGAAACATGTCTGTTAAACTAAAATATAAAATTCAGCATTTCTGATTGCTTTTCACTTCCATTCTTAATGAAAACTCACATCCTATTTGATCATTTGCAGGATGAGCCCTAGATGAAAGAGGAACAACACAGGGAGATGAAACCTGTTTCTCTTTGCTGTTTCTATATATGTTTATTCTGAACCACATAAAACAAATTATATATTCATTGTTTCTTGATAGAAGAAAGATATTTCACAGCAATCTTGTTTTTATAAAATCAGTAAGCTTATGAATAATTGTTTTTCTACTTTTCATCTTTTTCAAACTGAAAAGGATTCTGGGCATAATTAAGTTCATTCAGACCAAAGCAATTTTTAGTACTGGACATGCATCAAGTAGGGATGCTGGAGGGTTATCCATCTATGTTTCATTCAGGTTTTGCCCTCAAGCATTTTATATCCTTTAGTTGATGTGCCTGGTAATTGATTCCCATAACTGAATCATGGGCCAATATGTGGTTGTGGAATGGGGACGCTGCAATGCATGGGCCAATATGTATCTAATGGTTCTCATGGGAATTACAGCTTTAGCATCAAAGTATGGCCTGATGTTTGTGCTGAGATATGTCCATTAATTTTCCGGCCATGATTCCCTTATGGGTATGTATTACTGCACCTTTGACATTTAATTTTGTTCATATTAGAGAAGAGATGAATAATCAAGTTTGTGTGTTCTTGAGAGTAGAATCTACAGTGCCATATAATGTTTTTTGGTTGCCTGGGTTAATTGGCCTATATTACGAGGATGTAGTGTGGTAAACAGAGTTTTGCTTTGTGATGTGCACCTGAACATTTTTGACCAGAAGAAGTAGATAGATTATGTCGTAACTAACTGTCAAACATATCAAATTTTCTACCAACAGCATCATGCACGACTTCTTTTGTTGCAATTTGCATCCTTGATTGTAAGGCCCTATATATCTATGGCTTGCAAGCTATTCAGAGAAGTCCTTATATACATTTTGATCTATTTTGAATACTCTTGTGAGTTGCAGCATTTTCTTGATTTATTTGATACCCTTATTTATATATCTGAACTTTGCGAAATAAGTGTGGTGTCGATTTTGAACTTTGCAGAATACTTTTAAATGTAATGGGACCAATTTTAATCATGAAGTCTTTGCAATATAGCTTAGGATATCCTGAAAGATAAATTGTACCTTCACAATGATATATGCTTTTGCAACCAATATGATTTTGGTAGTGAGTTAATTTTTTCTTGTACTTTCAGGGAACCAGAGGAAGAATATGACACATTGTATTTCAACTGAAACGATATTTCGGAAGAAGTCAACTGAAACGATAATTTTGTGAAAGGCTGGCTGATTTTCTTACTTTAGTTACAAGGTTCATTGTTGAACATGAATCATTATGCATTAGGTCTTTTGAAATTTGATATAAGCTACATATCTTTAAGAATGTTCTGGGACTTTACGGGTTGAAAGGTGATGATGCGACTCGCATCTTTGATAGTCTGGGTGCCGCCTTCTTTACTATTAGTTTGTCATTTCTCCAGCCGATGTGGTTATATGTGCGTCACTGCTTAATATTGTGGAATGTTTTATGCTCCCTTTGGTTTATGTAGCAAACTCATTGTTGAACACCAGTTGTATGTTAACTTGTTTAGTACACAAATTTTAATGATTAGACTTCCAGACCCCTATTTTCTGTACTGATATTTCCATTTTATTTTTTTCCTGAGTACCACCTTTCTTTTATGTTTTCATAGACATTCAACTTTCTTTCCATAATGTACTTTCACATAGTTTTTTTTTTTGGCTGGGTGGATCTTGTTTAGCTTAAATTTATTCACCTTTGGGTATTGATACAGCTGCTTTTTGCTTCCAGTGTGTGGAGGCATTGGCCTGAACCAAGTTCACATTCTTGGTTGTGTATAGTTTAAGATATCCTAGCTGCTTACGATGAAGCTTCAATAGCAATTTGGAAGTAGAGAACATGGATAGTTAGGTTCTGGCTGTCATGACACTGTTGCGTTGCCATCATCACGCTCCCTAATATAACAAGGTGCTTTCACTCAATCGGGACTTGTGTTCTATGGTTGTTGCTTCAAGGCAGTAATGCTGGAGCCTGACAAACTTATTGCTGTTCGTTATGTACAATGAAATATTCAAATGGTGTCACTAAGCTGCAAAGATGTAAACTGAACGGTGAGATTTGGTGACCATGCTTGTGCTTAATTGTGTTAATTTTGTGACGTAGAAAGGGCTCCATCACCACATTAAAGACTTTCATTCCATCAGTTTAAGTGTTCATTTCCTTCAGTGGTGAAAAAAAAAATAAAAAGTTTGTAGCTTGATCCTATGCTCTATGTAACTATCAGTATCAATGCTTCCATTTTCTCAATTATTTAATGTTAGCAAAAGAGAATTGAAAAACGGAACATACGAGCTGTATATCGGGATCTAATAACATACAGAATTATATTAAAACCCAATAATATATATGGAACTATCAGTAGCACCCGAGTTCTGTTTACTACAATTCGAATACCCGAGCCTATATCAGGATCCCATAACATATGAAATTATCAATAGCATCCGAGCTCTGTTTATTTACCACGACTCAGATATCGAATTCAAGTTATATTTCAGTTCGGATACCCGAGCTATATCAGAACCCAATAATATATAGAACTATCAGTAGCACCCGAGCTCTGTTTACCACAATTTGGATACCCGAGCTATATCAAGATCCGTTAACACACAAAACTATCGGTAGCATAAGTTTATCACAATTCGAATACCGCTCACTCAAGCTATACCACGATTCGGATACGTGAGCTATATATCAGGATCCAATACCATAGGGAACCATTGATTATCAATAGCATCCGAGCTCTATTTATCACAATTAGAATACCGCTCACTCAAGCTATACCACGGTTCGGATACCTGAGAACATAGGGAACAATTGATTGTCCATAGGATCCGAGCTCTGTTTACCACAATATGGATACCGTATTCAAGCTATACCACAATTCGGATACCCAAGCTATATCAAAGCCCAATAATATATGGAACTATGATCAGTAGCACCCGAGTTCTGTTTGCCACAATTTGAATACCCGAGCCTATATCAGGATCCCATAACATATTAAACTATGAATAGCATCCGAGCTCTATTTACCACAATATGGATACCGCACTCAACCTATAATATTACAATTCAGATACCTGAGCTATATCATAACCCAATAATATATGGATACCTGAGCATGGTAAGAACCCGAACTTTGTTTACCACAATTTGGGTACCCAAGCTAAATCAGGATTCCATATCATCTGAAACTATTCGTAGCATCTGAGCTTTGTTTACCACAATTCGGAGACCGCTCACTCAAGCTATATCACGATTCGATTCGGATACCCGATCTATATACCAAGATCCAATAACATACGGAATTATCAATAGCACACGACCTATGTTTACCACAATTCAAATACCACACTCAAGCTATACCACGATTATGACACCTGAGCTATATATCAGGATTCAATAATATCAGTAGCACCCGAGCTTTAATTTACCACAAATCCGATACCGTTCACCCAAGCAATACTATGATTCGGATACACGAGTATATCTTCATCCAGTAACATGGAACTTCTAATAGCACCCGAGATGTGTTTACCACAATTCGGATACCACAAACAGTCAAACGCCACCACTGGCGGGCGCCTTCGCATGATTGGTCATGCACATTTGCTGCCTTCTCTCAGTCCAAAAGCCCTAACTTCTTTGTTTTTTCACCCTGTGCCACCATTGCGCCGACCAACTCCCTTCCCAAACAGTTCAGGCATTCGGATACCACAATAATTCAGATAGAATACAACAAAAGAAATACGGTATCATATATACTGATCCAATAATATATGGAACTTATAGTAGAAACCGAGCTATATGTCTACCACAATTCGGATACGATAACAATATGCGCGCGTGGCCTGTGGCAACGAGCTAGCGGCACGACGTCATCCGTGTGGCTGGGCCTAAATATGCGCGCAAACTGGGCGCGACTGATCCTGCGCTCCGTATCAAGTGAGGGCGTCACATGACTTTGGCGCAGCAGCATCGAGCATCTTCTTCTCCGCTACTAAAACGCGTCCATCTGCAGAATGAATCGCATGTTCAAGTCCTGACCGTTGTTTTCTCTGCAACACTTATCTTTGGACCTAATACATCTATCTTCTATATTTCTCATATGATTGAGCGGCATTTTTACCATAATTCGGATACATGTATATGCATTTCTAATGTATCTTCATTATTTCTCGTATGATTGATCAGCATTTTTACCATGACTCGGATTCCACAATAAGATACACCCAGCTTTTCCTATCACGTGGAATTGCCAGGGTTAGACTCGGATTGTGATTGCTAGACAATCACTGGGAGGAAAATCCGGATGTAATTGAGAGCCAATCACGGGCTTTTGTTTCCTTGCTTGGCCCGAGTCAATCCCTGGGAGCAAAATCCGGATCCATAATATTGGGATACCACAATAACACATTTGCAACCCCTGAGGAAAATCTGGATCCATAATGTTAGGTTATCGGCGGAACGACGGCACGTAGATCACGACAGATAACAAAAGTAAAACTGGAATAGAAGAGACGAAATTCTTTATTGCGAAATTCTGGTGTCAGGGTACACAGGGGGGGGGGTCTCCTCAACTATTTATAGGGGTGGAACCCTAACTTCGTGTTGGGCCCAGATTCGATAAAGGTGCCCACATGGACCAGGATTCCTTCTTCTAGAAGGTGGGCCTGGCCCAATAAGAGTAGTTTTACAACACTCCCCCTTGGGCTCTTTATCGTGATAAATATGCCTCATAAAAACTCCTAAAAACCCAGTGGGAAAAATTGGAGAAAAGAGCACATATTACCACCACTTGTATGCACACATTGTCTCGTTAAAAACCTTATTGAGAAAACTTCATGTGAAAAACTCATAAGGGAAAAAGAGTGCAATGTTTTTAATCTTCATGATTAATGTTTATCAATCTTCATGACTGATATGAATTATCTTCGAGATAACTCATTTAGTTCGGGAATGTGATGTACTTAGGGAAGTTCTCCCCCTGTTTCAAGCACTTCTCTAAGTTTTCTCATGCCAATACCACTCCGACACTCTTCGAGAGTGCGGGAAGGTAAGGCCTTTGTGAACATATCTGCAAGATTGTCACAAGATCGGACATGTGTTACTAAAATCTCTCCCTGCTCTTGCATTTCATGCGTGTGGATGAATTTAGGTAACATATGCTTTGTCCTGTTTGACTTTACGTATCCCGATTGTACTTGTGCAATACAAGCTTTATTATCTTCATAGATAATTGTAGGGGATGGAGTATACGCCACTCCACTGGTCTTCATTATATGGCTTGTCATCCTCCTGAGCCAGGCGCACTCCTTTGCAGCTTCAAACAATGCGATGATCTCCGAGTAATTTGTCGATGTAGCAACCAATGTTTGCTTCGTTGACTTCCACGAAATTGCAGTTCCTCCAAATAAAAACACATATCCCGTCTGAGATATTGATTTATGTGGATCAGATAAATATCCAGCATCAACATAACCTACAAGGGTTAATTCCCCATTCTTCTTGAAAAATAATCCAAGGTCTTCAGTTCCTCTCAAATATCGGAGGATTTGCTTGATGCCATTCCAATGCCTTCGAGTTGGTGCTGAGCTATATCTTGCAAGTAGATTAACAGCAAAAGCTATGTCGGGCCTTGTAACATTCGTAAGGTACATCAAGGCTTCAATGGCACTGAGGTATGGATATTGAGGTCCCAATAATTCCTCATCTTCCTGCTTCGGTCTAAAAGGATCTTGATCTATATCAAGGGATCTCACCACCATAGGTGATCGGAGTGGATATGCTTCGTGCATATTAAATCTCTCTAATACCTTCTTGGTATAGTTTGATTGGTGCAAGAGTACCCCTTCAGGAGTATGTTCAAGTTGCAAACCTAAACAATATGTAGTCTTGCCCAGGTCCTTCATTTCAAATTCAGTCTTCAAGTATGAGCAAGTCTCTTCAATTTCATTGGTAGTACCAATGATGTTCAAGTCATCAACATAAACAGAGATTATGCAAAAACCTTTCTCTGATTTCTTTATGAATACACAAGGACAATCTTCATTCTTCACAAATCC
Organism: Eragrostis curvula; assembly: GCA_007726485.1. Taxonomy (NCBI): domain Eukaryota; kingdom Viridiplantae; phylum Streptophyta; class Magnoliopsida; order Poales; family Poaceae; genus Eragrostis; species Eragrostis curvula. The sequence continues at coordinate 46,455,049 of CM017440.1, forward strand.
CTTTTCCAAGAGAAATGTACTGAGCTTGTTGTACCACATTCTCCCTAATTGTTTCAAACCATATAGTGACTTCTGTAATTTGACACTATATAATTTGCGGTCATCTTCATTTGGGACTTTAATACCTTCTGGAACTTTCATATAGATTTCTGTATCTAATGTTCCATATAGATATGCTGTGACCACATCCATAAGTCGCATCTGCAAATTCATATTCACCGCCATTGAGATCAAATACCGGAATGTAATTCCATCCATTACGGGAGAGTAGGTTTCTTCGTAGTCAATGCCAGGTCTCTGCGTGAAACCTTGCGCCACGAGTCTCGCCTTGTATCTAGTCACTTCATTTTGAGCATTTCTCTTCCGGACAAACACCCATTTGTGACCCACTGGTTTAATGCCAGTTGGTGTAAGGTTTACACTACCAAACACTTCTCTTTTCTTCAGCGAGTTTAACTCTGCACAGATTGCATCTTTCCACTTTGGCCAATCAGGACGCTTCTTGCATTCCTTCATTGATTTTGGTTCAGATTCCAAATCAATTTGTGTTGCAATCGTTTCAGCAAAGTATGTATTGACTTCCAGTGTCTTTCTATTATATACCACTCCCGTCTCAACATAATTCGTTGAATTTTTATTTCCTTGATCCTCATTATCAATGGATACATTGAGGTCAGGAATTTCCGGTGTCCCTTCGTGAGATTCATGCATATTCTCACTTGGGTTTGATTCTTCAAATCTCACCACTTCATGTGGATCACTTTCACCTTCTTTGGTTTTCTTTTGAGCAGTTTGCTTAGGCTTCTTCTCTGCAGGACGTCTCCTAGGAGCTTTAGCTTGAGCTTGTACTCTAGGCTTCTTGGGTGCCCTTGTAACTGGTTCACTCCCCCTCTTCCTAGCATTCGTTGCTTTTATGGAAGAAGGTTGGAATTCCATATATTCATCCTCTTCAAATGGGATTTCTATTCTTTCAGGAGCATTTATAGCCGGTATATGAGACTTCACAATGTCTCTTGTATTGGTGAAAGCTTCAGGCAATTCATTAGCAACTCTCTGCAAATGGAGTATATTCTGAACTTCGAGTTCAGCTTCTTTAGTGCGAGGATCCATTCCTAGGATTCCTTTAGCATCCCAATCTATTTGCCGGCATTCTTCTCTAGAGAGATACTTTCCTCCCCCTAATGCCGGGAAATGATCTTCATTAAAGATACAATCAGCGAACCTTGCAGTATGCAAATCTCCAGTGGAGGGTTCTAAGTACTTGATTATGGACGGACTTTCATATCCAACGTAAACTGCGAGTTTCCGTTGTGCGCCCATAGCAGTTCGCTGAGGTGGAGGGATTGGAATGTATACAGCACATCCAAATCTCCGTAAATGGGAAACATTTGGTATTCTACCACGCACCAATGCTAATGGTGATTCTTCATGTGTAGCAGATGGTCGTAATTGGATAAGTGCTGCTGCATGCAACACCGCATGCCCCCAACAAGAGGTAGGCAATAAGCAATTCTGTAACAATGGTCGAGCGATCAATTTGATCCTCTTGATTAATGATTCTGCAAGACCATTTTGTGTATGCACGTGTGGTACGGAGTGTTCCACTTTGATACCCATACTCATACAATAATCATCAAATACCTTCGATTTAAATTCTCCAGCATTATCCATTCGAATGGATTTGATTCTATGATCTGGAAAATGTGTCTTCAATTGTATGATCTGGGCAGTCAATCGTGCAAATGCATGGTTTCTAGTAGATAATAGACATACATGGCTCCACTTCGAGGAAGCGTCTATTAACACCATGAAATAGCGGAAAGGCCCTGATAAGGGACTAATTGGTCCGCATATATCACCTTGAATTCGTTCAAGGAATGGCATAGATTCTGCTTGAATCTTAAGTTGCGAGGGGCGAGTAATAAGCTTCCCTTTTGCGCATGCAATACACAAGAAATCTGCTTGATTTGGGAAATCTTTTGTCTTCAAATTATGCCCCGTTGCATTCTTCGTAATTCTCTGCATCATATTAAGGCCAGGGTGACCAAGATGGTCATGCCATAATCTATATGCTTCTTGATTGGTAAAGATAGTCTTGAACGTAGCAAATTCTTTGTTTGGCTTAATGTACGTGTAGTACAAGCCTTCTTTGACTGACGGACAACTTTCAATAGTAGTCTTCTTATTGCCTTCTTTCTTGGTTATGATAAGACGTTCTTCACCTCCATCGTCATTGGTTTCTACGTGAAACCCATTTCTTCGGATATCCTTAAAGCTTAACAATGTCCGGGTTGAATCCGGATAAAGTAGAGCTTCTTGGATTGTTAATTGCGTACCATTTGGTAGGACAAATGTGGCCCTTCCTGTGCCAACAATCTTATTGTTATTGCCAATAACAGTAAGAATATTTCCAGTATACTTTCGAAGTGTCTGGAAATAGCAAGTGTCCCTTAGAATAGTGGCAGTGGTGCAACTGTCTACGAGACAGAGCTCCTCATCCATAGTCATTTTGCTCCACAATGCTGTAATTCATACATAAGAAATGTATAAACAAAAAGAGTAATAAATGACAAACTTCACAAACTGATTTATTCAAAGCAAATGTCTTCTCTTCGAGAGATTACATAAACGAACTAATTCCTTCGAGGAATTTAAACTTATTTCACTCCTATTACAAATAGATAACTAAATAATTCTTAATAGTCTTCATGACTACGCAGAATCTCCATGCACATCTTCCTCTTCATCCATGAGATCATTGTCCAACTCCAGGTCAGAGGATTTGCTTGGTGTTGCATGGTCCATTGATGTCTTTGTTGTTGGCTGCGTGCCTTCAACAAAGTTAGCCTCATGCTGCGCAAGCTTCTTTTTGAGGTTTTTGTACATGTCAACATACTTCTGTGGTGTTTCACATATTTTGGACCAATGGCCATGCATACCACACCTATAGCAATCTTGATCCTGTTCACCATATGCTCCCCCTAAAGGTGTCTTCTTTGACTTCCCTTTTGCGTTCTTCTTGAAAGCATTAGGTTTGTTTTGAGCCTTCGGGGGTGCATTTGGAGAAGCTTTGGGAGCACCTTTACCCTTATTATTCTTGTTCTTCTTCTTCTTATTGAAGGAGACGGCATTCGCTTCATGCGGTGCCAAGGAGCCAGTAGGACGATTCTTATGATTCTCCATGATCAATTCGTCCTCCCCCTGATCTTGCTGCAATGCATTACTCAGGGCGACATAGGTTTCATAATTCTCCTTCTTGTACTGGCGGCTCACATGAGTGAACTTAGGGTGAAAGGTGGAAAGAGTCTTGTTAATAAGATCCTTTTGCGTGAGCTCTTTGCCACAAAGCTTCATGCGTGTGACAATCCCATAAAGCTTGGTGTTGTAATCCTCCACAGTCTTGTAGTCTTGGTAGCGTAGGTTTTGCCATTCACGCCCAACCTTGGGGAGTAAGACATTTTCAATCTGCTCAAAGCGTTTCTTCAATGAGTCCCACAAGACTTTTGGATCACGTTCTGTCATGTATTCACTCTTCAGAGTAGCACTTAAGTGGTGGCGCAAGAAATGCAAAGCCTGCGCCTTCTCCACGTCTGTTGCGGCAGTGTCTCCCGCCTTAGGCAGAACGGTCTTCAAAAGATCTTTGCTGCTTAGGAGGATCTCCGCATCAAGTGCCCATGACAGGTAGTTGCTTCCATGAGGAGTCAAGACTTCAAAGTCTCTCTTCACGAGGTCAGACATCTGCATGATGTCAATGTGCAAGGATTAATTCATGTATCCAAGTAATAGAGAGCATTAGTATAACAAAAACTGCGTGTTTAAGTTATAATATTGGTGTTTTTATATAAAATCACCAAAATCTGGGGTGTTATATGCAAAAATAACACAATCCAGTAATTTTCGGAGTATCCTTGTTAATTTTCGTAATTAACAGGATTTTTCCGTAATTTTCAGATATTCCAGGGATATTCTGGTAATTTCCAGATGTTCCGAGGATATTTTCATAATTTTCTGATACTCCGAGGGCTTCTGCGTAATTTTCAGAACTGTCTGAGAAATTTTCAGAACAGCCCGAGGATTTCTTCATGATTTTCAGAACTGCCCGAGGGCTACTTCGATATTTCACGATCTTTGGAGGACTTTTCTGTGAAATGGCGTGTGGGTTTATAACCGGGTCGAAAACCTAGTTTCACTCCACTTCTCACTTGCTCCCACCAGCCGCCGCCGGTGTCTCCTCTTCTTCCACCTTCTTCTTCCACCTTTCTTCCTCCAGATCTGAGTCAAAGAGGATGAGGGGAAGTGACCGGCTATGGCCGCTCTTTGCTCGCCGGCCGGTCCGGGTGGCTCGTGGCCAGGGCGACGCCGCGGCTCGCGAGCTATGACCGCGGCGCGACGGCTGTCGACGTGAGCGGCAGCAGAGGCCGGGCCCCGGGGCGGCACGGCGCGGTGGCCGGGGGCGTGCGCGGGTTGTCTCGCGCCCCCCTTCCTCCGGTCGAACTCCAGCCCGGGGCTGTGTGCGGAGGCTCGGACTCCAGCCCGGGGCGGCGCGGTGGCCGAGCCGGGCTGCTGCGCGAACGCGGATGCTGGGGATCCGGGGCGGCACGACGATGCGGCGGCCCGTGGCGTCGCGGCGAGGTGGGCCGGGGCCGGGCCTGCGCGCACGTGGCCGTGGCCCGACCGCGGCATGGCGGCGGCCCGAGGCGGTGCATCGACTCGAAGGCCGGGCCGTGTCGTCGCGGTGTGGTGGCCGGGCCGGGGCGATGTCATTGTCTTTTTTTCAGATCTGGATCTTGGATTCGGCGAGTTCATCTTGACTTCACGAACTTTTCATTTTAGCGCTGTGATGATGTAGATCTAGGGTTAGGGTTTGGAAACCCGGTTCCCTATTTTTCTCTGTGATGCTTGTATTCGGATCTGATGACGGTGACATGGCGCCTTGCTGTACCGGACTTCGTGCCGGGTAGGGGTGGGGTTCTTTGTGAACCAGTAGATCGCCATCTAGAGTTTAGGTTTCATCATGAACCACTAGTAGATCTGAGAACTCCGCACTTCGGTGACGTTGCACCAGAGGCTTCGTCCTGGTGACGTTGCACCCGATCAGATCTGTTACTAGGATTATGTAACAGATCTCTTCTATGCGTGGATCAAGATCTGCACATCATGAACAGATCTGATCGTTGTGTAGGTTTTGCTTCTGTTTTTCTTGTTTTCGACGATTCTTCACAGATTCAGATCGTCTTCGGGCGGCCATAGCTGCTATAGCTCGCTCTCGGATCTGATCTCTTGAACAAGAACGTACCGTAGCTCACCGATCTGCTGGGCGAATTCCACGTAGAGCGTGCTGATAACGTGTTAGGTTATCGGCGGAACGACGGCACGTAGATCACGACAGATAACAAAAGTAAAACTGGAATAGAGGAGACGAAATTCTTTATTGCGAAATTCTGGTGTCAGGGTACACAGGGGGGGTCTCCTCAACTATTTATAGGGGTGGAACCCTAACTTCGTGTTGGGCCCAGATTCGATAAAGGTGCCCACATGGACCAGGATTCCTTCTTCTAGAAGGTGGGCCTGGCCCAATAAGAGTAGTTTTACAACACATAATACTCCCTCCGTCCCACAACAAATGACATCCAAGAAAATCTCAGACGGATTAGGAGTGGAGCAAAATGACTCCGATACCCCTAATTATTAGTGATAATATGCCTTGTATGAGCCAATTAAATGGGAAACACTGCCTTTTAATTTTGCTTGCCTGCCTTTTAGTGATATGCACGAAATCAGCTTTCCAAAAATATCAGATTTACTTGCCATAATTGGCTACAATGTCATTTGTTTTGGGACAAAATTTAAACGCTTCAATGCCATTTATTATGGGACGGAGGGAGTATTGCGAATTAAATATGCAGCTATATTTACTAACACCCTGCTTTTCCTGTCATGCGGAAGATAACTGCCTGGACTCGGACGTGGCTCCCATCCATCCCAAGATCTCCCAATCCCACACCCAGGGCGTTTTGGGTGAGCTTGCTTTCAGGTGTCTTGTCTGTAGTGATGTATTAGATTTATCATGTCGTACGTCTTAGATTCCCATCAGTACAGCTGCATATTCACGGATGCATTAGATTTATTCTGTACATCTTAGATTCCCGTGCAGGCTTTTTCTGAGAAGCTTTTCTCTCGGCTCCAGAAATGCAATGAGCGAGATTTGGGTACTCCACCGTCATGCGCGGAAGGTCTTCGTAGCCCGGCAGTGCCCACAGCTCTTCGCAGTCTAAAACGCCGTCCTTCACCCACGTCGCCGTTGGTTCATCCATCGTCACGAGGTTCAGGGTCCATGTTGTCACGGTGAAGGCGAAGCGGCCAGGGACGCAAGTGGTGCTGCCCGGGCCACCACAGCAGCGTCGGGGTCTCGTCGGAGCAGGTATTTCCCTCCGGATTGTGTTGCAGCGTTTGCGAGATCACCAGCTGTACACTAAGTTCAGTAAGTGTGAGTTCTGGCTTAATAAGATGCCTTTTCTTGGCCATGTTATATCAGCCGAGGGCATTGCAGTTGATCCAAGCAAGGTGCAGGATGTTCTAGATTGGAGTGCACCTAGTACTGTCTCTCAGATTCGTAGCTTTTTGGGTTTGGCTGGTTATTACCGTCGGTTCATTGTGAACTTCTCTAAGATCTCCAAGCCCATTACTAAGTTACTGAAGAAGAATGTGAGGTTCGTGTGGAGCCCGCAGTGTGGAGAGGCATTCCAGAATCTGAAGAAGCTTCTCACTACCGCTCCAGTTTTAGCTCAGCCTGATATCACCAAGCCATTTGATGTATATTGTGATGCTTCTGGTACTGGTCTTGGTTGTGTGCTGATGCAGGATGGCAGTGTGATTGCTTATGTCTCTCGGCAGCTTAAACGACATGAAGAGCATTACCCCACCCATGATCTTGAGCCGTGGGTGGGGTAATGCTTAAACGACATGAAGAGGCCGTGGGTATTCCATGCACAACGGGCGTGCTCGTGGTGGGACGCGTGGACGTCGAGGGCGACGGATGCGGCGGCGCGCGCTCGCCGGAGATGGCCGCGGCGGCGGCGCGCATGGGAATCTCGCGCGCACGCGGGGGAAGAGGGAAAGGAGCGGAGGAAAAGAAGGAGGGGGCGCAGTGATGCTCACCATGTTCTTGGGCGAGTGGAAGAGGGGCAGGGTGTGGTCGGCGACGGAGAGAAAGGCGGCGGCGGGCGACGCTCTGTGGGGAGGCCTCGCGCAGGCGAGGAGAGAGAGGGGAGAGGGGTCGATGCGGAAGAGGACCGCTCGGAGAAGCTCGCCGGGGGCTCTGTGGGGGCGGGGAAAGTCGAGAATCGCGGCGGCGCTGCTCGCCGGAACCCTAGGGGAGGGGTGATGCGCGACACTGTGAAGCACGTGGAGAGGGGAGGGAGCACGGGAGTTCGAGCGGCGGCGGGCAGTGTGGTCGGAGAACATGCTGGAGAAAGGAGAGGGAAGGAGAGAGAGAGGAATGGGGAAGAATGAGCTCGCGTAAGGGAGAGGAGCGGGGCGCGGCGCCCTTTATCGACCGCAAAGGCGGTTCGCAATAGTAAGGCGGCGCGCTCCGGCAGGGCAGCGGGAGCGGAGGAGGCGGGTCGGGGAGGTAGGGGCTGACGGGGCGGCGGCGCCGCGTGGAGGAAGACGACCGACACCGCGGGCCCCGCCTGTCGGTGAGTGAAGGAGGGAGAGAATGGAGGCGGGCCGCGCGGGAGTGAAGATGGGCCGGAGGCGGGCCGAGGTTGGCGGGCTGCGGGAGAAAAGAGAATGAAAAGAACAGAGGGGTGGGCTGGGCCGAAGGAAAGGAGAAAGAAGGATTCGGCCTAGGGAGGAAAGAGGAAGGAAAAAATGCTTTGAACATTTCTGGAATTTAAATTTTGAAGGATTTCAAATTCAAACAAAAACAAAGGTTGATCAAACACTCAAAATAAATCTAGCAAAACACAGAAATGCATATGGTGAAGTTTTTGCAAGATTTTCAAAATCAAAACTTTTTAAATTCAAAGTGTGTTTGCCAAACTTGAGACAAATTTATTTAATTTGTTGTAAATTCAAAAGGGCTCAAATTTTAGTGAACTTTAAATGAATGCAAACACTTGAGCACATATTTTATATTTCAAAAAGTTCAAATTCAACTAAGTTTAATTTATTTGGTGAATTTTTCATTTCGAAAATCGTGTCGGGGTAAGAGTTTAGAAAAGGTTCAAATTTGGAGTGATTTTTATTCCTTTTGAATTTTACATATTTATTTATTTCATTTGATTATTATTATTTTTTTATTTTTTTTTGGCTCCAAAAAGAGGGGTGTTACAGAATTCGACCAAAATTTGTCCAAAATTTGGACCGAAAAAATCCGAAAATTTGGAACGAAATTCGGTGAATTTCGGTGAAATTGTGGCGATGGAAAACAGGAGGAGACAAACATGCTTGCAATATGTGCGATTAGCCTACCTTAGTCTATCAAGGCTCCAGGACATCAAAATTATAAGTCCGAGCCTCCAAACAACCAGTACAGGTTAAGAATTAACTAGTCAATAGCGAAAAGTTAATCCTTGATTGCCATGCCAAATTAACTTGATCCCGCAGATTTCTGATGCAATCCTAGTTCCTGCTACCTGTACCATGAATCGAAGATGTAGTTAGAACAAACTCAATCTTTGGAAACTCTTGTAATCAGAACAACTAGCAGTATTATCGCTCCCTATATTAAGCCTAATCACTTGCACAAGGAGAATCAGTGCGGCAAACGCAAATCGAAAATCATTCCATCTCAATAGGAAATGCATCGACCAGTACCAGTTGTAGCATCACCATTGCCCCAATTCCCTCCGACATTCATCTCATTCCTGCCGTCGCTGTCACCCCCGACGCTCCACCCATTCCCACTGGCACAGCTGCTCTCGCGCGGCCATCAGGACGGCCCGTGCGTCCTACACGACCCGTGCCACGCCCGTCAGGATCCGGAGCACAATCCATAGCCGAATCTGCGCGGATAGGTGGAAGGAAGTGAGAGATTCGACGGCTGGACAGGAAAACACAGAGGAGGAGAGAGAAATAAATTTTACGGCGGCTAGGGTTTCCTTTGCACTTTTAACCACATGGAGAAGAATAACTGGGCCGTCTGGGCTGTGCTGGACCTAAGAAAATTTCAAACTGGGCCAAAATATTTAGCCCGGCATGTCTTTTTATCGCTCATGGCCGGTAAACCAAAATTTCGGCGAATTTCGGCCGAAATTTTTTTCTCTGTCGTGACGTCCACGAGACCGCAACTTCCTGTACGAGGCCGGCGCCGGCCGGTCGCCGTCGCTGTCGCTCCTCCGGCCCTGCTACTTCCCCAACATGTGTGACCGCTGCGAGGATCGCCGCCGCCGCGATCTCGGGGACAAGCCACGCACCATGTGGGACGAGCGCACCGGGCTCCTGCGTCGCGGCGAGGAGGGTCTCCTGGTGGCCGAGCTCGAGTTGCCGTGCCGGTATGACAAGAAAGAGCCCCGGGACACGGCTGAGCTCTGCATGCTCCAGCCGAGCGGCAGCAGGTGGGAGCTCCGGCGGGTGCCCGTTATCGTCCCGTCAGGCGAGCTGGACAATGTGATGGGGCGGTGGCAGACGGACGCGGTCGTCCCGGTCGGTGACCGGTTTCTGTGCTGGGTCGACTACTTGCGCGGCTTCCTCGTCGGCGACATGGAGGAGGCTAGTCCCGTGCTCCGGTATGTGGCGCTGCCCCAGGCGCCTACGGAGGGTACCGCCGATTACGAACTCCACGACGGGCGTCCTTGCATGAAACGCTCCAGGGCGTTAGCCGACGCTGGTGGCGGCACGGTGAGGTTCGTCAACGTTGAACCCCGCTGCTGCTGTGGGGGCCTTGGCATCAGCAGATGCGCGCGCGGCCGCGCCGCATTCTATGTGACAACGTGGACTCTTAACCTGGCGACGGTGGCTGATGATCATTCGACGGCGACGTGGGTGAAGGATGGCGTGATGGACTGCGTGGAGATCTGGGCACTTCCAGGCTATGACGATGAAGGCCTTCCACGCGAGCCCGTGGAGTTCCCCGTCGTTAGCGCCGACGACCCAGACATCGTCTGCTTCACTGTCTGCAACGACTACGGGTACTACCACGACCTTGAAAAGGAGCAAAGGGCATGGATTGTCGAGCTCGACCTGAGAAGGAAGATGCTGTGTTCCATCGTGCCCTGCACCAATGGTGGCCAAGAAGGGCACCATATACCACTGAAACTTCAGTGTCGAAAGACGGTTAGGTCTTACCGTTGTTACCGAACAATTACCTCAAGCAAAATGTTGAGACATGGTTACATCCAACTAGCATTTATCATCATCTTTGTTAGTTGTTTCCCCATGCTTTTCAATTTGGTTCGCCATTGATCATGTTTGTAATAGGACATACTGTACTGACAGCTGTGCGGGTTAGCCTTGTGCGGCTGTAAGGATTTGGGTGCTCTCAATGGCAACCAATAAAGAATTTCTGTGCTTTGAATGACTAATGCTGCGGTGGTAGAACACTACATCACCAACTTTTTAGTCACCTAGGTGCTATGTTATTATGCTCTTTATTAAGACAACATACATATTTTTAAGGTAGTTTCACCACCTTGTAATAATCGAAAGCTAACTCCAGATTTCGTATAACTCTCACCTTGGATTCAAACCTATGGCTAACGATGGAACCCAAGAAAAAGACTTCCTCAAAATCATACATATCTTGGACGATCACAAGATCTCTTCTCAATTCAAATAGCATATAACAAACTGTGACAAGCTGAAAGTCTAAATAAAATTGTAAAAGATGAAGATGCATCACATAAACGATGCCGACTACAAGCAGAATTATTACACTAATGAGCTGAAACTTCATTGGAGTTGGCTTCGAACTCTGATTTTCAAACATGTACTCCCCGGCTTAGCACATAAGTTTTGCCTGTAAATGACAGTAATCTGCCGATGAATCAGTTGTGCTGACGACCGACAACAGCGCCTTTGTCCTCGTGTCCACCTCGATCCTCCATAGCTTCCTGTCGTCATAGCTGTCGAAGTCGCGCTTGCGAATTGTAAAGCAGACAACGTCGGGGTTGTCCAAGCTGATGACAGGGTTCTCTGGAAGCACGTGAGGGAGGCCATCGTAGCCGGGCTGCGCCCATAGTTCCTCGCAGTCCAGCACGCCTTCCTTGACCCACTTCATTGGCTCCTCCATGCTGAGGCTCAATGTCCAGGTGGTCACCGTGAAGGCGAAGCGAGAGCGTGAGCAAGTGCTCCGGCCGTGCACAGGGCCGCCACAACAGCAACGAGGGTCGACGCTTACAAGCCTCACTGTGTCATCAGCACCATCGACGGCACACATATTCCTGGAATCCTGGATCTGCTCCTCGATCCACTCGTCATCACTCACGCAGCTGCTGTAACCGCTACCCTAGCTTGACAAACGGCACAACAGGCAGCGTTACGTATCGAAGCCTTGTGCGGCTGTAAGGATTTGTGTGCTCTGAATGGCAACCAATAAAGAATTTCTGTGCTTTGAATGGATCATGATGCAGTAGTAGATCGCTATATAACCAACTTGTCAGTCACCTAGTTAACATATTTTTATGCTCTGTATTAAGACTGCATAAATATATTTATTTCGGACAACTCAGGGGAGAATCGTTACACAACCTTGTAATAATCAAAAAGTAACTCCAGATTTCTTATAACTTTCACCTTGGAAATTAAACCTATGGCTAATGATGGAACCAAAGAAAATAACTTCCTCAAAATAATACATTTCACAAGAGTTCTCTTCTCAATTCAAATAGCATATAACAATCTGCGACAAGCTGAAAGTCTAAATAAAATTGTAAAAGAAGAAGATGCATCACGTAAACGATGCTGACTACAAGCAGAATTATTACACTAATGAGCTGAAACTTCATTGGAGTAAGCTTCCAACTCTGATTTTCAAACATGTGCTCCCCGGCTAGCACATAAGTTTTGCCTGTAAATGACAGTAATCTGCCGATGAATCAGTTGCGGTGACGACCGACAACAGCGCCTTTGTCCTCGTGTCCACCTCGATCCTCCATAGCTTCCTGTCGTCATAACTGTCAAAGTCGCGCTCACGAATTGTAAAGCAGACAACGTATGGGTTGTCCAAGCTGATGATAGGGTTCTCTGGAAGAACGTGAGGGAGGCCCTCGTAGCCGGGCTGTGCCCAGAGCTCCTCGCAGTCGAGCACGCCTTCCTTGATCCACTTCATTGGCTCCTCCATGCTGAGGCTGGCAGTCCAGGTAGTCACCGTGAAGGCGAAGCGAGAGTGCGTGCACGTGCTCCGGCCGTGCACAGGGCCGCCGCAGCAGCAACGAGGGTCGACGCTTACGAGCCTCACTGCATCGTCAGCAGCACCATCGACGGCACACATATTCCTCGTATACTGGATGTTATTCTCGATCAAATCGTCATCGCTCATGCTGCTGCTGTAACCGCTCCCCTTGACAAACGGCACCACAGGCAGCGTTACGTACCGCAGCTTGGGCGTCGCCTCCGCCATGTCGCAGAGGAGGAAGCCGTGGATGTAGTTGACCCAACACAGGAACCGGTCGCCGACCGGGACAGCCCTGTTGGGAAAACGCCACCGCTGAAGCTCATTGCCTTTGCTGCCTTTGTCAAAAACAATCGGCACTTCACGTTTGATCTCCCACTCGGATTCTCCGAGGCAGTGCATGCAGAGCTCGGCGGTGTCTTCTGGTGTACCACGCTGGAATGTATGCTCGAGCTCGACTACAAGAATCTCGTCCTCTTTGCGGCGCAGGAGGCCTGTTGTTTCCTTGAGTAGCATGTTCTCCCTGGGATCCAAGGGTGTTCTGCCTTCCTCATGTTTCGTTAGGGCCTCGCGGACTGGAAGCAGAGACAACGAAGGTGTCTTGCCGTTGCTTGCCTTGTACACGAAGTAGTCGAACATGCGCCGGCGCCCGAAACCATCGGCAATGAAGCTCGTCTCGATGAGGATGGAGTTGCCGTGGGCCGCGATGATTTTCAACGGCGGTCCGTACCTGGCATTCTCCCTGTCGCTGGAAAGTTTACCAGCCAAGTCATAGTACAGGAAGGAGCTCGCCGGCGGCGCCACGGCTCCGAGAGAGACGCGGAAGTGACGCCCCGTGGAGGTGGCGGAGTCTGCTTGCGCCTTGCCGTCGGCGAAGGAGCCCTTACGGTGGGCGCTGGTATTCAGCATGAGCCACCGCGGATGGGCGGCCGCCGGTGAAGCAGAGTGTTCTCTTCGCTGGATCAAGGGGATCGACCGTAAGAGGCTGAACCTGCCCAAGTTACCAGGACAAAGCCTCGTCAGTATCTTCATAGTGGTGGAGACCTCCTCGATCAATCGCCAATGTTTAATGGCGGCGGAGTTCTTGCGTTGCGACTTGTGAGACCTAGCCCTCGGTTTCGCTTTTGAGTTTTGATTATGGTGTCTCGTGGGATAGATAGGATTTTTTTTTTTGAGGGGAGATAGGATTTGTTAATTGGGCTGTAACGTACCGAAAGAAATTATATCCAGCCCAGGGGCAAAAGTTTTGCTTAGCGAGCCCATGTCAAAAGTTTTGGACGTCTGATGCAACCATTGCTTGGCAAATTCACTGATTTACAGAATTGATCAATTTACATGTTTGTTTATTGTAAATTTTGAGATGGCTAATCCTCTAACAAAATGACCTGGATTGGCCAGCTGCCTTGCTTGGGAGCGGGCCATTGCATAACGAAATTAGTAGAGGGATGTTGGCGGTGGTTGGGCGCTGCTCTTGGCACCGTGGAATATCCACCGTAATAAGAAGTGTAGTTTATGTAATGCCTAACGAACCTTACGAAACCATTTAACACACCTCTTTTCCTATTGCAATATCGGCTAAGCTCCATTTGTGGGATTAATGAAATTACTTTCTGGCTGCCTAGTGTTATGACGATATCACCAATTGCCGTGTCAGCAGCTTCATAAGGTGTGGTGATGGTTTGCAGGCTATGATGGAGAGCTCGAACACCAATTACAGGAATCCGATCTAGTTGGGCTGAAAGAAAAAAAAAAACATTGTTCGTAGCCAGCCCACGTGTACTAGAGAACCCAGTAGATGTCACGAAACTGATTTAATACGGCTGACACGTTGACGGAAACAACATCGCGTTTCAATCGAAAAAACTGCAGTCCGATCGATGATCGATGAGGTCCCCGAACACAACAACAGAACCGTCTTGTAGCGGCGGTTCGAAATGGTCTATAGCAACGGATCAGACCAGCCGTCGTTACACTACTGTCGCTAGAAATCACTAGCCTGCAGCAACGGTTCAAAATAACCGTTGCTACAAATGAATTTGTAGCAACGGTTGATGCCATCAACCGTTGCTACAAATCGGTTGCTGCCATCAACCGTTGCTACAAATCGATTTGTAGCAACGATTCGCCAACCGTTGCTAAAAATCGATTTGTAGCAACGGTTGATGGCAGTAACCGTTTCTACAAATGGGTTTGTACCAGCGGTTGACAGCAGGAACCGTTGCTACAAAATCTCTTGTAGCAACGGTTCCTAACATCAACTGTTGCTACTTTATCTACAGGAAAAAAATATAATTTACTCTTTAATATAAATTCCAGAATACACAGAAATCACAGATAGCACAGATGTAACATGTAATTCATTCCAGAATTGCCAACATGGTTCCAGAACAAGTGTAAACATCATTTAGTCATCATACACCCATCCATACACCAAAGTGTGAACAAAATACATCCATAGAATAATATTCACAAGTACATACATCCCTAAGTCATCGTAATGCATCACAAGTGTCATCTATGCTCCTTCTCTAACACTTCATAGTCATCATACTCCATAGGCTCTAGGTTAGGCTCATATGGGCGTTTCGAACCAGCCCAGTTACAAAGAGCGCCATTGTTGGGGGAGCGCGCCATTGTCGAACATCATCATCATCACCATGTCGTCAACCGTTGCTACTAGCTTTTTTAACATTTTTTATAAATAGTGCATTGCATGTATAGCCACATGCACATTTATAGATATTACAAATACACACTAACACACACTAACACACACACTAACGCATTCAAGCTAAAAAACACACACACACTAACGCATTCAAACTAACAAACTAACTAATACTAGTGGTCCGAGCACGACGGGACATCGTTGTCGCTCTCAAAACATTTTGCCGCCATGCATGCATAGCACACGCGGTCGACGGCGCGCGCCACAATATTCCCACGACCTGCGCCACCTCCATGGCGCGCGCGGGGTGGTAGCCGTGCGCAACTCACAGCCAACCATGGTTGCGAGCAAGGTGGTGGTGGTGGTTCGTCCCCACTGCGTGGACGTCCTCCAAGTGACGCTGCTGCACCACATGGAGCATCATGCTGGCTATGGAGTCCGTGTCGACTCCGGCGCAAATGGGGCAGAGGAAGTGGATTTTGCCGGAGGGGCTGCTCCTCTCAAGGACGCGCAGCTCGGCGACGTCGTCGGAGGAGGCTCCGTCGCCGCCATTGTTGGGGGAGCGCGGCGGAGAGTTTGGGAGCTCGTTGCAGGGCGGGTACCGCTCGGCCGTGGGGCGGGCGCCCACGAAGGCCGTCTCGGCGGTGGCGCATCGACGGCGGCGAGTCATGCCGGCGTGTGGAGGAGGCGGCGACGCGGGCCTTCATTCTGGTTGGGGGCTTGTTGCGTGTAAGCTGGTGAATGTACGTAGGTGACGGAGCTCGATTGCTAATGGCGGCTCCGTTCCGCAGCTGTTAGCCAGAACCTTAGGTTAATGATGATGGGTCAGGGATTACGCAACTGGTGGGCCTAAGGGCAGGTACAATGCTACACATAGGCAGTCTCGTAGCCCGTCTCATGCAACGCCACGTAGGATTTTTGATGAGGTGGAAAAGAGAGAGGGAGGAAAAAGAAATAGGCGGTTGTTTCGCGAGGCAACCACCTCAAGCACTAAAATTTAGGAGTATGAGATGACTTACACACCATTGTACGAGTTGTAGTTGTCATGCAACTCAAACATTCCTTTTCTCATCCATAAATTAAGGGAAGATGCAATTACTACAAGACAACTAAAACAATCATCCATTGTATATGTTGTCTCATAAATCGTCTTATGACTACGTGTCATTCATGAGACGACCTATGAGATAACACTATTGTACCTTCCCTAAACAAAGTGCGTTTATTAATTAGGCAGCCCAGCAGGCATCTATACTTGAAAATGGTACAACAGCCCATATATATGGATCGAGCGCCACTAACCTAAAATATCCTTGTTCAAACTAAAATGTTGCATGCAAAAAAGGGTGTAGATATTGAAGTTGTATTTTTCTACAATTTTTAATATAGCCCTAGAATTCCTGGGGCATGGCATTTTAGCGCCTCGCTATCCGTTGGAAGAAACATAGTACATCCTAGCCAATTTAAATGCTTCAATGCGCCATAGTTAAACGAAAGAAGAAATAAACAGCCTGCGAACACTGTAGCTGCTGCTGAAGAAATAACTGCAAACACTGTAGCTGCTGCAGCTGCTGCTGCAAAACATCCAAACGAACAGGCTGAAAGTTAATTATCATCCGTGCTAGATGGATGTCAAATGTACATTTAGTGTATCACATTGGATCGCATCACCCAGGGGTGAGAAAGTTAGTGAAGACAAATTTCAATGAGAGGCTACAGCTGGCACATATAACCTGTCTGACTGTATCTACATAGCTTTGTTTTCCTTCTCGCAATCTAGTGGTATAAAAAAACTTAGGCTAGTAGTCAAAACGTGCTGCATATCTTGTTTTGAGCACATGTTTTTCAGCTACGTAACTGAATGTCTCATGTGACCATTGGTTTTTTTTTTAAGTCAGTGATGCATGGTGATGAGAAAAGAGTACCATGGTTCTTTTATCTTAGTAATATTTGAAAACAGAACACCACACAGCCAGTGGTGAGCCGTGAGCAGCTGAAATATTTGAAATATTAATATATAATAATTTCCAGGGTTTAAGGATGATCCTATGGTTCACAGTTTATTCTATACAAAAGTAAAAAAACAACTGCTGAAATTTCTTACTCGAGTTTCTAAGACCAATATGGCTTTCACCATTTAGCAAAAAAATTTGCTGGAAGATGAAGGTAGTCCCATTGAATACGAGTATTGGTGCAGGGGAGGACGGATAACACCGACTTGACCCTCATATCAACCTCAACCATCCATACCTTGCTTTCCTCAAGGCTGGTGCAGTCATCATCATGGATGAAGAAGCAGACAATGTCAGGATTGTCGATGCTCATGATGGGGCGCTGTGGATGCACACGAGGAAGGCCCTCATAAGCTGGGTGTGTCCATATATCATTGCAGTCCAGGACGGTGTGCTTCACCCATGTCATTGGATCATCAGTTGACAAGCTCAAGTTCCAGGTGGTCATCGTAAAGGCGTAGCGGCAGTGCACGCATGTTCCCCTGCCAGGGCAGCCACAGCAACAACGAGGGTCGATGCTAACATACCTCACTGTGTCAGTTCCAATGCCGCACATGCTCCGGGTATACTCCATGTGAGGAACATAGCCTTCGTCATAGTAGCCGTACCCCATGGGGGGCTTCACAGGCATCGGCACGTACCGGAGTTTGGGGTATTCCTGCACCAAGTCGTGTACCATGAGGCCATCGTGGTAGTCGACCCAGCACATGAATCGGTCACCAACAGGGACGACCATATTGCCCCCAAACCGTGACATCGTCTGATCCTCATTGCTGCCATTGTGGGCAGCGACGATAGGCACCGCTGGCTTCAACTCCCACTCGCTCCTGTTGAGGTAGAGTATGCAGAGATCGGCAAAGTTCTCGAGGTCACTACCAGCCGTCATCTCGAGCTGAACCACCTGGAGTTCGTTCTCACCACACCGTAGAAGGCCGGTGTTCCTCACGGACAAATTGCGCTCGCTGGGTTCCCTGCACACGCCGTGGTCACGGTCACACCTTGTCGGAAAGCCTCGGCCGGGGAGCTGAGACAGCAACGGCAGACGAGAAGCGCCTGCCCTGTACACGAAGTAGTCGTACACCGTGGGTCTGACTTGCTTCCAGTGAGCCATCTCGATCAGGACGGAGTCTCCATGGGCCGCAATTACTTTGGGGTCGCAGGGATACTCCCCTTCAATGTGCGAATCACCAATCCATTCATAGTACAGGAAGGAGCTCGCCGGCGGCTTTGCAAGTCCTAAGGAGACGCGGAAGGGTCGTCCTATGGAGGTTCGAGACTCCGCCATGGTCTTTGGATCGGTAACGGAGGACTCGTCCTTGCGGCATCCATTGCAGTTCAGCATCACCAAGATGGCGGATCTTCGGCGGCCGGCAGCAAACCAGAGGGTTCCATCGGATTGTTTTGGGTTTCCATGCGGCGGCAGGTCGGGAGAGATCCTAAGCCAATGGGGCCTCGGCATCTGAACCCGTTGAAGCCAACCTTCGCAAGGCGCATCAGTAGTTTCATTATTGAGAACGTTGTAGGCGATGGAGCTCGATAGCTAATGGCGGCTGTTTGCCTCTAATGTGAACCGTGACCTAGCGTTACTATTTTTTTTTTTTTTTTTGGAGGAAGACACCTATATCTTTACTATGTGGCAGGGAGTCCAGGGACGATGCAGCTGAAGTGTTTGATCGGGCCTAAACAAAATTAGTTTATTTGGCAGGCCAGCAGGCATCATGAAAATGATGCGTGGAGTCCATCTTTTTTTTTTTTGCGAGGGAGTCCATCTTAACCTCTGAGTAGCCCATACTCCCTTTACATTACGTGCACTTTTGTGTCAGCCTAGTCCATTCCATTTCCCTTTTTTTTTTTTGCATATTTGCTTGTGTGTAACATTCTTTTTCCTCTTGAGTATACATTTAGGATGTTGCCAAAAATCCCATCCCAAGAAAAAGGAGAATGGCCAAAATACTTATCAGAAAATAAAAAAGAGTAAAACTCCCGTTGCAAGGCGCGTCAGCCGTTATATTCTTGTTGGATGCTTGTTGCGTCTTTGCGTTTAAGCTCGTTAAAGATGTTGATGGAGATCGATTACTAATGGCGGCTGGGTGGCGGGTGCCACACCTGTGAGCCCGTAGCCCTAGGTTACCCTTGAATGAATATTTGTTTATTAGACAGCTCAGTAAGCATCATGAAAATGGTACAGTAGTCCATATAGATCGATTGCTAAATAGCCTAAATATTCATGTTGACTCGCGTAGTAATTAAGCCCAACTTCGTTAGGACTGTATACAATTCTTGTGTCTAGTCGTGTCCACTACTTTCCCCATTTACTGGACGCCTAGACTGTTGCCCAAGCTCCCTCAAAAGAAAATGGATATTGCGGCCAAAATAGTATCCAAGTAATCAAAGAGAGTAAAGACACTGTCACCACAAACAAAAAGATTGCATGCAAAATAAGGGTGTTGATATTGAAGTTGCATTTTTCTAGAATTTTTCTAGAAAGTCTCAGAATTCTTGATGCATGGCATTTCAGCTGAATTGCAATCATTATATTTTCGAATTTCAGCTGCCCGCCATCCTCTCGAAGAAACATGGTGAATGTAAGCAAAAGTAGAAATATAATTAATTGTCATCCGTGCTAGATGGATGTCGAAGTCACATTGAATTGCATTATCCGGAGGTGAGAAAACGACCTTTCCTTGTCAGTGAAGAAAATTTTCCATGAGAAAACTGCTTTGTTTTGCTTCTTGCAATATAATCTACTGGTAATAAAAAAACTTAGGCAGGTAGTGAAATTAAATGTGCTGCACATATGATTTTGAGCACATGTTTTTCAGCTACATAACTGAATGTCTCATGTGACCATTGGTTTTTTTGGTTTTTTTTCTAGTCAGTGATGCATAATGATGAGATAAGGGTACCGCATATTGTTCTTTTGTCTTAGTAATTTATGAAAACAAAACACCACGCAGCCAGTGGTAAGCAGCTGAAATTACAAATATTAGAATGTAATAAACACCGGGGCTCAAGGATGATCCTAATAAGTTTCATCGTGAATTCTATAAAAAAATAAAAAAAACTGCTGAAATTTCTTACTCGAGTTTCATAGAGCGATCTGGCTTCCCCACTTAGTAGAATCTTTTTGCCGGAAGATGAAGGTAGTCCTTTTGTATATGACTAGTGGTGCAGGGGTGGACGGACATCACCGACTTGACCCTCATATCAACCTCGACCATCCATACCTTGCATTTTTCAAAGCTGGTGCAGTCATCATCACGGATGAAGAAGTAGACAATGTCGGGATTGTCGATGCTCATGGTGGGGCGCTGTGGATGCACACGCGGAAGGCCCTCATAAGCTGGGTGTGTCCATATATCATTGCAGTCGAGGACGGTGTCCTTCACCCATGTCATTGGATCGTCCACCGACAAGCTCAAGTTCCAGGTGGTTATCATAAAGGCATAGCGGGAGTGCACGCATGTTCCTCTGCCAGGGCCGCCACAGCAGCAACGAGAGTCGATGCTGACGTACCTCACTGTGCAAGGTCCAACGCTGCAAACGCTTCGTGTATACTCCATGTCAGGAACATAGCCTTCATAGTAGCTGCCATACCCCTGGCGAGGCTTCAATGGCATCGGCACATATCGGAGTTTGGGGCACTCCTGCACCGTGTCATGTACGATGAGGCCATGTTTGTAGCTGACCCAGCACATGAATCGGTCACCGACAGGGACGACCATGTTGCCTCCATGCCATGACATCGTCTGATCCTCGTTGCAGCCATTGTGGCCGGCGACGATGGGCACCGCTGGCTTGAACTCCCACTCGCCCCTGCTGAGGTTGAGCATGGAGACATCGGCAGATTGATCCGGGCCTCTACCAGGCGCCATCTCGAGGTGAACCACCTGGAGATCGTTGTCACCATGCCGTAGAAGGCCGGTGTCAAAATTGCGCAGACTGAGCTCGGTGGGCTCCGTGCACACGCCTTGGTCACGCTGGAACCTTGTTGGAAACCTGCCGGCGGAGAGCTGAGACAGCGACGGCGGACGGGAACCGCCTGCCCTGTACACGAAGTAGTTGTACATGTACTCCCTGGAATTGCGACGGACCTTGTGAATCACCTCGAAAAGGACGGAGTCTCCATGGGCCGCAATTACTTTGGCGTCCCAGGGATGCTTCCCTTCGATTGGCGCGTCGCCAATCCATTCATAGTACAGGAAGGAGCTCGCCGGCGGCTTTGCGAGGCCGAAGGAGACGCGTAACGGCCGGCCTATGGAGGTTGGAGACTCCGCCATGGTCCTGGGATTGGTAACGGAGGAATCATCCTTGCGGCATCCACGGCGGTTCAGCATCACCCAAGACGGCGGATCTTCGGCGGCTGGCGGCGAACCAGAGGGTTCCGTCGTGGTTGTTTGGGTTTCCATGCGGCGGCAGGTCTGGACAGATCCTAGGCCAATGGAGCGTCGGCATCTCAACCCGTCAAAGCCACCCTTGGCAAGGCGCATCAGCTGTTTCATTCTGGTGAACGTAGGCGATGGGGTTCGATAGCTAATGGCGGCTGTTTGTCTCTGATGTGAGCCGTGACCTAGCTTAACAATGGGGCAGGGGAGTCCTGGGACGATGAAGCAGCTGAAGTGTTTGATCGGGCCTAAACAAAATAGTTTATTTGGCAGGCCAGCAGGCATCATGAAAATGATGCGTGGGGTCCATCTTAACCTCTGAGTAGCCCAAACTACCTTTACATTACGTGGACTTTTGTGTCAGCCCAGTCCATTCTCTTTCCCCTTGACTACACATTTAGGACGTTGCAAAAACCCCCATCCAAAGAAAAGGAGACTGGCCAAAATACTCATCAGAAAATAAAAAGAGTAAAGAATTCGATCTGGTTAAAATGAAATTAGTATCTTACACTCGCAAAGTTTCGATGCTTCAGTCTGCCAGTGCTTATGATGTATGAAACAATAGAAACAAGTTCTTAATTCCTTCTTTACAAAAAGTCTGTTTTTATTGATTTCTTTTTCTATTTCAGAAATGTGGATCTTTTTTTTTTGTGATTACACAGTACAACTCAGACACTCACAACGCACGCACACTCACCCCTATGAACGCACATACGCAAACCCTACCTCTATGAGCATCTTCGAAGACTGAGCCGGCAAATCCTCGAGATTGATGAAATCACCACTGGTGCCTCGCTGTCGACGGCCACGTCGCCTACCGCTGAAAGCATAGAGCCGTTAAATCCTAGAAAATTCGCTCCCACCGGGAGTCGAACCCAAGACCTCAAAAGTGCTACTCGGATGCCTTGACCACAATGTGGATCTGCCAAGGCATTTTATTCTTTCAAGTATTCCAATACAGTGTTTGTTTTATTTGGGAGCTTGTTAGGCCAGTGGTTACAATGAAAAGATTCTGGTCACATTACAAATGGCTTCCAGTGCTAGCTTCTAAGTATTCCAATAAGGTGTTGTATGATTTTCATATGTCATCTTCTATTTATGAACGTTATCCAGACTGTATGTTTATTGGTTATCTATGTGTGGAAGAAAACAGATATCAATACTTCCACTCTGCAGAAAAGCAACAGAATATATATACCTATCCACCTTTACTAGCTTGAACGCGAACATGGCTTAGTATCATGGAAAACATCACGTACCATGAAGTTTAGTCATCCTTTGCAAAATAAAATAGATAAATCTAACGAGATGGTTGAGCATTACCAGAATTTATACCCAGCGAACTAATATTGTTGGCTCCCATAGCAATATACGCACCTGGTATATATAGACACCAAGGTAACCTACCGTGGGCAGATGAAATTCCAAATAGTACATGGAACTACGGAAATTTCTAAATTTCTTAACTACCCGATATTGGTTTCTCTATTAGCAGAGAAACTTCGCTGGTAGATGAGGGTAGTCTTCCTTTCGACAGGCGGAGCAGCAGACCACGGACAGCACTGACTTAGCCCTCATGTCAACCTCCACCTTCCATATCTTCCTTTTCTCATGGACCGAGAAGCAGACAATGTCGGGGTTGTCGGAGCATGATAGGGTACAGTGGATGCACACGTGGAAGGCCCTCGTAACCTGGGTGTGTCCATATCTCATTGCAATCAAGCACACAGTCCTTCACCCATGTCATTGGCCCGTCCATCGACAGCCTCATGTTCCAGGTCGACAACGTGAAGGCGTGGCGGGAGTGCACGCACGTTCCCCTGCCAGGTCCACCGCAGCAGCATCGAGAGTAAATGCTAACATACCTCACTGTCAGCGTGTTTGTCTCGCTGCTTTGCAGCAGCTACATTGTTCGCAGTTATTTCTTCAGCAGCAGCTACAGTGTTTTCAGCAGCAGCTACAGTGTTCGCAGTTATTTTTCTGCAGCCGCAGCACAAGGTCCGGGTATACATCATGTCGGGAACATAGCCATCGTCATAGTGGCCGTACCTCTGGTGGGGCTTCATGTGCATTGGCATATACCGAAGCTTGGGGCACTCCTTCCCCATATCGCACACGACAAAGCCAGCGCATATGTCGACCCGGCACAGGAACGGTCACCGATAGGGATGACCATGGTGCCCCCTTCCAGCCACGACAACCACTGTTCTTTTGCACCATATTTGGCGACAATGGGCACAGCTTGCTTCATCTCCCACTCGTGCGTTCTCAGGTTGAGCACAGAGAGATCGGCCGAGTGCTTCGGGTCTGGCCCATTGCCGGCATTCATATGCTCAAACTGAACCACAATGAGCTCGCCGTCGCCACGCCGTAGGAGGCCAGGGTCCACCGTGTGCAGCCTGCGCTTCCTGCTGTGTTCGTTTCGTGCGGGGAGTAAAGACAGCGACGGTGGCCGAGAAGCACCTGCTGCCCTGTACACGAAGTAGTCGTTCTCCATGGGACTGCCACGGCGATCCACCTCGATCAGGATGGAATCTCCATGGGCCGCGATTACTTGGATTTCCTCAGGACACTTTCCATCAATGGGCGAGTCGCCTACCGGAAGGAGCTCGCCGGCGGCTTTGCGAGGCCCAATGAGACGCGCAAGGATCGGCCAGGGTTTACAAAACCGCGGTAAACCGGACCGGTTACCGCGAAAACCGGAAAAACCGGTCCAGTCCGGTTTACCCGGTTCTCCGGTTTTCGAATTTAAAATTCAAAAAAAATTGAAAATTTGACAAAATTTGAAACAAAAATATGTAAAAAAAACTAGATGAAATTTTCAGCACAATGGTGGAACAAGAACACGAAAATTCGATCGTTTGATTGGTCAAAAAATTCATGCAAATTTTCTGGGTTGAAAAAGAAGAAAAATTCAAACTAGCAACATTTCTTGATTTTTTTGATAAACCAAACAATCGAATCTACGTGTTCCGTTTCAACTATTGAGCTATAAATATGATCTAGTTTTTTAACATGTTTTTTGTTTCAATTTTTTTCAATGTTTCATTTTTTGTATTTTTTTTTCATTTTTTCTCTTTAAACCAATTCCGGAATTCTAGTCCGGTTTACCGGAATTTTCGTCCGGTTTACTGGTGAACCGGACCGGTTTACCGAAAGTTTCGACACTTTTTTGTTCAAATTTCGTTGTTTGTATTTTGATCCGGTTTTTGACCGGTTTTCCCGGTTTTCGCGGTAACCGGACATCTCGGTCCGGTCCGGTTTTTCCGGTCAAAACGAAATTGCCAACCTTTGGATCGGCCAGTGGAGGAGGTTTGAGACTCAGCCACTGTCTTGGGATCGGCAACGACGGAGGAATCATCCCTGCGTAAGCCAAGGCTGTTCAGGAACACCCAGCTTGGGCCTCTAGCAGATGGATCAGCCGCAGATGGTGCGAGGCCTGATCGTAGCCTGGTGGAGCGTCCGCGTCTCAAGAGGCTTAACCCGTCGACGAACGAACCCAGACGGAACCGAGCAAGAAAATTCATTGGGGTTGAGGCTGCTTTGTCTGTATGCTGCTGAAATTGTTCGAGACTTCGAGCTCGATATCTAATGGCGGCTGGGAGCCTGCGTTGTGAATGATTAGGGCAGACGGGAGTGCCTGAAAGGAGTTCCTAATTGGGCATTTGGGCCCAATGAAAACTTTGTTTGTCAGGCAGCCCAGCAGATACTTAGCCCAAACGTGTAGAACATTCCAAAACAAGCAAGAAAATCATACGCACGCTTGGCCCAATACCAAAATCTTCTATACGTTTCTTTCTTGGCAGCCTGAAGCACAACGAGAATTGGACAATGTACTGTCATTTACATTTATCTAGAGGTTCTGGAATTGATCTTATGACATGGCACTTTAGTAGGGCCGAAATCTCCCTCGTAAATAAGAAGTCGGTGTTGTGACACCCCAGTGTAACTAAAGAGCCTACAGGAGAAGCTCTGAGGTAAATTGAATCGATCTAAAAAAAAAAGGTAAATTGAATCGACTTTCAGTTTAAAATAAATTGAATTCAAACCATTCAAATAAATTGGCAAAAAGGCCTAGTGAGCAAACTCCAGGATTTTATCAAATCTTGAAATGCCTCCAGGTAACCCTTATCATGCAGCCATATTCCAACTATTTCTACTTCAAAAGCTATAGCACAAATAAGAGTTGACCCAAAAAGCATAGTTTGTTCTATCCTCTTGCTCCTGCACATAAGAGCTCATCAGCAATGGCTGGTGCAATCATGTGGACTTGCAGTTGACAGCCAGGGCCGGATAAGGGGATATTGACGAGGACCTTGTGCCTGGCACTGCCTGGCACTGAAAGAATGAGTTGTCATAAACACAACCACCATGATGAGTCTCAAACAAGAATCCGAGAGGTACCCAACAAGATGAGCTACGCTTCATTTATCTGAACGAAATATCAGCTAGTGGAGCAAAAGCTATCTAGTATATGATTTTCAAGAAATTTATCAATGATGAAACAGCATTTTTTTGATTTTGTGGATTGTTTCAGCTCACCTTGTGACTAAGAAAAGTAAGACAAGCTCAAACGACAACAGTCTAAAAATAGTTTACTTCTCTCTTATAAATGATGGGGATCAGTCAAAATTCAGAAATTTGCAACAGAAAAAAAAAATCCTTATTCAACTTTCGTTACAACCACAAGTATTTTCTTCCAACAGTTAGCCCTGAAATTTTGCTGGTATACGCAAGTATTCTTTCCATGGATCAGTGGTGAACGGGATGGCTGACACCAGCTCTTTCCTCCTCGTATCTACCTGGATCATCCATGCCTTTCGGTCCTCACTCCTGATGGAGTAGTGATCAGAGACCTCAAAGCAAATGATGTCTGGGTTGTCCAAGCTCACGACAGGCCACCGTAGATGCATGCGCGGGAGGCCCTCATAGCCAGGGAGCGCCCATATCTCCTCACAATCAAGCACGCCTTCCTTCACCCACGACATTGGCTCGTCTGTCTTCAGGGTCAATGTCCACGTGGTCACAGTAAAGGCGTAGCGGGAGCGCGAACACGAGCTCCGACCATGGCCACCGCAGCAGCAGCGGGACTCGATGCGGACAAATCTCAAGGTGTTGTTACCCGCGGCACCGATGGCTTTGGAATGTCCCAAGGGCGGCAGGTCGTCGCTGTAGAAGCTCCTCCAATCACGATCTGGGGGCAAGAGAGGCATAGGTACGTGCCGGACCTTAGGGCTCGCCTCATCCATGTCGCAGATGAGGACGCCCTTGTAACAATCGGCCCAGCACATGAACCGATCACCAACGTTGATGATCGGCAAGGAAGGACCAGCAAGCAGATCGTGCCGCTTCGCCATCTTCTCCTCCTTGATGAAGTATGGGAACGGAATGCTTGAGCTCCCACTTGCGCGTGCCAAGGTGGAGCGTACACAGGTCGGCCGTTAGCTCTTGCTCATCACTTTGTTCGAGATCGTCCCTCACCTGGAGCTGAACCACCAGGAGTTCATCGTCCTCACCTCGTCGTAGGAGGCCGGCGTCGTCGATGGTCAGTGCACGGGATCCAGGTTCCTGGTAAGGTTCGTTGGTTGTGCCGCGCTCGTACTTCTTGGGAATGTCCCGGGCTGGGAGCAGCGACAGCGACGGCGGCCTGGCGGCGTCGGCGGCTCCTGCCCTGTACAATAAGTGATCGCGCATAGAAAGCTCTGAACCACGGCGCCTGTACATCATCCCGATGAGGACGTAGTCGCCGTGGGCCGCAATGACACGAAAGTCGTCGGGCTTGACCTTGGGCTTGGTGCGTGCGCAGTGGTAGTGGAGGTAAGAGCTCGCCGGCGGCGGCGCGACGTCAAACCAGACGCGCAGGAGCCGGCCCGTCGAGGTGCGACACTCCGCCGCCGTCTTGGCATCGGTGACCGGAGAGTCCTCGCTGCGGACGTTATAGCAGTTCAGCAGAACCCAACCCAGACATCGTCCCCTTAGGGGGACATCCCCCCACTTTATCGGACGGCTCTAGATAGGCCACGTCATCGAAATCCAAACCTTTAAACCTTAATCCTAATCCCTAAACCCTAATCCTAACCCCTAAAACCTAATCCAAACCTCTAAACTATTTAATCCAAACTCCTAACCCCTAATCCTAACCCCTCTAACCCCTAACACTAACCTCTCTAAACCCTAATCCTAACCGTGTGATCCCTGGGGGACGTCCCCATGGATCTTTGGGTATGGCCGTCGCCGGCGCATCAGGGACGAGATGGATCGATCGTCGAGTGATGGTGCGTGGGCATCTGAAGAGATTGAGCCCGTCGAGGCCACCCAGAAGAAGCCGCCTCAGCAATTTCATACTGATTCGATTGGATCATTGGATTTGGTAGCCAATGAAGCGATAGGTGACTGAACCTGGTCGATCTATGGCGGCTGGGTTCGTACGTACCCTCTCTGACTAGCCCTACCAGATAGCATCCCGTGAATAATTGGGCTAGAACAAAACTTGTAAGCTTGTCCAGCCCAGCAAGCGTGATATATACGTCCAGCCCGTCCAAACCATTTTATCAGCTCAGCCCGTTTATAATCTGTCCTCCAAAATTTTAAAAAACAAATAAAAATAAAATCTCTCTCCCTCAAAAAAATAAAATAAAATAAAAACTCAACTGTTTACAAAGTGCCGGCAGGAAGGGGCCGTCTATATGTGGAGCAAAATGGCTATTTTTTACAAGTGCAACTTTCAACTCTATAATTATTGTGTTCCCAAAAAAAATTAATTATTGTTTACAATCAATTCTAAAAAAAATTATTGTGCAACAGCATGCAACTGACTTTACAAATTGAATCCCCGTCTTGTAAAAGGGAAGTAGGAATATGAATCTTGTCGATGAAAGAATAATTAGCCGTAAATATGAGTTCCGCTACACATTTACAAAAGTAAAAAACGGATTATATGGTTTCAACATGTTTGGCAGGACATATGGCATAATCCAAACCAAAGCTCCTGAATAAGCAGCCCTTTTTTTCTTTCGCCATCGATTAATCTCTTGCTAAAGATGCATACCTGGCCTTTTACATATGTTCTAATTAAAAAAGAGTAAATTGCACTATTAGAACACGAACTTGCGAGGTGGGTGCAAAATAGTCATAGAACATGACAACGGTTCTAATACATCATAAATCTTGGTTTTTGATGAAAAAACAGCATGCCAGCTAATCCGAGACACCTAGACTGCCATGGGACATCCAGCGTGGACAATCTGCATGCGAGATGCTACTCGGTCTTTGTACTCTCTAATCTCTCTCTTCTCTGCGGGAAAGCCATGGATCAGGGAATGACTGCGGTGTGGTCTCGCTCCGGACGACCATCGTGAGGATGCCAAAATTGTGAGAGCAATCCAGACTCTGTTGCCCATGAACTTGCAAGATGGGCAATTCAGTCTGCTAATAGTGTAGTTTCTTTTGTTAGTGTTCTGAGTGTGTGTCTTTTTTAGCTGATTCAGAGAGTGTTGAACCTTTTATATGTACTAGCAAATTGCCGTGCGTTGCTACGGGTATGAAAATTTTGAGATACCTTTAAAGTGCTCCCTTG
Organism: Eragrostis curvula; assembly: GCA_007726485.1. Classification (NCBI taxonomy): domain Eukaryota; kingdom Viridiplantae; phylum Streptophyta; class Magnoliopsida; order Poales; family Poaceae; genus Eragrostis; species Eragrostis curvula. The sequence goes on from CM017440.1 coordinate 46,484,024, forward strand.
TTCTCACTGAAGTAGAGTGATCTTAAAAAGCCTATACCCCAAAAACGTAAAGTTCAGTCCCATGAGAAAAAAAAAGGTAATCCTGATATCATGGACTACTCACGGGTGATTATAACTCATCATGCTAGGGTCAAAGTTAATTCATTCAGTGTGACACCCCGTGTCATAGTAGCCATAAACCTGCAGAAAACACTCCCAAAACCTGAACCAAATCAGCTCAAACAAGAATCTGAATTCAAAGCCAATAGATCAAATAAATGTCAAACCAATGCTTGTGAAGCAACTCAAACTTTTCAATAACAACCTGACCCGACCAAAAATTCTGTATAAAGTAGATCAGAACAGGGAATTTTGGAGAATTTTCCAGAATGTTTCCAATTCTGGAAGTGCGTCTGAAAATTCAGAGAAGTTCCTATAAATCCTGTTGTTCCTCGATTTTTATATCAAATTCTGTTGCTCAATTCCACTTAGTGCCAATGAGATAGTTGGAGCTGGATCTGTACTCTATCCGCCCAGAAATTTTGGTGGTTTTTGGAGCACAGGAAGTACCATGAATAATTCGTGGAAATGCGCTGGATTTAATTCGCTGAAAAAGAAAAGGTCGCCGGGCCTGCTGTCAGAACTTCGCAGCCACGTCGCCGGCGATGACCGTGGCCACGCCGTGCGCCTCCGCCCAAACACTGGATAAGGGACCGAGTCGTCCCACTGCTCCTTGACCTCTCCCTTTTGCGCCGGCCCCGTCAAAACCTAACCCTAGCACCCCCATTTCCCTCCCGCGCCGCTCCTGCCTCCATTGCCGGCAAGGAGACGAGCTCGCAGCCCCGCCGCTCCTGCGCTTCACCGTGCGAGCCACTGCGCGAGGATGGCCTGAACCCCGCGCAGTCATCCCATCTCTTCCTCCGCGCGCCGAGACGGCGACTCGACCCGCGCCCCTGCCATGGCCGGTGGTTGAGCACCTCCGCTCCGCCGAGGAAATTTCCCTCTTCCCGGTGAGCTCCTCGGCTCTTGTTGCGCGCACGGATGCGCAACTCCATCAACCTTTTTCCCCGCTCACACCGTCACCCTTTCCGCAGCCCAAGTTCATCGGATTTAAGCTTTTCCCCGCCGTCTGTTTGAAGAAACGCAAGCACCTGCACGGCGAACTCCTGCTTCCGCACTTCCCCGTCGTCTACAAGCTCGACGCCGCCCTTCTACCAGCAGAGGTGAAGCTTCCTTGTATTTTTCCTAGATTTTTAATGCGTCATGCGGCACGGGCGACCTTGCCGAACATGGTCGTCCCGCCACCGCTCCACGCCGGCCATCTCCGCTCATTCTTGTCATGTTCACCCCCCTCAAATGGATTCCCCATCTTTTTGCAGTCCCGAAGGTGCTCTCACATCCTCGATTCGTCGCCGTTTTGCGAGTTTCCGGCGAGCCGGCAAAGCTCCGGCGAACCTCCGGTCGCCATGGCTGGAGCTCGATCCAGTCTGGATGGATCTGTGGCCGGGTTCTGATCCGGTGCAGCCAGCTCTCTATGTCCCTCGTGTGGCTGCAATCTCATTGGCCGGCTCCTTTTTCCAATTCCGAATTTCCTTTAATTCACATAAAAGTTCCAGTAACTTGTGAAATGCATAGAAAATAGAATACACCTCAGAAAAATGCGAAACCAGTTTTGTTGGCTTCCTTCTGCTCATGTCTATCCAGAGAAAATGTGAAATTGCTTCAAATAACCTTCCTGTTTCCTGTACGAATCTTTATGTGCTAACCCTTGTTTAAATCAAAATAAATTCTCTGTTAGTCCTTTATTCCTGAAATCTTGCATGCATGTAAACAACCTCTCAACACACTTACAGAACATTTTCCCACTGTTAGATCTTGCCTAATTATTTTCTTATGATATATTTTGTTTCTGCACTCATTAAATTGTTAAAAATAATCCAGAACACCATAAATCTTGCAACTTCACAGTAAATCACTTTGAGTAATGCTTAATCCCAGAAAAATGTCACTATTCCATAACTTAATTTCGAAGTCATCTAAACCAAGTTCTTTACTTAAGTGAATTTAATTTAATTGCCTCATGTTCATTGCATCTAACTTGCATTCCTTTGTCATGACGTATAACATTCGAGGTGACCAAGAGCAGCTGGAGGATCAAGATGCTGAGCAGTTCAGGAGGAGATATTAGCTGACTCTCTAGTAGCTAACATCGCATTTGAGCCAGGCAAGCCCCGGAGCATGCCTTCCTGTTTAGGCTTTTTCTTTATCACTTGATTCGGGCTAGTAATTAAATGTGCATTAGGTTTATTAGGAGTTGATGTGAAACCATAGAACTGCATTAGGACCCCCTTCCAGATTTACCTTGTGTCCTATTTTTGTAGTAGTTGATTTTAGGTTATCGTTAGAATCTGGTATGCTTAGGGTCTAGCGGACGGTAGAAGACGAGTCATGATAGGAATTACCCTGGATTGTACTAGAAGAATTTTAGGTTTGTTGCAGACCGGACGGGGATGTTTGATAGGATGGTTGGAGAAGGCTGCGCCTTCATAGTGGTAGCCCCGTCTGTGTCGATTAGGGATCGTTCGTTGTTGGCCCTGTTGAGCAAGTTCGAACGTACTGATCACATGCTAGTGTTCTATGGGCTTAGTAAACGGAGTAGCTTAGCAATCGTAGGGACGACATCGGCGCCTGCTGCTACGGGGAATGAGGGTAGCCACCCACAGACGACGGCTGGGCCGGGTGTTCTGTGGGCCCAAGACTTTCGCCGGGAGCAGCAGATCGAGTCGGCCTTGCGGGGGCTTTGTAAAAGGTTGCCATATGTGGCCTTTGTGCCGCATATGTCGTGTGGTTAGGTTTTCTCCTGCAGGATGTACATCGATGCCGCCGCTCTCGGTAATGAGCAACCTTGTTCACTGCGTCACATCGTAGTGTGATATGATTGATGATGATGTTCTAGTACTGTTACATTATATCTCATTACTGTTATATTGCTTATCTGATGTATTGCTTTTGTATCTGTTTTAGAGATAAGTGCACTGTTTTATTAGCTAGGTACTTAATCTGAATTAAAACCTGGAAATAAGGACCAAGTAATTAGTGCGGTTTTATGCTATCGAGTCAGCCTACCCCTTCTAGACTTTGCATATTAGGAGTCGGCTATAGTTAGCCACGTTGACGGGTAAGTCTTGCTGAGTATTACTTGCTCAGGGTTTGGCTCTTTATATTTTTGTGCAGGTTTGTTCTTGCTTCCGCTGATGTTTGGTGAAGCTTCCAGCGGGTCCGCATCGTGAGGCTTCGATGTGCGGCCTTTGTATCGTCGAGAGTAGTAGTTGTTTCATGTATCTTCAGACTTCCGCTGTGTACTCACGTGTTTTAATCCATTTGAGACTTGTTGTAATAACTTAAACATGCAAAATTTGTGCTCTTTATGTGATGTACTGTTGTGTCCGTTCACCGGCTCTTCCGACTCGATCATGTGAAAAGCGAAAACGTTTCAGCTAGCATCAGAGCCATGTTGGGACAGTACATCATATAAACAGCCTATTTTTGAAAAGCTAACCATGTTACGAGTGAGAAACGAAAGCCCTAATATAAGGATGTTAGAATATCAGGTGGTAATAGGAGTTGCTTGTTTAAATTCTTGCATTGCATCGACGCACCGACGACCAGGTAAGAAGGTAATGGATCTGCATGGCTCCGGAGTTTGGTGGTGGGGTATTTTCTGTTCCATGAGCCTTCGAGCTCATGAGGAGGCGAGATTGGTGTTGAGGTTGTGATTAAGCCATGCATTACATTTCTGTTATATGCTGTTCATCGGCGGGTGATAGATGGACGTCACCTGTGTATGTTGCTTGAGGTGGCGATGTATGTTTTTCTTGCAGGTACGCGTAGATCGTGTAGAAACGTGCATGAGTACGACTTAGTTGCCACCACTGTCTACGGCCTGCTATACTTGGGCAAATTTTATTTTGTGAGGACGTATAGGTCGTGCATGCATTGCATTTCATATTAAAACACTTCCACGAAATTCAGATCACCCAGAAAATTCAGACTGACAAGCTAACTTCAAAAATTCATAACTCAAAAACCGCTGGGCCAAAAATTGTAAACTAAGACTTGCTGGAAATCTTACAACATGAACAAAAACTTTGTTTCAGATTTGCCATCTCGATTCTGTCCCTAACACCCCCCAAATCTGTCGGCCAAGTGAATTCAAATTTCAGCTTCGACATGTTTTTTCCAGGATCTGTCCACCAACTTCAAAAATTGATATCTCCAGTTTTACTTGTCCGTTTGAGGTGTTTGAGTACTCGTTGGAAAGATTTTGAAGTTTTATACAAGTTTTGTTCTCTGACATTTCCCATTCACTACAACAAAAACCTTCTGTAAGGGCATTTTGTTAGAGGCATTTTTCTAGTTTGCCTCTATCATCTTGTAGAGCCATATGTTTGACGCATCTTCAAATATGCCTCAAGCGTTGAGAGAGGATCTGTGAAAATTCTGAAAAAAAAATGCCACATGGATGATAGAGGCATTATTTGAGGCATTTTATAGAGTATCCACGCATAAACAATGTAGAGACATTTTTTATGACATCTTCAAAATGCCTATATCTTATAGAGACATTATTAGAGACATCTTTTGAGTCTCTAGGGACACTTTTTTTATTAGTTTGTGGCTGCTAATAGACGACTCATAAGAATAATAATCCAGCCATAGACACATTGTGATGTGTGGGTGAGTTGGGTAGCGAGGACACAATAAGTTATCATTAGATTCTGAGGTCTTGAGTTCAAAGCTTGAGAACAACAATATTTTTGATAATTTATTCAACACTATAAAAATTGCCTCTATCCTTATTTAAGGCAATATATAATGCCTCTAGGAAATTGTCACTAATTTACTAGAGACACTTTTTAAAATGCCGCTATGTTCCTAGAGTCAATGCATGTCAAGGCATTTCTGAGGCATTTTAGAAAATGCCTCTACTATATTAAAAAAATGTCTCTACAAACCATTTCTCTTGTAGTGATTTGATGCCTGCAGAAGTGTCAGATTTCATTTTAGTGACTGCTGCTCGCTGTCAGGACAGATTTCAACATGTCAGTTTAGAAGGCTTTTGCTTTCTCATTTTTGCTCAAAAGGCTGCTTGTAGCTGCTTGCTACGACCGTCCAGGAGTTCCTCACCATGTTATAATTTTTGTTTACCATGGTTATGATGTTTGGAGCAATTTAAGATGTTTTCAATGTAACTCCTATGTTGTTGCTGATTTTTGGTCTATGCAAGGTGAAGGCATCTAACGTTATGCCCCATCTTATTTTGCAGCATGGCTACTAATGCTGGAAACAATGAGGAAGATCCTCCACCTGCAGCTATGCTTAGGGCAGCTATTCTTGCACAGAACGAATTGCTTCGTCAGTTATTGCAACCCCAACATAGCACATATGCTGATTTCTTGGCAACTCAACCGCCCGTGTTCTGTGAAGGTGATGATCCAATTGAGGCTGACCACTGGCTCCGTACCATTGAGTCCAAGTTCAGCCTGGTCAATTGTACAGAGTTGCTGAAGACGTTGTTTGCAGCCCAACAACTTCAGGGTCATGCAGGAGCTTGGTGGGCCAATTACCAGGCGATGCTTCCTGCTGATCACTAGGTTCTCTGGCCTGAGTTTCGAGAGGCTTTCAGAGCTCACTATATTCCTGCGGGCATCATCAGAAGGAAGCTTATGGAATTCTTAGATCTCAAGCAAGGTACGATGGATGTATTGGAGTATGTCCCTGAATATGTTGACACTGATGCGAAGAAAAGAGATTTCTTCATGAGAGGGCTTACCACCAAGTTGCATACTCGCTTGGTCATCAACACGTTTGGCAGTTACAATGAGTTGGTTAGTGCTGCTATTGTGTTGGAGGATAGTCTGCGAGCCCATCAGGAGGAGAAGCAAAAGAAGAAAAGGGCATCAGTTGGATCTTCCAGTAGTCCAGTGCAGAAGTATCGAGTTGCTTACAGTGAACCACTACCTTCTCACCAGCAGCAGCAGCAGGTGTGTCAGCCGCCTCCACCACAGCCGAGAGCACCTCACATTGCTCCTCCTGTGAGCGCTACAAGGCCACATGTGCAGCGGTCCATAGTTCGACCAGATGCAGGTCCTTGCTACAACTCTGGTATATCAGGACACTTTGCTCGTGATTGTCCTTCTCCAAAGAGGGGCAATGCACCTCCAGCCTCAAGTCAGCAGTGCCCTCATGGTAAAGTAGCTCCAATGAAGACATGCCATGTCAACTATACCACATTGGAGGAAGTTCCAGATGGTGAACCGGTGTTAGCGGGTACCTTTTCACTCAAGGGACATCCTGTGGTCATACTCTTTGATTCAAGAGCTTCTCATGACTTCATCAGCAAGACTTTTGCAGAAAGGCATCAATTGTCGATAAGTGTCATGAAGTCACCTTATGTCATTCGCTCACCGGGTGGGCAGTCAGTTACAAATCAGATGGTCTTGCATGCACCTCTTGTTTTAGGAGGAAAGATCTACCAGAGTTGTCTGATAGTACTTGAGAACCAAGGGATTGATGTGATCCTTGGGATGAGTTGGATGAAATGTCATGGTGCTTTACTTGATATCCCTTCGCGTGCGGTTAGACTTGATTCTCCAGTTCATGGCAAGATGATCATTCAGCTTCCATCTCCATCTGCCCAGAATCCAGCTGTATATCAGACCATTGGCCAGAGTCTTGATAAGATACCAGTGGTACGTGAGTTCCCAGATGTGTTCCCAGATGAGTTGCCAGGCATGCCACCCGATCGAGATGTGGAGTTCCAGATTGATTTGCAGCCAGGCACAGCACCTATCTCCTGCATAAGATGTCACCAAATGAGCTAGCAGAGCTGAAGATTCAGTTGAAGGAGCTATTGGACAAGGGTTTCATTCGTCCAAGCTCTTCACCTTGGGGTTGTTCCGCCTTGTTTGTGAAGAAGAAGGATCAAACACTTAGGCTATGTGTGGATTACTGACCGCTCAATGTTGTGACCATCAAGAACAAGTATCCGTTGACTCGCATTGATATCTTGTTCGATCAGCTAGCTAGAGCCAAGGTGTTCTCCAAGATCGATCTACGCTCAGGTTATCATCAGATTAAGATTCGTGCAGAGGACATTCCCAAGACCGATTTCTCTACTAGATATGAGTTGTATGAGTATCTTGTCATGTCATTTGGATTGACCAATGCTCCAGCTTACCTCATGTATCTGATGAACTCAGTGTTCATGCTTGAGTTGGACCAATTTGTCGTGGTTTTCATTGACGACATTCTCATTTACTCCAAGAATGAGGAGGAGCATGAGCAGCATCTCCGCATTGTGTTGCAGCGTCTACGAGATCACAAGTTGTATGCCATGTTTAGCAAGTGTGAGTTCTGGATGACTGAAGTACCTTTTCTGGGCCATGTTATTTTAGCAGAGGGCATAGCAGTTGATCCTAGCAAGGTACAGGATGTTCTAAATTGGAAGGCTCCCACTACTATTTTTGAAATTCGCAGTTTCCTTGGTTTGGTTGGTTACTACCGTCGGTTCATTCCGAACTTCTCCAAGATCTCCAAGCCAATCACTGAGTTACTCAAGAAGGGTGTGAAGTTTGTGTGGAGTCCGCAGTGTGAGGAGGCATTCCAGAATCTGAAGAAGCTTCTCACTACCGCTCCAGTCTTAGCTCAGCCCGATATCACCAAGCCATTTGATGTGTATTGTGATGCTTCTGGCACCGGTCTTGGTTGTGTGCTGATGCAGGAAGGCAGGGTGATTTCTTATGTCTCTCGGCAGTTAAGCGACATGAAGAGCATTACCCCACCCATGATCTTGAGCTTGCAGCTGTCGTACTTGCTTTGAAAGTATGGCGGCATTATCTGTTGGGAAATCTGGTGCATATCTATACAGATCACAAGAGCCTCAAGTACATATTTACTCAGTCAGATCTGAACATGCGTCAGCGGAGATGGTTAGAGCTGATCAAGGACTATGACTTGGAGATTCATTATCATCCAGGAAAGGCGAATGTGGTTGCTGATGCTTTGAGTTGCAAGGCTCATTGCAATAATCTTATCGTTGTTCCTTACGCAGAGACGGAGCCCAGTCTTCGAGTATATCCTTATGGCTCCTTGGCCAATATATCACTTGTTCCAACTTTACGTGATGAGGTTGTGGCAGCGCAGAAAAAGGATGAGAAAGTGGATCACCTCAAGAGGAGACTCAAGCTTGGGGAAGCTAGAGTCCAGTGTTTCAGAGAGGATGAGGATGGAGTTTTATGGTTCAAGAACAGATTAGTGGTGCCGAAAGACTTTGAGTTGCGCAAGAAGATTCTTGATGAGGCGCACATGTCCAAGTATTCTATCCACCCTGGCAGCAACAAGATGTATCAGGACTTGAGGAGTCGCTTCTGGTGGACCCACATGAAACGGGAGGTCGCACAATATGTTTCTGAGTGTGACATTTGCAGGAGAGTCAAGGCAGATCATGTGAAGCCAGCCGGTTTACTGTAGCCCTTGAGTATTCCTGCATGGAAGTGGGAGGATATTAGCATGGATTTTATTGTTGGATTGCCTCGCACAGCTCAGAAGCATGATTCTATTTGGGTGGTTGTTGATCGACTGACCAAGTCTGCTCACTTTAGTCCAGTGAAGACAAGGTACACTGTGAAGAAGTATGCTGAATTGTACATCACCCGGATTCTCTGCTTGCATGAAGTGCCCAAGACTATCATTTGTGATCGGGGGCCTCAGTTTGTTTCTCGTTTCTGGGAGCAGCTACATGCATCTTTAGACACTAGATTGATTCGTAGTGTAGCTTATCACCCTTAGACAGATGGTCAGACTGAGAGGGTGAACCAGATTCTTGAGGACATGCTTCGTGCTTGTGTGCTCACTCACGGCAAGGATTGGGAAGAATGTTTGCCACTAGCGGAGTTCTCTTATAACAATAGTTATCAGGAGAGCATCAAGATGGCACCCTTTGAGGCTTTGTATGGACGTCGTTGTCGGACTCCCCTTAATTGGGTTGAGTCTGGCGAGCGATTCAGCTTTGGGCCAAAGTTGATAGCAGAGGCTGAGGAGACCGTGCGACACATCCAGTCCAACTTGAGGGCAGCAAAGTCTCGACAGAAGAGTTATGCTGACAGGAGACGCCGGCCGTTGGTATTTACAGTCGGCGACCACGTATACCTTCGTGTCTCCCCCATGAATGGTGTACATCGGTTTGGTGTCAGAGGGAAGCTAGCACCCCGATACATTGGACCGTTCCGGATATCTGAGCAGTGTGGACCCGTTGCTTACAGATTGGAGTTGCCCTCCAACCTCTCCGGTGTTCACAATGTCTTCCATGTATCGCAGTTGAGGAAGTGTTTGAAAGCTCCAGCAGATATGGTAGTCAGTGATGTTGAGCAGCTTGAGCCCGATCTCACTTATCCTGAGCAGACCATCAAGATCATTGATCGGAAGGACCGAGTCACCCGGAAAAGCACGACCAAGTTCTATAAGGTGCAGTGGAGCAACCACTCCGTGGCTGAAGCCACAAGGGAGACAGAAGAGTTCTTACACTCTCACTTTCCCAGTTTTCTACCTTCGAGGTGAGTTTTTAGTTTGCTTCCAATTATGCATCTTGTTCGTCGTTCTTGCTTTTTCTTCCTTCCTTACTTGAATCTCGGGGCGAGATTCCTTTTAAGGGGGGAGGGCTGTGACACCCCGTGTCATAGTAGCCATAAACCTGCAGAAAACCCTCCCAAAACCTGAACCAAATCAGCTCAAACAAGAATCTGAATTCAAAGCCAATAGATCAAATAAATGTCAAACCAATGCTTGTGAAGCAACTCAAACTTTTCAATAACAACCTGACCCAACCAAAAATTCTGTAGAAAGCAGATCAGAACAAGAATTTTGGAGAATTTTCCAGAATGTTTCCAATTCTGGAAGTGCATCTGAAAATTCAGAGAAGTTCCTGTAAATCCTGTTGTTCCTTGATTTTTATATCGAATTCTGTTGCTCAATTCCACTTAGTGCCAATGAGGTAGTTGGAGCTGGATCTGTACTCTATCCGCCCAGAAATTTTGGTGATTTTTGGAGCACAGGAAGTACCATGAATAATTCGTGGAAATGCGCTGGATTTAATTCGCTGAAAAAGAAAAGGTTGCCGGGCCTGCTGTCAGAACTTCGCAGCCACGTCGCCGGCGATGACCGTGGCCACGCCGCGCGCCTCCACCCGTACACCGGATAAGGGACCGAGTCATCCAATTACTCCTCGACCTCTCCCTTTTGCGCCGGCCCCGTCAAAAGCTAACCCTAGCACCCCCATTTCCCTCCCGCATCGCTCCTCCCTCCATTGCCGGCAAGGAGACGAGCTCGCAGCCCCGCCGCTCCTGCGCTTCACCGTGCGAGCCACTGCACGAGGATGGCCTGAAGCCCGCGCAGTCATCCCATCTCTTCCTCCGCGCGCCGAGACGGCGAATCGACCCGCACCCCTGCCATGGCCGGTGGTTGAGCACCTCCGCTCCGCCGTTTTGCGAGTTTCCGGCGAGCCGGCGAAGCTCCGGCGAACCTCCGGTCGCCATGGCTGGAGCTCGATCCAGTCTGGATCGATCTGTGGCCGGGTTCTGATCCGGTGCGGCCAGCTCTCTGTGTCCCTCATGTGGCTGCAATCTCATTGGCCGGCTCCTTTTTCCAATTCCGAATTTCTTTTAATTCACATAAAAGTCGCAGTAACTTGTGAAATGCATAGAAAATAGAATACACCTCAGAAAAATGCCAAACCAGTTTTGTTGGCTTCCTTCTGCTCATGTCTATCCAGAGAAAATGTAAAATTGCTTCAAATAACCTTCATGTTTCCTGTATGATTCTTTATATGCTAACCCTTGTTTAAATCAAAATAAATTCTCTGTTAGTCCTTTATTCCTGAAATCTTGCATGCATGTAAACAACCTCTCAGCACACTTACAGAACATTTTCCCACTGTTAGATCTTGCCTAATTATTTTCTTATGATATATTTCATTTCTGCACTCATTAAATTGTTAAAAATAATCCAGAACACCATAAATCTTCCAACATCACAGTAAATCACTTTGAGTAATGCTTAATCCCAGAAAAATGTCACTGTACCATAACTTAATTTTGAAGTCGTCTAAACCAGGTTCTTTACTTAAGTGAATTTAATTTAATTGCCTCATGTTCATTGCATCTAACTTGCATTCCTTTGTCATGACGTATAGCATTCGAGGTGACCAGGAGCAGCTGGAGGATCAAGATGCTGAGCAGTTCAGAAAGAGATATTAGCTGACTCTCTAGTAGCTAACATCGCATTTGAGCCAGGCAAGCCCCGGTGCATGCCTTCCTGTTTATGCTTTTTCTTTGTCACTTGATTGGGGCTAGTAATTGAATATGCATTAGGTTTATTAGGAGTTGATGTGAAACCATAGAACTGCATTAGGACCCCCTTCCAGATTTACCTTGTGTCCTATTTTTGTAGTAGTTGATTTTAGGTTATCGTTAGAATCTGCTATGTTTAGGGTCTAGCAGACGGTAGAAGACGAGTGGTAGGTCCCACTCCCATGATAGGAATTACCCTGGATTGTACTAGAAGAATTTTAGGTTTGTTGCAGACCGGACGGGATGTTTGATAGGATGATTGGAGAAGGCTGGGCCCTCATAGTGATAGCCCCGTGTGTCGATTAAGGACCGTTCGTTGTTGGCCTTATTGAGCAAGTTCGAACGTACTGATCACATGCTAGTGTTCTATGGGCCTAGTAAAACGAGTAGCTTAGCAATTGTGGAGACAACATCGGCGCCTGCTGCTACGGGGGAATGAGGGTAGCCACCCACAGACGACGGCTGGGCCGGGTGTTTTGTGGGCCCAAGACTTTCGCCGGGAGCAGCAGATCGAGTCGGCCTTGCGGAGGCTTTGTAAAAGGTTGCCATATGTGACCTTTGTGCTGCATATGTCGTGTGGTTAGGTTTTCTTCTGCAGGATGTACATCGATGCCGCCGCTCTCGGTAATGAGCAACCTTGTTCACTGCGTCACATCGTAGTGTGATATGATTGATGATGATGTTCTAGTACTGTTACATTATATCTCATTACTGTTATATTGCTTATCTGATGTTGTATCTGTTTTAAAGATAAGTGCACTGTTTTATTGGCTAAGTACTTAATCTGAATTAAAACCTGACAATAAGGACCAAGTAATTAGTGCGGTTTTATGCTACCGAGTCAGCCTACCCCTTGTAGCCTTTGCATATTAGGAGTCGGCTATAGTTAGCCACGTTGACGGGTAAGTCTTGATGAGTATTAGTTGCTCAGGGTTTGGCTCTTTATGTTTTTGTGCAGGTTTATTCTTGCTTCCGTTGATGTTTGGTGGAGCTTCCAGCGGGTCCGCATCGTGAGGCTTCGATGTGCGGCCTTTGTATCGTCGAGAGTAGTAGTTGTTTCATGTATCTTCAGACTTCCGCTGTGTACTCACATGTTTTAATCCATTTGAGACTTATTGTAATAACTTAAACATGCAAAATTTATGCTCTTTATGTGATGTACTGTTGTGTCCGTTTACCGACACTTCCGACTCGATCCTGTGAAAAGCGGAAACGCTTCATTCAGGAACCACACCTCCACGAAAACACATTTTCATATGATTATATCTTTCATTTCATCAAAGAAGATCTGCGACAGAAGGATTCGAACCTCCAAATAACAGGACCAAAACCCACTAATTTACCAACTTGGCCACGCCCCATTCGTTTTTAGGTCACCCTAAAATCTCTGTTGATCTATATATAGTTTTCTTTTCCCTATCATAAATGACTGAAACATGAAAGATCGAGAGCTCAACTCTTCTGCATATAAAACACAAATATAAATGCACACCATTGAAGTAAAGACAGTATTACCAGAAGGAACCACACCAGCCTTCAATACTGATCACATGATAAATTTCAAACCTGATCTGGTAAAATTTCAACCAGGTCATTCCCTTCACCCAATTTCAAGCTCCGTCGTGCATAATCCTAATTGTTGGGCAATATTTCAACAATTGTGTACCCACGCAAGGTCCTAAAGAACCCCTCTGATAACACCAAAAAAATAATACCTCATGAACAATCTATCATAAAGCGTGACTGACAATGATGTGCAGCCAGACCAAGCACGTAACCTATACTTGAGAAGAAGAAAGGGCACGGACATATATCACGCACGGACCAGAAGAAATTCCATTCATTAAACAAGATATTTCTCCAAGAATCTATGGAACAATACTGACGGAGCCACATGTTTAAATTGCAAATTCGGCCATCATTACTGAACTAATGAGCATTATTTTTCAAGAATTTTACAACAAATATTGAAAAACAAAATATAATGAGCAATTCTGAATGTATAAATCCCTCCAGGAACATGCTACATACATATATATGTTTCTTTTTGCAGGCTCACTCTTTTAGTTTATTGTGGTTCAAAGTCTGCTATTGAACCCATGACCTTACTATAGGCATTTTCCATAGAACAAATGTAGAATTTTTACTACAATGCATGGATAGTTTGATAGGAACAACCCAGCTATATCCAATGGCCTCTCTCGAAGTGTCGTTTTCCATACAATAAATAAAGCTCCATCATCTAAGATTGTAATGTGCTCTTCTGCTGTCACATGTGAAAATAATAAATTATGAATGAAGTCCCGGTTACCTCAACAATGCAATGCCGCGCATACCACATCTGAACAATTGAGCAGAAGCTTGTCTTGCAGCAGCGTAAGCAGAAAATGATGAACCCACTTTACTAAAAGATGAAAAGGCAAGCAAGTAGTACCATGGATTATGGATGGATGCAGTGAGTCACATAAAAAGCCTCTCCCAATGCTTTTCTCTGTTGGGCGCCCGCGTCTTGTCCATCGATAGCCAGGGCTGTAGCATCTCGCACAAGGCGCAATCCTAGCCATGTCGATATACAACATACCTGGTGTGCGTGCAATGCCTGCGGCCAATAGAAAAAACGAGACCAGTGAGAACATATGGCAACGAACACAAAGTCCACGGATGCTCTTCCAAGGGTTTCATCTCGACAGTATGGTACAGGATGTGGCGTTGTGTCTACAAATCAATGTAGCAGCCGGAATTCTTGCCTTGCCGATCTAGGTTTCGCCAGCAAGCTAAGGTCAACGAAGAACTTGTCCTTTTGCAGATAGACCTCGTTGAAGAACTTGCCTTTCCTGCCAATACTCGAGGTGGCTTGATCTGGTGTTGTGCTGCACTGACGCACGGACGAACGGCAAGCTGGGATCTGCCTTGCGAAGCTGTGACTTCCAACAACATCTATCAAGCACGATCAGCCACTCGACTTTTGTCCGTGGTTCTCGGACCTTATCTGCCCTCGCAAGTTACGGTTCTTGATTCTCTCAACTAAGGCAGGCAATGCGATGGTGATATCGTAGACAGAGGCCAATGGCACGGCGACGGATGATGCGTGGTTCGATGGTGTTTGCGCGCTCTTGCCCAGTCAGACAGCACGATCTCGCCTTGATCGCGAGATGCAACGCAACCTTCGCGGCTTGAGGAGGTCATGGTGTGCTCATCGTGGAAGAGGAAGGAGCCGGAAGCGATCGAACAACTCGGCGGCGGTCCCGACCAGGTCATCTGGCGGCATCACGTGTGTGGCCTCCCCCCGGCTGTGTTGCTACTCGAGCGAGAGGAGGCAAAGCCGGAAAAGGAGGTCTGTGACGTAGAGCTGGACGGGAGCAGGCCCTGAGGTTGTGCAGCTCCTGGAGACTCGCCATGGGGGGTCGATTGGAATCCAGCAAGGCAGCAATCAGCCGGAGTTGAAGCGAACTCGAGCACAACACAAGCGTGCATAGGAGAGGAAATCGTATTCGTCCACAACACGGAATCAATCGGGGCAGAGGGACGAAAATCGCAGACCAAGGAGGTGACTCACAGGACTCAGATCGTGCGGCAATGACTATGGCGGAGGCAATATCCTACGGTCCAACTGAAACAAACCCAAAACACGGCAGACATATCACGGATTACAAACTTATTAGTATTAAGATAGATTAGATTAGATTAGATTGTTGTCACTTGATTTTTTTGAAAAAAAAGGTCATCATTGATTCTAGGTCGTCATTGGTTCTGCAGCGCAGATTGTCCTCGATGGGTGTCCTCGTGGCAATCCATGTGTTTTGATTAGCCCACTAGTGCATCCTAACACAAGACTTATGATGTCTTTGAGTAGTTGTCAAGTTGAATGACTTTTTTGCACCCACCTTGCAAGTTCGTGTACTACCAATGCAATTTACTTATTAAAAAAATAACTCTGAGAAAAGAGAGAAAAAGACACAAGGAAAGTTAGAGCTCTTTTTAGAAAAATACACGAGGAAAGTACCGCGATGCCGTACGCCGTCTCATACTATCTCACCGTATAAACTTTTTTCCTGGTCGATCAAATCTCGTGCGAAGCTGCGGCAACATGGCAACCCTAGCCAGCCCTACCGAATCCTCCAACTCGCCGGCGGCGGCCTGCCCAAGCTGGGTGATGCTGAAACGCTACAACAACGGCGACGACGGTAACTCCTCCTCCGCCACCGGCGACGCCAAGACCGCGGCGATCTGCCGCACCACAACCGGCGGCCTCGAGCGTCCACAGCAGCTGGGTAGGCGACGCGCCCACCGACGACGATGGTCCCCACGTCGTGGCGGCGCACGACAACGTCGTCCTCTTCCAGATCAGGATCCCTCGGGAACGGCGAGGTTCTTGCACCGACACCTTCGAGTACTTCCTGTAGGACGCAGGCGGCGGCGGCGTCGCCCGGCCGCCGGGGCTGTCCCTCCTCCCCGGCTGCTACACCTCCATGCAGTTGGAGCGAATGGGAGGCGCCCGCCGCCTGGTTCCGACGCCTTGTAGCAGCGCACGCGCCCTGAACACGGAGGACACCGGTGTCCTGCACCGCCGTGGCGAGGACGACGGCAGCGAGGTCCTGGTCGCCCAGCTAGAGGTGGCTTGGGACGCGCCACGCGACACGGCCGAGCTCTGCGTGCTCCGTCGCGTCACCGGCGGCCCGTGCGAGTGGGACCTCAAGCGGATTCCCATCGTCCACGGCGACGGCGCCAGCGGAGTGGACGAGCTGATGGAGCCGTGGAAGACCGACGCGGTCGTCACCGCCGGCGACCAGTTCATGTGCTGGGTCGACTACTACGGCGGCATCCTCCTCTGCGACATGGCCGACCGGACCCAGCTCCGGTACCTGCCGCTGCCCAGCGGCGCCACAGAAGCGACCGTCCTTACTTGCAGAGCTACCGCACCTTGGCCGGCGCCGGCGCCAACAGCACCCTCAGGTTCGTCAGCGTCGACCGTCGCTGCTGCTGCGGCGACGCCGTCGGCGAGAGCAAGTGCGCGCGCTCGCGGTTCGCGTTCATGGTGACCACCTGGACGATGAGCCTCTTGCCGACGACGGGGGAGCCGATGACGTGGGTCAAAAATGGCGTGTTCCACTGCGACGAGCTCTGGGCGCTGCCTAGCTTCGGGAGCCTCCCGCGCATGCCGTTGGAGTTCCCCGTCGTTAGCTCCGACGACCCGGATGTTGTTTGCTTCCTGCTCAGCAACGACTACTGCGGCTGCGGCAAACTTGACAGGCGCGAGGACAGGAGGCTGTGGACGGTCATGGTCAAAACGAGCAACAAGACGGTGCTGTCCGTCCTCCCCCAAGACACCATGCTATTGCGTGACCCTCTTGTACCAGTGAAACTAAGCGTACACTAGCTACACATCTGTAGAGTACAACTAACAACTGGCATGCAGGGAATCCAAGTCGATCAAAAAATCCAACTCAGAAGTGTATTTAATATCTTAAGGCAACTGAAAACGCAAAAAGAGTAAGGGAAGCTAGGACGGTGGCCGTGGGGCATCGGTCAACTCGTCATTCATAGCTTTATTTGTTCTCTCCGTCTCTCGCCATGTATACAATGACCGCGAGTTGAAGGACCAACGAATTGGGCTGCAGATTGAACGTCGATGATGGGGCATCGTTTGTCCAAGGTGGATTGGACGGTTCACGTGTTAGCATCAGTATCGGCACGGCCTGATGTGTGTCGCATCAACATTCTACCCTCCTAAAAGAGACATTGCGTCGGCGTCCTCGAGCCCCGATTGAAGACGTACAATGGTGTGGTGTTGTGGCAGCCATGCATGCTTTATGTCCTGCCAATCCGGTACGCTGGCCTCATCTACTAGCTACTGCGGCGTGACGCGGAGGTCGCCTCAACCATTGAAGACTGCCGCTGTTGAGCACATGGATCCAACTAGAGAAAAACAAGTTTTCTGTGGGGATCTTTTTTCTTTGTCAACAGAACGAGGGGCCATGTTAGTGTTTTTGTTTTGTTATTTTGCGAGGAAGTTAGTGTGTTCTTACACATGCATACAACACTGTTACAAGGCAAGAAATCCAGCTGTGCAAAAATTAAAGACAATTCACAAATAGGACTCAAATTATCCACATCTAACATAGATGCCACTTCTCAAAATAGAAGTTATACTATTGGATTCAGATCCAACGGCTACAAAATGTGACTTACACGAATACAAAATCTAAGTCGACTTACGTGAAGCATCTCCCTGTCGAATTTTGTAACCATTAGATTTTGATCGGACGGCCGGCGTGTTTGTGTCCGTTTGTATTTTTGTAATTTTGTAGCCGTTAGATTTTGTATGCGTGTAAGTCAAATTCTAAGTCGAATTTTTTGTTCTATCTTGTCCGTTGGATTCAGATCCAACGGCTACAAAATATGACTTACACGAATACAAAATCTAAGTCGACTTACGTGAAGCATCTCCCTTTTTCATTGTAGGCATGTACCACAGAAATAAATATATCATCCACAAGAAGACATGTGAGCATTCCTCGTCTATATATGGAAGACAAGAGATGATGAGGGAGACCCAAGCCGTCTCTTCGCACAAAGATGGCTTCGGCACAAGATGCAATGATCAATACATAACTTACAATGCTACATAGACAGAAATTTAACATTTGTATGTTGATGTCTTTATATGTTACATTGAAAAAAAAAATGCAGACGGTTGCTGTCTAACCAATGTATACATGCCCTAACAACGGAAATGGTACAAGGTTTTATGCAATACTCATGTCCTCCTGCGAATCACAAATGCCTCGAAGATATTGCTGGCTGTTGGCTCCCTCAGTCTTTTCTTGATTCTCGTCCTTTCAAAAAGCTCATGAAGTTCTGTATCCCTAGATCATTATAAAAACAAGTTAAAATAAATGATAGCTGATAAGCAGTCTTACACTGGACCATAAGTAAAAAGATTGCAGTTCCCGCATACAGTTATTGATTGAAGTTCGGTATTCTACTGGTTCTGGACTAGAACCATAATAATGTAACAAACATCGGAAGGACCGAAACAATAGCATTCATCAGATAAAGCACAGCAGGTTGAGAGAAACATAGCAACCGAAGCTTATCAGAACGAGTGATATTAAGTTGATAGGCACCGATGCAGTTCTCCAAAAATAAGTTTAGTACAGTACTCTAAATGTTATGTTTTATTTATAGCTACTGAATAAATGTTCCTCTATAATAAAATAAGAAAAATGCCATTCAAAATAAAAAACGATATCATCAAACCTCAAAAGTGGAAACAAATGCAGAAATGTCACCTGGCCTTCAAACAGAATGAAACAGAATACTCTAGCATGTTTGGTTACTTTACATATAGAAAGCATATGAGTTTGTGAAATTAATCAGAAGTCATCCCAGTGAGACAACCAGGTTGGAGTCCTACTTGCACAAAGTTGAACCATAACCTTAATAGTAGAAACTCAAATTTGAGAGAATTTAACGTTGCTATGATTGGAGAGGAACGTTGGTGTGTGTGTGAGAAAGAGGGGGTCCTCTAATGCGAGCTTTTGAAACGTCGGTGCACCAGGTAACTTAGAATGTCTGATTGTGATGTTTGACTTGCACTGGAACCTGGAGGACCTCCTTAGCCTCAGCACTCTCTTTTTGACAAGCAGTCAAGACAGCCTCAATGTTGACGATCTTAAATGCTGTCAAGATAATCTTCAGACGCTTCTTCGCGTGGCTGCTGGCTTTGCGGATTTGACAAGACGGCCCCAACCAGATGGAACAGAAACTGTCGTTCCCCGTAGGGCAGAAGATTGGCAAGGTGTCTTCCGCTGATGCCACCGGGTACTCTAGGATTGACAGCAAGCTAGTGGTGAGCTTGCCGGAGGAGCTGTTGATGGACATGTCAAATATTGCGGTAGCTCTATCAGAGTTGCTGGTGATGTAGCAGGCAGCAAAGAGGCTGCCACCGATCGAGTGGCACGGCCTGACCAACAAAAGGCAAGCCTTGATTGCTGACCTTCTCCCACGTTTTATTCACCACATCGAAGGCCCATGTGCCGGCTTCATTGTCATTCTCCAGGGAGATCAAGATGTGGGAGGAGGAGGCGATGGCGGCGTAGGACGACACCGAGACACGCGGCGGGTCGTTGCGATACTCCACCGGGTCCAGGAAGCAAGGGAAGCACGGCGGCGCGCGACGGCAAGGCCTTCCAGTGGGGGAGGTCGTGGCGATGGACGGAAGGAGCGCCCTTCTTGAAGCTGAGGGACTCGAACCACGGCTCGAAGTCGAACTGAGACTTGAGTGGCACCTCGGGGTAGCGCGACCCATGGAGAGGAGGATGGGTGTGCATGCATGCGCGCGTCGACGGCCGGTGAAGCCCCGGCGCATCCACCTGACCCTCGGTCTCCTGCAATGCATCAACGTACGCGAATGAAAGCACGACCGGAGGCATGCACGCGCGCGTCTGCAGAATGACCGGCAGCAGACACCCACGACTGTTCGAGGAGCTAGCGCGAGCATGCATGCAAGGAAGGAACGAGCGGCGGGCGGCGACTCCGTCCCGATCCTGTTGGACTCGACCGCGCGCAACTGACACACGAGCAGCATATATTCACGTCGGCCGGTCGTGCTTGCATTTGCATGCATACGCGCGTCATCTACGGGATGCCGCGGGCCCCACCATCGAGCATCAAGGTCTGCACCTAATTAAACGACCTGACGTAGGGACCACACCCAGCTGGTTGCCACCTCGTCCATGCACGCGCGCGCAGGCTACCGTTTCGATCGTATACTACTGTGCGCATGTATAGTATATGGTATAGTACAGGGCAAGCTGCGTACTGCATGCATGCGTGCCTCCGGTTTGTTTCCTCCATCGCCATCCTCATGAAACACAGCTCCATGCGTCGCGATCGCCCGCGCCTCCTCCTCATTCAAACGGTTTGTTTTCTTCTCACCCACCATATATCGTACGTCATGAAACAAATTAACAGTGTCATGAATATGAGGCCGTTTCATTGTTTCATCGCCCGCACCGCGCTTCCGCTCCATCGTTTTGTGAAACGTACGACGGTTTCATCCATCACCGTAGGTGCGCTCTTGGGTGGGACAGCATGCATGCATGCATTGTGTGACAAAAACCGGCACTAGACGTCACTGAGCACTCAGCAGCAGGCTGCAAAGTTAAACACGGCAACGTACAATCAGCTGAGTCATATATTGAGTATACGTATACACCACTAGTACAATTGAGGCCTGCAGTGACGTTAGCTCGACAAGTTTAGTGGCGGACACCTTTCATACGTCACTACTAGCAATATCAGTGGCGGACACGGCTGACGTCATCAGGAAGTGGGCTAGTAGTGGCGGGCAAAACTGAGGTCAGCACAAGCCGCCATTGAATTTATTTACCAGTGGCGGGCATGCTGATGGAATCAAGAATAGAGTGGCGGTCGGGCCCGTCGCAGCCCATTTTCAGTCCAAAGGTCCGCCGGGTATAAATACTGCAACCCTAGACTCAGCCTCTCAGAGTCTTACTCGACCCCGCCGCCAAATCCCTTCTCCCCCAATTTCTCCTTCCTTCTCACCGTGCCGACGCCTTCCCTCCGCATCCCCCACCGCGCCAGCGCCTCCTCCACCGCGATCGCCTCCCTTCCTCTTCCCCGCACGCCGCGGCGAGCTCCCCGCCCCTTCCCCGCACGCCGCGGCGAGCTCCCCTCCCCTTCCCCGCATGCCGCCGCGAGCTCCCCTCCCCTCCCCTTCCCCGCACGCCGACGGGATCTGGAGCTGCGCGGCGTCCCTCGTGACGGATCTGACGCGGCGGCGGATCTGGAGCCGGCGCGGGGTCGTCGTCCCTCCACCAGATCGACGCGCCGCGCCACCCCTCCATCCCCCTCCTCCAGATCGCCGCGTCAAGCCGCCCCTCCATCCCCCTCCCCTCCTCTGCAGCGGCAGAGTGGATCTGGCGGCGCGGGGGTCCTCGGCGTGGACGGGGCGGCGATGGCGTTGGGGATTCGCGGCGGCGTGGGGGCCCCAGCGGCCGTGCGCTACTCCGACGCGGCGGCTTGTCGATGCAGGTCAGTCCTTCCCTTCCTCACTCACGCGCGATTCTCTCTCCTTCCTTCCCTCACTCTTCTCTCTGCTCGTAGATCCAGCAATGGCGGCTACGGATCCGGCGGGCAGCGTGGCTCGCTCCATGACTGGCGCGACGGCGGCGGGCATCACGACGACGGGTGCGAAGGCAATGGGAAGCACGGCGACTCGGCCTCCTCGACCTGCGGCTCCGCGACGAGCTCTCCACGACGACCGTGGTAGCGCGGCGGCTAGGGTTCTGACGCGTCGTGGGCTCGACGCAGCGACGGCGGGCCGCGATGCGGGCAGTGCGGGCCTCGGTGGGCCTGTACTGGCCCCCGCGGACTTTTTTTTATTTGTTTATTGTGCTAGCAGTGGCGGACGCTACTGTCCGTCACCGGAACCGCGAGCCAGCAGTGGCGCAGACGGGATGGCGGGCTTCTCGTCCGCCACCACAGCCCTGTTTCGTCCGCCACCAAAGGCCACGATTGTACTAGTGCACGTACATGATTTCTAACGAGTTTTACAACACTAGTAAAAATGCACGTGCGCCACGCACGTGGCCGACCAAATGACATCACTTGGCAGGACTTTATCATAAATAAAAATAATATGATGTACCGTGTACGTATATCATAAAAAAACACACTTCATACACATCATTGCATTTAAGTACCATAACGACATTAACACGACAAACTCAAGAATCTGACAAACAGTAAAAAACAACTTTTTGTTCTATCCATAGAAACCAAATATACTTGTGTTGTTTGCCGTGTAAAGGAAATGCATCTGTACATTATTTTATTTTCATTTATCCTCATTTGCATGCTCAGATGATAATAAGTATAGAATACATATTTTACAATCTTGCAATCTCATCTGATTGAATATAGAGTCATGATTAAGTTCTACAAAAAAAAAAAAAATCGCTAGCAGAATTCATCTGCTATCTGACCGTGAGTTGCACAGGAATCCAAAATAAATGTCACGAGATAATGAAATTGACTGACTGTAACATACAGATAAAGTTCCTTCAAAATTGATGGTCTTTGCATCAGCTTCTAAGAATACATATGCTAGTAGAGTTATTCTACCTCACCGGTGCAACAGTCCATAACATCAACTTGCAGAAAATGAATCCTGAAAAATGAAAGATCATGCAGTAAATTAATAGATGCTGATACTGTTTTTTAATTGACCATGGCAAATTTCTTTCACAAGAAACAGAGGTACATGAACACGCTTGAAAGAAATCGTGTAGATTTAAAGAAATAGGTTTTGGGCTGCTGGACGACCTTTCAATTTGACAACTAAAAAAAGTTTAGTTGTGAACGAGATGAACTGAAAAGTTATCAAACCAAAAGAAATACAGTTCATGTCAGATCAAGGATTACCTTCGGTGCCCCAGACAACTGCTTAACTGAGTGGCGTCCAGACTGGAGTTGCCAAGTTTTGTTACTTCTTGAAGTGCTTCTTTCATTCAGGACCAGCAGATTTCTCAATCTATAGATATCTAGGTGATACACAAAGGTATTTTTGGAGCAGTCCCAACTGTCTGAAGGATCATAACATAAATTAGGCTGCATGCACACACCTGTTCGTCGAAGTCACTAAAATTGTAAACAGCGAGAACAACACCTGAACTTGCAAGATTTCCACACGTGAGGAAACTTCAAAGTTGAACCATGCACCAAGTCAGCATAAGAACCTCCAAAAACAAACCAATAATTGTCTGCTTCTGAGTGATTTATACTTAGCATTTAAAGTTTCCTTAAAATGACAGAAAGACGAACTCAACAGGAAAATATGTGCACCTGAAAGTATTGAAGGAAACAGCAAGATCAAACAAAGCCTACTTTGATGACAAGAACCTTATGTTTTCTGGCGCCAAACTTTCAAAAGGAGAGCTCTTTCCGTAGTATCACAATCACTACACCATGAACCGGCCAAGGGTACAATCACCAATACAAGGAAGTTTTATGAGGTTTACTGAAACAATAAGTATTGTATATGATAATTACAGGGGAAAGGCAACAATGAAGAAACATTTTACCGTCTGATGGAGAAATCATTTGATCCAGCTGAGGCCTTCAGAAAATTACAGCAATAGCAAGCATTTTCTCGACTTAGGGATATGAAATTACAAAGGAAACTCAACTACGTATATCTTAAGAAAAATGGATTCTAATCCCACCACTCAATAATCACAAATCACCCACACGCCATGCAAGCCCACAGTTCTGAAGTACTGGACAGAATAAGGATAAAAGAAATCTCTACTGCATCGAACTAACAAGAAATGCAATTGTGATTGACCTTAACATTAGGATTAGCTAACAGATTACAGACTAACATATAACGCATGCTCGTTTCATTTGGGCAAGGAGTCATCACACTAAACAAATGCTACTCGTTATTGATCAGAAGAAAGAAAAAAATGACTCAGTTCATTACCTGGATGGCTAGACCTGATGAAGTTCCACAGACTCTCATTTGCCTCTTTATATTTCTTTCTGCCCCCCTTCTCCCATCCCTTCCAAACACAATGCAACATGGGCAGATCAAAGGAAGAAAGGCAAACGATGCATGGGGGCATTACGTCGAACAACTGTCTTGTGTGGACAGAATGTCCAGCAGCACCCATAAAACAATGAGAGCTACTCCATCCGACCTGCAAAAAACAGAAAGAGGAAACTGCATTGGATGGCTGGCGGTGTATGAGGATGAGGCTAGAGTCCCTGCATGCCCCTTCTCTAGCGCCCCTCTGGAGCACACTATACAACCAGAAAAGCGTGTGTACCATCCTAGCAGAAAATTCAGAAGAGATCCAAATCCCAATCGCACAACCCAACAAGATCGACAACCACATGCTGCAAAATAGAAGGAGGAAACAATCTAATTCCAAGAAAATAAAATCCCCACCCACCTTGAGGTCGTCGGCGTCGTAGTGCGAGACGAGGCGGTCCAGATGCGTTTCCAGTGGGAGGGAAGGCCCTCCTCCTCATCCTCATCGGAGAACGAGTCCGGGTCGATGCCGTGGGACCGGAGGCGGGAGTGGTACGAGGCGGCGAGGTCGTTGAGCGTGGCGAGCTCCTCCTGCACCTCGCGCTCATGGTCGGCGCGGCCCTCGGCGTACCGCCAGAACTGGCGCGCCTCCATCTGCGCGGCGGCCTTCTGCCGCTGCAGCCGCTCGATCATGAGCATCGCCTCACTGGTCGCGGTCTCCGCCGACGCCCGCTCCGCGTCCAGCTCCTCCTGCAGCGCCCGCGCCGCCTCCTCCGCAGCCTCCTTCTCCCCCATCAGCCGCGCCGCCGCGGCCTCCAGCTCCGCCACCCGCCGGATCAGCTCCTCCGCCGCGTCGTCCCCTCCGCCCGCCGCCTTCGGCGACAGCTCCGGCGACCGCGCGGGCGGCCGCCGCTTCACCGACCACCGCGACGGCGATGGGTCAGCAACCGCGACCGGATCCATGGAGGCATGTAGTAGTATGTGGCAGCCGGACGCACCCAAATAATGCAGATGAGCCGGGTTGGAGCTGCGCCGCCGCCGCCGGGTTGGAGCTGCGCCGCCGAGAACGTCGCTGCCGGGATGGAAACGGATTCATGCGCAAGCCAAAAAACGTCGCTTCGTGGCTAAAAGTTACGGAAACGACTGATTACGTTTGAATTATTTCCAAAAGAATGAAACACCTGATGGAAGGCCACGAAAATCATTCCAATAGAATGAGGTACGGGGGTGGCGTCGTGGGTGAAAAAAAATAACTTTTAGCGTCACTGTAACGCAATAATTGTGGATTTCAACGTAGGGGGGATGCCCGGAACAATTCGATGCGTTAGATTTTGAGCCCACAATAGTAGGACGGTTCAGATGATAGGGTAGATAGGCGGGCAGAGTGAAACTGATTTTTCTCCTAACTGGTTATTTAAAGGTTTAGAAAGCTGGCCATGCAGGTGCAAATACAAATGCAACGTTACTCTCGTGCGACCTACTCCAGCACTGATCGATGGAGCTTCTCTACGTACAGCCAAAGGGTGCCATGCCCCACACTCTCAGATCGATGACACGCTACGGCATGTAACTACTCAAGTAATTAAGCCCCTACTCATCCCCTGCCCTAACATTTTGTTGAACCAAAGAGGGTGTCGAGGTGACCTTAAGAGTCACCTTTTTGCATCTCCCCTCCTGTGTGCAATTAAGCTACTAGATCTGCCAAGCAGGACTGCACACGAATACATTGCAAGCTAAGTGATATAAAAATATAATACTTAAAGCTAAGTTATTAATTCCATAATCATTTTAATTATGGATTGTAAAAGAGTTATAAGTGACTACTTGTATCATGGTGTGAAAGCCATCTCGTGCTCTCAAATTCTAACTTACACTAGTTACAATGCATGTGCGACACGCACATGGTTATGTCATTGCGTTAAAAAACCAAACAATAAATAAAATATATAATTATATCATTTGAATAATCTCATTAAGTTATCCGGAAAAAGAAAGAATAATGACATTAAGATATAACGTGGTACAAATTTTCGTTATATTTTGATAAGATGAATTTTTTAACTAAATTTACATCTCAAGAGACACTATCTAATTTTCTGGCCTGCTAAATTCATGATTATTCTACTTATCTGCAGCAACAATGCCAATGGTCCAGTCCTACTATTATTTAGAAAATTCATCAGACAAAATGTCAAATTAAAAAAATGTTAACATGACATAGTCTCCAGGTGAAGCGGTTAATCCATGGCATCCACCTGTGAAATAACTATGGCATCAAATCATGCTGGGATGAACAGACAAAGAGAAGAATGCATTGCGGTCACATTCTCTGGGCACAAAAGAATGCAATAAATCATACTGTTGTTAATGCAAAACTCTTATTACAGACAAAAGTACAAAAGTAATCTCCGAATTTTTGTATGGAGCTCATAAACCTCAGATGACATAAAAAGATAACTGAAATAAGAACAATCTGAGTAGCTAGATTGTATGGATTTTGCAATATTAAGCAAATATAATTGAGGATAATTGAAAACTTCAGCTTGACCCCAAGTTTGCAGTATTTTTCCAACAGGAACTCAAGTACACAACAGAAATTGTGTCTTACTTTTCATCTACTCTAAGAAAATTCACTGTCATCAACTAAATTGATTAAGGACAACCTGCACTCCTCTATTCTTTTTTTTTTTTCAGACATGCTTCTGAAAAAAAAAAAATCAACTCATGCTTGATTGAGATACAGAGCAAAAAGTTCAGGGTATTACTTTAATCTGCCATAGATCCTACCAATTCAGAGATACACAGCAAGTGGAAGAATTTCTGGTTTGACATATTACTTTAATCTGGCATAGATGCTACCAATTCTTGTAGCCTCAAAAACTAACATGACTTCAGGGTTCAGAAAATGGAAGCATAGATAGTGACGTCACAAAGAGCGCAGGACAAAAATACAAACCAAATATGATACTTCCACTTGTTTTTTCTTCTCCACTGAGGCAAATGAATAGAACTCCTCAATCAGCTATGTCACATAAACACTCACCATTCTTGCAAGACTTAACCACGTTAGACTTTCTGAGCTCCTACGGTGGCTACATCTCCCCATGCTGTTCCGATTGTGCCTGCCAATGTCAACTTTTAAATCAAGGAATATGATGTACTATTGTCTAAAGATATCGGTTACCCAAAATCAAATAGTTCCTAATCAAAGGCAACCAAAAAAAACTCTAAGATAGATATGCCAGCATATAATTAAATAGTCAAACAAACGTATCACTCGGCCAACACATTGCACAAGAGATACGCAACGTACACAAGAATAAGATCTCTGTGAGTTCATTTCTCACTTAAAATTGGCATATTTGCACAGTGATCACTTGTGCCACCCGGTATTTGGTTTAAGCATCAGGTCAAACCATCTAAGGAGAAAGTGCACGTGTTTATGTTGTGATTTGTCATGCCCACGACAAAAAAAAACATGGTTACAGATGACCCGTTTCGCACTGCTTTGTACCTATAATGAAACAGTACCCAACCAATTTCACAAAGTTGACATAGGTGACTCAATACCCTTTCAAAACCAACCTATCTGCTCATCTTTCAGCGCAAGCTGCACACAATCTCCTCCATGGTCCACCATCAACACAGCTCTTCTTTAGGTATATGTCATCAACCTAACCAGTAAACAGAATACAAGGTCAAATAATTATTACCTTATTACAATAAGAGTCATTAGCTCCACACGTCCACAAGAGTCATTAGCTCCACACGTCCACGGGCTGCATGCATGAATCATTAGCTCAAGTCAAATGATATCCCTTAATTACTTTTTTGATTCTGTTTGTAAATTGCTGACCGTGCCTACCGCACGCCATCCACCAACATAGAGAGGAGGCGCTGGTGGGGTGCCAACTTAATTAGATCTCCGTTAATTACGTTTTGCTTTCCAAGGATTCATTCATTCTTTCTTTCCATCCACATTATATTAAATCATTCTTTCCATCATCCAAGAATTCATTCATTCTTTCCATCCACGAAATGTTAAATCGTTCTTTCCATCCATGAATTCATTGATTTGTTTCATTCTTTAAGATTTTGTGGCGGTCTAATTCCTTTCCAGCACCTTATTGTCATGATGGCCGTCGTTCTTGGCGGCGCGAGATCTCAGTCTCGTACTCACCGGTCGTCCTGGTCTCCTCTTTCGTGCTCGATCTTCTCTTTTGCCTTGCCTCCCCCTCCGTCTGCTTCACCCCAGCTTCGATCTCCTCTGTCCTGCGTCATCCCCCTCTTTCATTCATTCTTTCTTGGCGGCCGCCCACTGGAGTCAGTTTGGTCGCCCAACAGACAGATCCTGCTCTAGAAGATTGGTCAACCAGTTGAAGGTAACTATTGATTTCCTCGTCTGTTTCAACTCGATCTTAGGTTATCCTTCAATCTAATCCTGCCTGGATGATTTTTCGTGCCTGGTTGTGTATAGAAAAGGGAGGAGAAGGGAAAGATCGGCTGAAGTACGAACTGTGCATCATTTTTTTTTTGTTTGACAATTTCCTCTCAATGGTATGGTTAGTGTATTAGAGCAAACACACACAAGAGTTGAAATTATCAAGTGCTGATATGGTCTTGTGCGTTGATGCTCAGAGTCAGCTTTATTTTCTTCAAGGGCCTACTACCAACTGTTGGTTCTGATTTTTTTTTTTCGCACAGCTGCTGTTTCAGAAAGACTTTGGTTTTCTTCAACGCTATAGAAATAAGCTTTCTGAAGATATCACTCCCTTATTTTTCTATCCGTGGCTGAATAATTTGTTGACTATATTTCTTTTCTTTTTGGTTGTCTACCTTAATTAAATCTGAGGTTTGCATTTTAATAATCTGTGGCTATCATAGTGACATCTCCCTTCTGATTTACGTTTCGTGTCTAGGAGTAGCATGATTGCGTTATTGACCTCCCTTACAATAAAATGAAAAATAGCTGAATGTTCACCGTCATTTTCTTCCTTCGTTATAGTCAAATAAGTTGGGCACTATGCTTTTGGTGTGCTTTTCAGAGATACATTGATTGATTGTATGACAGATACCTGTAAAGATAATCATCAGACCTCGGGAGCCTGACACGAACAATTACCTCGACCACAATCATTTTTTATTCTTCAGAAAAGTGTTTTTGTGACCACATAATCTATAGGCTCTTGTTTTTATAATGTAAGATTTGCTTCCCAATGATAGACAATCAACACAGTATACATTTGGTTATTTCGAAATTTCTTCTTTCCATTGACTGCATATGTTTCCCGTAGTGTTTACCCTTGGCAACACCAAATCTGTCCTCAATGCATTGTAAAAGGATGCAGTTGATTTACTTGTTTATATCATTATTTCGCACCAGCTTATATCCTTAACTTGCCTGTTTTCTAGGCTAAATATGTTTGCCTCTCAAATTCATATCTGAGTTCATTTAATTTGTTCAGTTTTCATGTTAACAAGGTCTGGTGGACGACAGCATGATCTGCAGAAAATGATTTTGGTTGTGGCATTGTGTGCTTAACCTGCTCGACTCAACTGATCCATCTGCATCATTGAACATGAGTCCATCAGTTTCACATGCAACTGGTAAAGTGAGAAACGAGTCATATATATTTCGTTGACAGTACGTAGTAGTATGACCCAGGAGCGTTTACTCTCTCTCTTTCATATAAACTGGCAGGAGCTTTTACTTCAACTATGCCTGGGTTGTCTCTTCCTTTTTCAAAGTTTATTCACCAAGATTGGCTCTAGTTCAGATTTTAACAAGCAAAGCTTTGCCATGAAAATGTTCAGTTCTCTGTCCCTATTTATCAGCTTTGCACTTGGATTTCTCCTACTGTACACTGTATTTTCTTATACTGACACCAGAGCACTTCTCTCTTCTTTTAGAATGATATCAACTTTGCGATTCTATTCCCAGCACTTTTGTTTGCAGAAAATAACTAGTGCCTTGAATATATAGTGTCTATAATGGCACGGGATGAAGTAACTGGTCACACAAAGGTAGGAGCTTCTCTGATTGGGTCCAATTTTGAGGAGATTATGATATTGGATCCCATTGTGCGTCATGTAGTAGACTTCATCTACACCAATTTGAGTCCTTTTTTAGATGAGCACACATTGATTCTTGATTTTTTCTATTTCATGCATTTTTCACAATTTATTCTATTTTGTTGGTTTTTTAGTTATTACACTTAGGTTGTCTAGAAAAATATGGAGTATTTCAACACAAGATATTGTTAATCCTCTCTCTCTCTCTCTCTCTCTCTCTCTCTCTCTCGCTCGCTCGCTCTGCTATCATTGAACTGTTATAGTCATTTTGTTGCACCTACAGGATGTTCACGGACTTTTCGCGGAGGCTAATTATTGTGAAAGGTTCAAATGCGACTAGACTTGGTATGCTCAAACTGTTATCGCTTTTAGTGTTCATCTTAAGATTGCTATTAGTGAGCTTTTGCCAACTACACATAGTCGGTTATTCGTTGTAACAGTTTGATTGTCTTTTACTGGACTGAAACTTTACAAGTGAACATGTTTCCTCTGTAAAAGATCCCTTGGACTTAAAACATGTTAACTGTTGTATGCTTTGTGAGCACTGAAAATATGTACTCATATGCCTTCCATTTATTATAACCACATGATTTTGATAACGATGGCAAACTCTGCTTTTGCAACTTGACCAGCCTGTTTCTTTTTGCCCCATTAGTTTCATTATGATGCTTTCTGACTAGTAAATGAAATGATCATTATGGCATCCTGATCATTTTTAACAGAATGTGGACATTACCACAGGCAAGTGAGACTCGTAAACCAAATATCAAGGTACAGGAAGGCAACCAGTTGCTGCAGAGTGTAGACCTAAAATTGTTTCGAGGCATACCCTCCAAGCATTCCACATTTGCACACATGTAAGTCACACCTTGAATTTACAATAGCAGCCATAACTAAATAGTGTTAGAGTTGAATAGTTTCCCTGTCTTTACAGTGCCATATAATTTTTTAGTATTTGTTGATGTAGTGTCATGTCCCACCAGGTTCAATAACAACCAATCTACAAAGATATATTACATGCTTGATACTCATTATGATGTACTGTATATACCTGCCTTGTCATTATCAACCTTAATAATATTATTTCCATGGTCGGAAATGATTCTTCTTTTCTCTTTTTTTTTTTTTGCCTATTTCCTTGATGACGGATCTTGTTAGTACAATTGTTTATCTTGAGATGATCTGACATCCTCTGGAATGTTTGAAAAGGTGTGTAATTAATACAACATTGATCAAACACTTAGGAAATAAAAACCTAAATTCAGTTTCGAACATATTTGTAGCCTGCCCCGTGCATATTTGTTTAAGTGTATATATTTATTTTATTACTGTCAAGTCTTCTCTCTTACTGAGTCAGGCCATATAGCTCATCCTGACTCATAATTTGTGTGAGTTATCCTTTCCAGGGCAGTGCCTTGTGGTGTCGTTTTACTCGGGACCATTTTTTAAAACCTTCTGGTATTACGCAATGACAATTTAAATGCTGAATAATTGAAGCCAACAATAGTTTTAGTTCATGAAAGCCAAATGCCTTTTGCTATATATTAAGCAATGACAAATTGAAAAACTTGCACCCCTTTTTTTTCATGTGGCCTGGTTCCATTCTGGAACCATTTTGGCATCAGTCAGATTTTAGAATTATAATTTTAACTTGCACGACAAGTTGCTCTTGATGTCTGTCTTTTTGCCTGTTATTATGGCCGATAACAGAGAGAAGACAACCAACACATGTTTCCCATTTCGACTAAACCGTCTTGTATTCCTTTTCCAATGAGGCAATTTCTTAGACACCCTATTTATTTAGTCTCAGATTTATGTTACCATGCCCTAATCCATAAAGTACTACCTATTCACGGTTTAAATTTTGTATTATCAACCTAAACATGTTTAAGCAAAATACTAACTTTGTTTAAACTACAAGGTCCTCATTGTTTCCCACTGTTTTCATTGTCATTTACATGGTCATTAGAAGTCTCTAGGTTGCATTTCCAATTTTTGAGTGAGATTTTTTTTTGAACCAGGAACACAGCAAGGGAAGCCCCCACTGTAAAGTTTTCTATTAATAAAGCTGAAAGAACAAGCAAGTGCAATGGGGCTGGACATACTTAGGCCTGTTCGTTTCCTTTAGTCCTAAAGTTTAGTCCAGAGAATCTTGCTATTTAAGAGTATTAAATAAAGTCTAATTATAAAACCTTTTTACAGATGAGTGTTAATTTACGAGACGAATCTAACGAGCCTAATTAAGCTATGTTTTGCTATAGTGATGCTACAGTAACCATCGTCTAATCACGGCTTAATTACTGTCATTAGATTCGTCTCGCAAAGTAACCCAGGTTTCTGTAAAAAGTTTTGTAATTACATTTTATTTAATATTTTTAAATAGCAAGAACTTTGCACTAAACTTTAGTCCTAAACGAAACGAACACGCCAGAGACTGCTGCCAACAGAAATTGCTGAAACTATACTAGGAAAAAAAAGGAAAAAACAACTTGGAGAAACTGTACACTATACAACCACTAGTACAGAAACCAGCTTTAGCGACACAGACATTAGCGACCTCATTTCAAAAACCGTCGCTAAAACTCCAGGCCAAACTCTCAGGGACGTGGTTTCAACAACATTTTTAGCGACGGCGTTCACTAAATCCCCCGCTGAAAGTTTAATAATATAGGCGGGTTTCACATACCCGTCGCTAAATTTTTAGTAATATAGGCGGGTTTCACATACCCGTCGCAAATAACTAGCGACGTTTTATTTAAATGGCCGTCGGTAATATTACTAGCAACGTTGCTTTGAAGCCCTGTCGTTACAGTACGTAAGTGCTAATCAAAAAATTAACGCGCCTAGCAGGATCCGAACCGTGGAGCTTGAAGTATAGGCCATAGGCTTTAACCATTGAGCCAGCCGTCCGCACATGCTAAAAGTTTAGTTATATCGAATAGAGTATACCAGCCCAACCCAGCCCAACCCGCGGCAGATCAGATACACCCAGCCCAACGCCGCCCATTGCCATAGGTGCTTTATGCTGTTCAACTCTTCACTCATTTTTGTGAGATTGCTCGTAGGTTTTTAGTTTTTCTTACCGTAGTTACAGAAGTACTTGAACTAACAGTTCTGTGACCAGCTTGATATGGCATCGGTTCTGTATGATATGGTCATCTGATCGTGGCAGTAATTGACCTGGGGAAAGTGTTTACTAGTTACTAAAGTGTTTTTGCTATGCTCAATGTTCGCTACTCTGTGTGAATTGGCTGTGACGCAATTAGCCATGAATATTTGCCTATTTTCAACTGCTAAGATTTTTGTTGTCCTAATAAAACTGAATGCACTACTATTTCTTTCCTTGTCAAAATGTTCACCGGAAAAAAATGCATGCTGTCTTATATTGGATAGGGCCGCCGGTGGAACCAACAGATGGGAGACTAGCATGAGAAGCTGACATTGGCCTTGTTTATTTGACATACCGCAGAGCGGGACTGGGTCAGCATCGAGGCTGTCGACCACGTCTTCCAGACCAATATGCTTGACATGCGCAAGACCAGCAGGTATGCTGTTGTGCATCCATTTGTTGATATCTGAATATTGATGTGGGCGAATTTGGCCTTGTCAGTTTTTGTACAATGCTATGTGGCTCTATTTTCTACTATTTCACCCTACTAGTATTAGTTTATAGCCATATACATATGCTTTGCCTAATGACTTGGAAGTTTTTTTTACTGAACTAATGAGGGCCTTTTATCAGTTTGTGTTTGATTTTCAATATAGAATGTGTATTGATGCTCAACAACCATATTTTCTTCAGTACACAACAGTTATTTCCATGTTTCAGTCCCAATAGATTTTTTAAATAGTGTCTGCTATCTTATTCCATCCTATTAATAATCTGTGCGTCCTTAGGATCGTGGTAATTAGTGTCATGTTGTGTCTTATCTGTACCCTGCATTGATTTTTGGTACCTCCTACTTATTTTGGTTAACCTGTTATGCTAATTTGCAGATGGCCAGTATTTATGAAATTGTTTAGTGAGAGGTTAACATATGTATGGTCAGCTCATATATCTACGAATACAGAGGTACATCATTATTTTCCATTGACTTAACAGCGAAGCACTAATGATGCATGCTAGAACTCAAATATGTTCTTTCCCCTTTTATTTCTGGGTTGATGTGCATAAAGCTCTGTATGACTTGCTAGACATGGAGGGCGAGGCAGGTGCTAATTCATTATGAGTATTCTGGGCCTTTCAGAGGCTTGGCTACTTCCAGGTACCTTCTATCAAATACAAAAACTCAACTGTGCCTATAGCAAGATCAGACTCCTGGCCTTTGTTTGCCTTAGCAATTGACTTGGATTTTCAATGCCTTAGCAAGTGCAACTGAAAACTTGTACAAATGAAAGTATTGAATTGTCCAACTGAACAACGGCTGCAATATTTTCCTTAGTGCTTTCCTTGTGACTTTCTTTATGTGTGCAGCTGCAGAATTTGCCCCAGACATTACTATGGATTTGATCCAGCTAGAGGTGACCCTCTGGGTTGTTGCGATGTAAGATTTCTCCTATTTTTTTCTCCAGAATTGTGCCCTTACCTCCAGTATGGATGCCAGATGCATCACTGCTCAGTTCCATTTGATATTATACATGTCTGCTTTCTAGTTGGTTTGTGTAAATTTTCTAGTCTAGTATGAGATATATAAACATCACAATCAGTTCAAGTATATATGTTTACTTAGCTGCTTCAAAATCATCTAGGCACCCTTTCAAATTGTTACTGAATTAAGAGCCAAATTTCTGACAAGTAGAATATTCAGCTGTTCTGATATCATGAAAAGTTTTGAGCATTTTGACCCCTCGTTATTTCACTAATGAACTTTCATAATATGAAATTACACTGAACATGGAATTAAGATGTTATTGAGTTCATTGCGTTGACTTTAGTACTTCATATCTTCTATTTTGAGTAATTTGTTTCTCTAATCTTGCAGATGGTTCATCGTTTTTTTCATTACACTTTTGTGTTGTCTCTGAAACAGTGAAACTTTGAATACAACTACTGAGATATCTCTCCAGCTCCTTCATTAGCATGAGAATGTACTTTGTTTGTTTTGTACAAGTGACTAATCAAGATCAACTCTGCCAATTGTAAAACGTAGAATCTTAGAACATGTATGTGTGGAGGTATTGTAAAATGTGGAATCTTAGAACTTGTATGTGTGGAGCAATATTCTTCTTATGTAAATCTGTAATTCTGAGTGGGATTTATGTGTGGTCTGGAATATGTGGGGTTACTGATGAAAAAAAAATATGTGGGGTTACTGATGAAAAAAAAAACCGACATTCCTGATGGGATTTAATTTTTTTTTATTTTTGTAATCGGCAATAGCGACGGGGATTTTTACACGTCTCTGTTTCTTTGAGCGACGGGTTTGAGATAAACGCGTCTCTGTAGCTTGAGCGACGGGTTTTCATAAGCGTGTCGCTAAAAGCTTTAGCGACGGGTTTTGAAAAACACGTTGTTAAAAGCTTTAGCTACGGGGTTTAGGAATCGACCTTTAGCGACGTATTACTAGTGACGGTTCAGATCCTGTCGCTAAAAGCCCTAAAACCCTGTCACTAATGACCTTATCTGTAGTAGTGAACAACATTGAAATAAACTGCTAGAATTCAATCAAAAGGGGGAAAGAGTCCCTTTTGGCCTCTTTGATCCTGTGAGCTTGCAGATCTTCTAGGAAATGATTGTTCCAGCTTTTGGAATGAGGGGAGGCTTCTTTTGAATGTAAAGTTGTTTCTTCCAATTTTTCCATGCACCAATGATAAATGTTTCCATGAAAACTTCGTTGGGAAACTGATTTTAAGCCTCCATCATCATGTCAAAGAAACTAAGCTGGTAGTTCCATCGTATCCCCCAACGTTGCTAGCATTGCTGATTGAAAGGACATCTAAAAAACAAGTGAAATGTTTTTCCTCAGGTTTTGTTGTACATAATGCACAGGACTAGTTGTTGCCCTCAACTTTGTGTTTCATCCTTTTTAGAATATTTGGAGTGTTGAGCCTATCCATGAGTAGGAGCCAACAGAATACTCGCAGCTTGTTGCAACATCTTGAATTCCATATCCATATGAAAGCAGGTTGGGGTGGCTGCATGTTTCTGAATGGGAGTTTGTAGAACGTGGAAGAATAATATTTGTCCGATCCCAAAATATACAACCATTTGCCATTTGAGCCCTCTAAGACTTTAATATTCTGGATGATTGCTTGAAGTTCTTGGTACTCTTGGAATACTTGCTCTGAGAGAGGCAAGAAAAACTGAACTTCAGTTGTGTTACTAGGTAGTAACTGTGCCACTGAAATGTGTTTATTCTTGGCATATGAGTAGAGTCTTGGGAATTTTTCTTGCATTAGGTGACCATTCCAACAATCAGACTAGAAAGCACTATAGTACCATCTCCCACTTTGCATGCTGCAATTCCGCATAATGTATCACATAATTCTTGGAGGTCTTTCCACCTGAATGATCCTCTGCCTCTAGTGTCATGTGGAATTTTACCATTTGCATAGTGTGCGTTCCAGATTAGCTTGACCCAGGGAATATTTTTCTTATTGTAGAATTTGTCCAAGAACATGAGGAGTAAGGCAATGTTTTGAGCTGCTAAATTTGTAATCCCCCGTCCACCTTTAATTTTTAGCCTTCTTACTTTTTTCCATGCCACCAATGGTTTCATGTTGGCACTACTTTCTGAACTTCTCCAAATGCAGTGTCTGCTAGCTCTTTCAATCTTTGGTTAGCAGAAAAGTAGAGGATGTGGACGATGACAAGGATGACACCACACCGTACCACTGAGAAGCCAAAGGACAGCAAGGACAAGGCTTTTGATGAGTAGAAACATGTCTGTTAAACTAAAATATAAAACTTAGCATTTCTGATTGCTTTTCACTTCCATTCTTAATGAAACCTCCTATCCTATTTGATCATTTGCAGGATGAGCCGTAGATGAAAGAGCAAGAACAACACAGGGAGATGAAACATGTTTCTCCTTTGCTGTTTCTGTATATGTTTATTCTGAACCACATAAAACAAATTACATATATATATATATATTCATTGTTTCTTGATAGAAGAAAGATATTTCACAGC
Organism: Eragrostis curvula; assembly: GCA_007726485.1. NCBI lineage: Eukaryota > Viridiplantae > Streptophyta > Magnoliopsida > Poales > Poaceae > Eragrostis > Eragrostis curvula. Next base: position 46,521,174 of record CM017440.1, read on the forward strand.
AATATTGTTTTTATAAAATCAGTAAGCTTATGAATAATGTTTTTTTCTTTGTTTCATCTTTTTCAAACTGAAAAGGATTCTGGGCATAACTAAGTTCATTCAGACCAAAACATTTTTTAGTACTGGACATGCATCAAGTAGGGAGGCTGGAGGGTTATCCATGTATTTTTCATTCAGGTTTTTCCCTCAAGCATTTTATATCCTTTTGTTGATGTGCCTGGCAATTGATTCCCATAACTGATTCATGGGCCAATATGTTCATGTGGAATGGGGACGATGCAATGCATGGGCCAATATGTATCTAATGGTTCTCATGGGTTTTACAGCTTTAGCATCAAAGTATGACTTGGTGTTTATGCTGGGATATGTCCATTAATTTTCCTGCCATGATTCCCTTATGGGTATGTATTACTGCACCTTTGACATTTGAATTTGATCAGATTAGAGAAGAAATGAATAATCAAGTTTGTAGGTTCTTGAGGGTAGAATCTACAGTGCCCATATAATGTGTAGGTTCTTTGTTTAATATTGTTAGTAAGGCCGACAAGGTGCATACCCGGCATCCTTATCCTCTCCACCGACGAAACAGTAGCGAGAGGCGAAAAAACAGGCGTCCTCCGGAGTTCGTCTTCTCCGGGCCGATTCGGCCCCTCCCCTGCCGTCTCCGGCTTGCCGGTGATGAGGTAAAGGGTGAGGGACCCTCCCTGTACAGTCCCTCTTTCTAGTTTTCTCTCTTTCTCTGTCGTTTTAGTTGTAGGTGGAGCTCTCTTCCGGCTGTGGCCATCATCGTCGTCTCCGGCGTTCGATTTGCCATTGTTGTCATCCGGATTTGTTCTCCCTAGTTTCCCTTGTGGTTGTGCCGTCATGGCTTTTGTCCTCGCCGGATTCCTCCCCGACGGGTGTTCTTCTCCCCTTTGCTTCTCCTTTGTTGCTCCGATTTTGGTATGTTGTGGTGGTTGTTCTGCTGGTCGGGTTGCTTGTGCTGATCTAGTCGGAGGTCGCTGGGATCCCCTGTTTCGGGTTGATTGCCGCCGGCTTGATCCCCCTTTCCTTCATCAGGTGGATCCTCTCTTAGTCGAGCCCGGTGAAGCTTCCTCCAGATCTACGGCTACGACTTCTTCTACCTCGTTTGGTGCCATCCCTGAGGTGTCCGTCGGTTGGGCCGCCGGCGTGATAATCAAATGGCACGGTGAGGCCTTCTCCCATCTTCACTACGGTGGCTGGACTGCTCCCTTCTTTCGTCCACACCGACTGGTCCTAGAGAAGATGGAGGCATCTTCTTCGGCTGTTTCAGCGCCTGTGGTTCGGCTGCTCGCCACCTTCTGCATGGGTTCCTCTCGGCGGCGCGGCGGTCTTCTCTCTCTGCGTCGGCGAGCTTTTCCCATGAAGGACCTGGTTGTAATTTGTATTTTGTTTTATGTCCTTGCTGCCTGTTGCATGGACCTAGTTGTATTTCTTAAATCTTGTAAGCCTTTCCATGCAATTTGGCATATGTACCTGTGGGAGCAATGAAGTTTTAGCCCTCTATGGGCGTTTTCCCTTCAAAAAAAAAAAATTGTTAGTAAGCGTCCCTGGTTTTTGTCATAGACCAGCAGGTCCTATTTAAAGTGCCCGCTACATGGAGTTTTTTATAGTTGCTAATTTGCAGTAGTTCATCAATATAATATTTAATATGGTGATGGAGCGTAGAATCTGTAAACAAAAGGCAACACATTTTAAGTGAAGTTCAATGGGTGCTCACAATGTTATCAGGTTGCAATGATCTCTTTTATGTAACTAAGGTTCACTTTTACTTTGGTTAGCATTTACAACCCCAAGATCAATATCCAATTGATTATCAGCATATGATTGCTTGGCTACAGATATAACAGTGTTCATTTCACGATGTTGTCTAACAAACATTTATTTTAGGTGCCAGGTGCTCGATCAAATTCATATGAACACATATGTTTCATTTTCCAAACTTTCACCTTCATCATCCTGACAATGTTTGACTGAAGTTGATGGGCACGTGATCAATAAAATTGTTCAGCTAATTCAAGTCTCTAAGTAATCTTCGTTGCAGATTACTCTACTAGAGTTGCAATGCAGGGGGGCATGAGGCGGGGTGCTAGACCAACCGCTTACCAACAAGCACGTCAGTTCCTAGGGTTAGCTTACCGCCTCCCTAACATGTTTAGTGTTCTGTGATTGATGTTTGCAATTGCTAGCTTCCATTGATGTACACTTCTTTGAAGTTTTTGGTTGCCTGGGTTAACTGGCCTATTTTGCTTTGTGATGTGCAACTGAATGTTGTTGACCAGAAGAAGTAGATAGATTATGTTGTAACTAACTGCCAAACATATCAAATTTTCTACCAACAGACTTCTTGTGTTGCAATTTGCATCCTTGAGTAAGGCCTTATATATCTATGGCTTGCAAGGTATTCTATAAATTGCAAGTTATATTGTAACGGTTTTGGCAGCTCGAATCTAAAAGATAAATTGTACCTTCACAATAATATATGCTTTTGTAACCAATATGATTTTGGTAGTGAGTTATTTTTTTCTTGTACTTTCAGGGAATCAGAGGAGGAATATGACACATCATATTTCAACTGAAACGATAATTCGGAAGAAGAGGTCAACTGAAACGATAATTTTCTGAAAGGATGGCTGATTTTCTTACTTTAATTACAAGGTTCATTGTTGAACATGATTCATTATACATTAGCTCTTTTGAAATTTGATATAAGCTACATATCTTGCATAATGTGCTGGAACTTTACGGGTTGAAAGGCGATGATGCCACTCACCTCTTTGCTAGTCTGGGTGCTGCCTTCTTTACTATTAGTTAGTAATTTCTCCGGCCGATGCGGTTATCTGTGCATCACTGCTTAATTTATGTGTCCATATCTTGTGTTCATTTCCCTAGTATAGCGATGCAGCCAAATATCGTTGAATATTCTTTTCCTAAATGATGCTTCCATTGGTTTATACAGTTGGTCATGTAGCAAACTCATTGTTGAACACTAGTTGTGCGTTATCTTTTTCAGTATACAATTTTAATGATGTCACCTCTCTAGACCCCTATTTTCAGTACTGACATTTCTATTCTATATTTTTCCCAGAGTACCACCTTTCTTTTCTGTTTTCATAGACAACTTTGTCTCCATAATGTACTTTTACATAGTTTTTTTTTTTTGGCTGGGTCGATCCTGTTTAGCTTAAATTTATTCACCTTTTGGGTTCTGAACCAGCTGTGTTTTGCTTCCAATGTATGGATGCATTGGCCTGAACCAAGTTCACATTCTTTGTTTTGTATAGTTTAAGATATCCTAGCTGCTTATGATGAAGATTCAATAGCAATTTGGAAGTCAAGAATAGGGAGTTAGCTTCTGGCTGTTATGACACTGTTGCGTTGTCATTGTCACGCTCCATAATATGACAAGGTGCTTTCACTCAATCATGACTGGTGCTCTAAGGTTCTTGCTTGAAGGCAGTAATGTTGGAGCCTGCCTGACAAACTTACTGCTGCTTGTTATATACAATGAAATATTCAAATGGTGTCACTAAGCTGCAAAGATGTGGACTGAAAGGTGAGGTTTGATGACCATGCTTTTGCTTAATTCTTTTAGTTTTTGACATGAAAAGGGATTCATCACCACATTAAAGACTTTCGTTCCTTCAGTTTAAGTGTCCATTTCCTTCAATGGGGGGAAAAATAAAAAGTGCAAGGATTGCGCGTTTGTATTTTGATCCTATGCTCTATGTAAGTATCATTATCAATGCTTCCATTTCTCAAATATTTAATGTTAGCAAATGAGAATTAAAATACAGAACATACGATTCGGATACGTACGCTCAAGTTATACAATGATTTGGATACATGAGTTGTATATCGGTATCTAATAACATACGAAACTATACCCGAGCATTGTTTACCACAATTCAGACACGGCACTCAAGCTATACCACAATTCAGATACCCGAGCCTATATCAGGATCCCATAACATATGAAACTATCAACAGCATTCCGAGCTCTGTTTAATTACCACGATTCATATACCGCACTCAAGTTATATTGCAATTCGGATAACCGAGCTATATCAGAACTCAATAATATATAGAACTATCAGTTGCACCTAAGCTATGTTTACCTCAATAAATTTGGATACCCGAGCTATATCAAGATCCCATAAAACACAATAGTATCAGTAGCATCCGAGCTCTGTTTATCATAATTCGAATACCGCTCACTCAAAGCTATACCACGATTTGGATACCTGAGCTATATATCAAGATCCAATAACATACGGAACAATTGATATCGACAGCACCCAAACATTGTTTGCCACAATTCGGATACCGCACGCAAGATATACAAAAATTTGGATACCCAAGCTATATCAGAACCCAACAATATCGGTAGCACCCGAGTTCTGTTTACCACAATTCAAATACTCGAGCCTATATCAGGATCCCTTAACATATAAAACTATCAATAGCATCTGGGTTCTGTTTACCGCTATACGGATACCGCATTCAAGCTATAATATTACAATTCGGATACCGGAGCTATATCAGAACCCAATAATTTATGGAACTACCACTAGCACCCGAGCTTTGTTTACCACAATTCGGGTACCCGAGCTAAATCAGGATCCCATATCATCTGAAACTATCTGTAGCATCCGAGCTCTGTTTACCACAATTCGGAGACTGCTCAGTCATGCTATAGCACGATTTGGATACCCAAGCTATATATCAGGATTCAATAAATATACGGAACTATCAATAGCACACGAGCTATGTTTACCACAATTCAAATACCATGCTCAAGCTATACCGCCATTATGATACCTGAGCAATATATCAGGATTCAATAATATCAGCACCCAAGCTATACCATGATTCGGATGCACAAGTATATCTTCATCCAGAAACATGGAACTTTTAATAGCACCCGAGTCGTGTTTACCACAATTCGGATACCACAAACAGTCAAACACCATCGCTGGAGGGCGCCTTCACATGATTGGTCATGCACTGCCCTGTCTCAGTCCAAAGCCCTAACTTTCCACAACTCCCTTCCCAAACAGTTCAGACATTCGGATACCACAATAATTCGGATAGAATACAATACCATATATTCTGATCCAATAATATATGGAACTTTTTTACCATAATTCGGATACATGTATATGCATTTCTAATTGGAGACCAAGTAAAACAGGAGGTGTTGGCGGTGTTGAATGGTGGCGATATGCCGTCAGGGTAGAACGACACCATCATTGTGTTAATCCCAAAAGTGAAATCACCAGAGCGCCTGAAAGATCTTAGGCCCATTAGCTTGTGTACGGTGCTATACAAGTTAATCCAAGGTTATTGCTAACAGACTGAAGCATGTCCTACCTGATATTATTTCCCCCTCGCAAAGTGCTTTTGTGCCGGGCCGTATGATCACCGACAATGTCTTGTTGGCCTATGAACTTACCCACTATTTAAAAAACAAAAGAGGGGCTGAAGGCGTTGTTGCGATCAAACTCGACATGAGCAAAGCGTATGACCGTGTGGAGTGGAGGTTCCTTCAGGAAATGATGATAAAATTGGGTTTTAGTCAGCAATGGGTCGAGTTGGTTATGAAGCGTGTATCAACAGTGAATTACAGAATCAAGGTTAATGGGTATTATACCGATACAATTATTCCGCAACGTGGACTCTGCCAGGGGGATCCCTTGTCTCCATATTTGTTCATATTATGTGCAGAGGGGCTATCTGCCATGCTACAGAATGCTGAAGCTGAAAGGAAACTCGTAGGAATCAAAGTTAGCCGAGGGGCCCCAAGTATCAACCACTTGTTCTTCGCGGATGACTCCCTTGTGCTCATGAAAGCAAATAGTGCTAATGCAGCTGAACTTAGGAGGATACTGGATGCATATGAAAGAGTCTCCGGACAAATAATTAATAAAGAGAAGTCGTCCATCCTTTTCAGCCCTAATACGGCAAGACAGACACGGGAACAAATGCGGCAAATTCTCTCTATCAATCAAGAAACCGAGAGCGAGAGATACCTGGGTCTTCCAGTTGCGGTGGGTAAAGCCAAAAAGAGAACTTTCTCTTACATCAAGAAAAAAATTTGGTCACGTATTCAGGGGTGGCAGGAAAAATTGCTCTCAAAAGCTGGCAAAGAGATTCTAATCAAGGCTGTTGCCCAAGCCATTCCCACTTATGCTATGTCCTGTTTTGACATAACGAAAGGCTTGTGCGATGAGCTGAGTTCAATAATAGGCCGCTATTGGTGGAGCCAGCAGGAAAAACAACATAAGATTTACTGGTTAAGCTGAGAGAAGTTGTCACGGTCAAAGAAGAAAGGTGGCTTGGGGTTCAGGGATTTACACTTATTTAACAAAGCGATGTTAGCCCGGCAAGCGTGGAGATTACTAACATGCCCTGAGTCTCTATGTGCAAGAGTCCTGAAAGCCAAATACTTTCCAGATAATTCCATCTTACAATGCCTGCCAAGAAATGGTATTTCTTATTCTTGGAGGAGCATTTTAGTGGGACTGGAACTTCTAAAAGAAGGAATAATTTGGAGGGTGGGAAACGGCTCTAGTATCAATATTTGGAGCCACCCATGGCTACCCAGGGGGACAACGAGAAGACCGGTGACCCCAAGAAGAAATTCTCTGTTGACAAGAGTGAATGAGCTTATTAATCCAATCACAAATGAGTGGGACGAACAGCTGGTCAGGGAGACGTTCTGGGAGGAGGATGCAAAAGTAAGCTTGGCAATACCAATTGGAGATGGGCTACAAGATTGGCCGGCCTGGCACTACGATGCAGCAGGACGTTTCTCAGTCAAGTCGGCATATAAATTAGCCGTTCAATGCAGAGACCGTCAGGAGGGACATGATGCTACTGCCTCTAGTGCTTCGGGGTCCAATGCATGTTCTTTTGAGTGGCATAAGATATGGCAAATGAGGCTGCCAGGCAAGGTGAAAATGTTCCTATGGAATTTCGCGCACAACAGCTTACCTGTCCGTCGTAATTTGCTAAGAAGAAAGGTTAAAACAGAATCCATATGTCCTGTATGTGAACGACTTGATGAAGACTGTGGGCATCTCTTCTTCAAATGTAAACATGCACAAGCTTGTTGGCGAGTGTTGAACCTCGACCAAATCCAGACAGAACTCATGCTTTGTCAGTCCGGGAAAGAAGTGTTGCAGAAAATCTGGAGTTTCGAGCAAAATATGCAGTATAGGATCTGCATCTTCCTTTGGCGCTGGTGGAATGCAAGAAACAAGGCCAATGCTGATGAGAGAAGATGGAGTACTGCTGAGATTTGTGGATCTGTGGAATACCACCTGACGCAAGTTGAGCAACTAAAGAAGCCAGGTAAAGCTGATGGACAGAGAAAGCTTATGAAATGGACACCACCTACAGATGCCTTGTACAAACTGAATATTGATGGTTCATTCCTGGCAACATCTGGTAGAGGAGCCTGGGGATATATCAGCTCGGGATCAAGATGGGACTTTCCTGGATGGTGGAGCGGGGAGCATCACAAACTCTCTGTCTGTTTTACAGGTTGAAGCTACAGCAGCAATGCGAGGACTGGAGCGGGCAGCGAGCCTAGGGATGTCGAGCATTATTTTGGAAACAGATGCGATTGCTCTGGGCCGGGCCTTAACGTCAACTGACATGCACCAAAGCCTAGAGGGGAGTCTCTTTAGGAAGATTAGAGCTTTTCTATCTGAAAATTTTGTAAACTGCGAGGATTTCCGTGTGCCCCCGGGTTTGTAATACGGTGGCTGATCGCTTAGCCACCCATGGTGTCACCGCTGTGCCTGCAGGCGAGCTGTGTCTTCTGGTGCACTGCACCTAGCTTTGTAACTGACTTGGTCTCCGGCGATATGTCTGGAGCTGGATGGCAACGTATCCTATGAGAACCAGGTTCGTGTGAGAACTATGAGAACTTCAATCTGGACCACATGATCTTGATCCAATAGTGCGCTTGAATTCAGGTGGGAGGGGGGATTTGCAAAAGTATGACTTTTGCAAATCCCCCCTCCCACCTCTCCCTATGCGCCCCCCTTGGATCAAGATCATGTGACCCAGATTAGAGTTCTCATAGTTCTCACACGAATCTGGTTCTCATAGCATACGTCGCCGTTATTCAAAACTTACGTTTAAAAAAAAAAGAAAAAAAATAAAAAAAATAAAACCTCAACTCCGATCCCAAATTCTCCACTCCCTACCCATGTCCCAACCTTCCTCGCATGTCGTGGTGGTGGCCTACGGACGCGGCGGCGGCTCCGGCACGGGGCGCGGCGCGGCGGCGGCTTTGAGGCAGCGCTCGGCGCGGCAGCGGCTTCGGGGGCGATGCGGTGTAGGCGAGGTTCCCGCGGCAGCGCTGTGCAGCGCGGGCGAGAGGATCCCGCCACTCCCCAACGCTCGCGCCTCTGCCGCGAAGCCAGCCTAGCCAAAGGAATGGTACGTCTGTCGCGCCGCTTCTGCCTCCGATCTCTACCTGTCTGCTCTCCGTCCGCTGCTCTGGTCTGTGCCGTGGTTCCCAGATCCGCGCCCTGACCGCCTGGTCTCGTCCTGGACACCGTCGATTGGAAGCAGGGGCTGCTCTTCGCCGCCCCCGACGGCGACGGGCTCGAGGAGGGTTGGAGCGAGTTGATGCGAGGCTTCGTCCCCTAGACCACGCACAGATGAGTCGTCGCTGGATGGATCCCCGCGCTTGGATGTAGACTGGTGGAAGAAGTCCCGCCTGATGCTGGGCTTGGCCGCGGCGGCGGCGGAGGCATCGTCAGCCGGCGTCGCAGCGGTCCGTGATGCAACCTCTTTTTCCCCTTCGCAGAAAGGCTTCCTCTACCTCGATCTCATCCTCGGTGTCGTCATCATGTGCATGGTGAGCCCATCATCTTCCTCGTTGCTTATCTCTATCCCGTTTAGGATCTATTTGTCACACTCACTAGCTGTTCGATAATATGCGGCTGCCGATGCTCCGTGTCTGTGCGCAGTCAAATCTACTCTGTTTTGGTTACCGTATGCCTTGGCTCCTGTAATAATATGTGTTGTCGAAACAGAAGATTCAACTGACCTGTATTGCTGTAAATAGAAGCATTTCATTATGAGTATTGTTACACAAACGACTGGTTCCTACGACCAGCTCGTATGATCAAGCGATTTGCCACCAAAACTTTGCTGCTACACCACGCGCTTACACTGGTTATCTGAGCTAGTCGTAAAGACTAGTCATTTGTGTTGCAGTTCTCCTACAATATTCAATATCTTGTTGCAAATTCAGGAAACTGTTTTACTTGATTGACGACAAAGGTTATTATGCATACATGATGTAATATTTTTTCTTTTTTTTAATAGGTGTACTTCCAGGATTTCTGTGGTTCAGAGCCAGAAGTCAAGCTACGAAGTACACCTAGTTCCCCGATCATTGATCCACACCTATCTCCAAATGGTGTTCAGCACCGACGGCACGCTGCACACCAGGTGTTCGTCCAGAAGAGCACCTCCTCCTGCGGCTATCCCGCCACCCGCATCCGCAAGTGTAAGATGCCCCCATCATACTCTCTCTTCCTTCGTTTCCTTCCCCCTCTAGATCTCTTTAGTTTAAGTGTGCCTCTGCCTCTGTATGAAAAGGTGATTTCCTCTACTTGTATATGTTGTTCTGCTTGTGTATTACCATGTGAGATGCGGGTACTTTGCTAGGTGACCACATCTTTCAGGCGGCGGATGCCCTGACGTAGAGGGTGTGTTGGCTTTTTTGTTAGTTGTATGTGCATTTAGTTTGTACTGTGCTGGTTTGATCTCGAGCAGGAATTGATGAAGAAAACATTGGTCCGTGTTTCTGATAACCTTTGACTGACAACCATGTGTTTCCAAGCTGATCCCACTGTTATATGCACCTTTTGTGGCCAAATCAGAATGATTGTTTCATATGTTCCAAAATGTGGCTTTCCTTCACCTGGGCAGCTGTTAATGCCTCTTTTTTTTTTTTTTTACATTTGGCTCCCTATGCTTGTTCTGTTTGTCCTTAGGAAATGCGACGAGGAACCATGAAAACTATTCGCATGCCAGACTTCAGAGATGCAACTGCATTAATGAGAAGATGTTTCATATTCTGAGCATCATAGTTTCATTTCTCCCAGCATAATATAGTGTTGTGAAGTATCCTTCTGTGTAACTCTTATATTCTAAGCCTGACAGAGTTTCCATGCATCTTAATTGAGGATCAAGTGATGAGATATTAACTGCAACAATATGATGGTATCTATTACTCTTTTTTTGCTCATGGATGAAACACTTAGTACCCTTGTGTCACGCTGCTAATAAAAGTACAGGGTTATGACTACCTCTTTTGATTATTGCAAGTAATATAGCCGCTACTTGTTCTATACCATCCTTTCTTTTGATTACTAAGTAATTAACTATTTTGTGATTGCAGCTCAAGGTCTTCGGCGTTGGCTGCATTCTCTGAGTTAAGGGATTGGTTGATGCATGGTGAACCTGTTGTGGTCTACTGTTTGGTGTGATTAGGATTAGTGACTTAGAAATTATTAGTAGGTTAAACTGTTTGTATTTTCCTGCATGGGATTTGGTAGCGATATTTATATACATTTTGGTGTTGTACATGTTTGGTTGTAAATAAGGAAATTTTGATTTTTAGACTGTTTTTAATGTATGGGTGCTATATGGGCTATGCTGAAAAAAATCTGTGGGTCGAAAGTAAAATGGTCCGCGAAATTAATTGGGCTGAAAGTGAAATGGCCCGCGAAATTAATTGGGTGGTATGTGAAGTTAATGGGCCGAAAGTGAAATGGCTCGTTAAATTAATGGGCCAAAAGTGGAAAAGCCTGTTGAATTAATGGGTCGAAATTAAAAAGGCCTGTTGAATTAATAGGCTGAAAGTAAATGGCTTGCTGAATTAATGGGCCGAAAGTAAAATGGCATGCTAAATTAATAGGTCGAAAGTTAAAAGGCCTTCGAAATTAATGGGCCGAAAGTAGAAAGGCTTAGGAAATTAATGGGCCAAAAGTTAAAAGGCCCGCGACATTAATGAGCCAAATATCCGGCCAGCCAGGGCAGGTCCTGTCCAATAGTTAGTGACGAATTTTCGAGCCTCATAAATAGTTTGTGACGAATTTGAGAGCGTCGACATAAACATTTATGACGGTAGAATGTCACAAATTTATGACGAAAATGATGAAAACGTCACGGAAGGTAATCAGCTACGCACCTTCTACGACGAAGCGATTTTTGTCACCGCTGGGTCATGGAAGATAATCTGTGACGAATTTTAGACTTTCTGTGACAAAATGATATCGTCATAGAATGTCAAGACGAAGCGATTTTTGTCACCGCTGGGTCATGGAAGATAATCTGTGACGAATTTTAGATTTTCTGTGACAAAATGATATCGTCATAGAATGTCAAAATTGTTGTAGTGGCGTTACCAGATTTTATACCCAGCTAATATTGTTGTCTCCATACAAATGCAGGGGCACTCACCTAGTTGTACATAAACACCAAGTTGACCTACCGTGGGCTGATGAAGTTCCTAAATTTCTTAACTAGCTCGATATGTATTTCTGTATTTAGCAGAGGAGCTTTGCTGGTAGATGAGGGTAATCTTCTTTTCGATAGACGGTGCAGCAGACCACGGACAGCACTGACTTGGCCCTCATGTCAACCTCCACCTTCCATGTCTTCCTTTTCTCAAAGCTCGCATAGTCTTTCTCATGGACAGAGAAGCAAACGATGTCGGGGTTGTCAGAGCTCATGATGGGGTGCACTGGATGCACACGTGGAAGGCCCTCGTATCTTGGGTGTGACCATATCTCATTGCAATCAAGCACGATGCTCTTCACCCATGTCATTGGCCCGTCCATCGACAGCCTCATGTTCCAGGTCGACAACGTGAAGGCATGGCGGGAGTGCACGCACGTTCCCCTGCCTGGTTCACCGCAGCAGCATCGAGAGTCGATGCTAACATACCTCACTGTGACAGCTCCCACTACTAGAAAATCAACCAAGGCCGAGGGTTTTTCAACGCTCAAGCATTAACTTATACCATCAGAAAACATAATCTCCAAGCGTGGACCGTCGGCCATTTACCGTCGCGCACTCATAGTCAAGGATTTTCTCATTTCCCGACAGTACGCTCGGCCATTTGATTACCAAGAGTCAAAGCCCGATGGTGCACTCTTGGTCATTGCCTCCTCAAGCAAATGGAGGAAATAGTCAGTCATTGAATGCCTGAGCGTTAACTACCGTCAGTCATTGGTGAATTACGATTTGACCTAGATAATTATTTAAAGGAAAAATTAGTTGTGTAGCACTGAAAGTTTCTCGGTTACGGAAAATACCATTGAAAGTTTGGAACTACGGAAAATACCATTGAAAGTTACATATCTACTCGGAAAGTAGCATTTTGCTTAGAATGACTACGGAAAATGACCATAGTGCCCCTTTCTTTTTCTGCCGCCGCTCATGGCTTCTTCCATGCCCAAGTGCTGCCGCCTTGCTCCTAAGAGCCACACCCGTCCCTGCTTCCAAGAGCTGCCGCCCCCATCTCCTGCAGGTGCCGTCACCCCTTGCAAGATCCTGGAAGGCTGGAACGGTCTCCTCGCAGCCGTCGTATAAAAGCCAAGGCCTCCTCTTCCCCAACTTGGCCGCTGCCTTTGTTGCCCCTTTGAAGCTCGCATGAAGCCGCTGTTCTAGGGTGCCTTTGGCCGAGCTACGCTGCAGGGAGGCTTGCCAGAGTGTATCGAGCATCCTGTGCTGCCTACTCCCTCTCTCCCGCACCGAGTGAAGAGATCCACATCGTCTTCTTCCTCGGTCCCAGTCACCAAGCAACCTGCACTTCGCCATCAATTTGTGCTGGGAATAATTGCCTGGGATCCGCGAGTTCCTGTCCAATCCGTTACTCAAAGACCTTCCTAGCTCTCCTGCGCACCTCTGTAACATGCATTTGTCCTGGGATTTCAGCCAACATATGTTGTTTTTTTAATCAAGTTGCTGTCGCTTTCGGATGCATATGGGTACAGCATGAGCAACGACGACATCAACAAGCACAAACAGGTAAGGGCATTTTGTCCAGAAACTGAGAGAGTGCTAGTTTCCGAGTAGACATGCAACTTTCAGTGGTATTTTCCGTAGCTCAAAACTTTCGATGGTATTTTCCGTAACGGAGGAACTTTCAATGCTACACAACCAATTTTCCCTTATTTAAATATTTATGCTCGAAATTGTTATTTTTTATTTCTGTTCAGATGTTTTCATAAGCATGAAAGATTAATACAGGAACAAAGGAAGACAGAAGATCAATAATCTCTCATATGAATTACACTGGACATTACATTCAACGGAGTCAAAGCAAAAAAGATGCTATTCGAGTCTATTTCCTAAACTAATCCTGAAGATTGTTACATTGAACGAAACAAAGAAAATGACAGTATATGTACATTGAACACAGCCAGTCGTATACAAGAAAAAGGAAATCTCGATGCTTCTATTGGCTCCACCAGATGCGGTCAGAATTCAGATTAGCTCCTCGCAGCTCCAAATTATCCTTTGTGAGACAAATATCTGAATCCATAAATATACACACAAGGCTAAACGTGAGTGATTAGTGAAGAGACAAAGGACTGCAGTGTTGCTTGCAGTTACGAGAAAGAAGACTGATCCAAGGATGCTGAAGCAGCATCTACTTCACGGCACATATCCAGGTGTGTCTGATCGAGATTGCAAAATACCATCAAAACTGGCAGATTAACGCATAAGGACGATATTTTAGTTCCAGAAAAAGAAATGATTAACGCATATTTTGGAGCATTACGTTACCTGGATGAACATATCGATGCAGAATGACATCTACGGTTCCCACGGCGTGGGACTGTAGCTTTAAATAAATGGCAGCGCATTTTCAGAGATCAGTAAAAACGAATAAGATTGAGAACAAAAGAATCACAAACTGACAAATCCATTATCGTTACCTGGAACAACAGATCCAACACGGCGTCCGTCATGCGGCGGGTGTTCGATTGGAGGGTTGCTTGTTGTACAGGGAGGCAGGAGGCGTGCAACCGTTTTACATCCATGGCAGTATGGAGGGGGATTGATCGGTGAGTTGTGGGTCAGATCGAAGAAGAACAGGAGAGGATTGGAGGAAGGAAAGCCAGGCACGCATGTTTCTAAACTCGCAGATCCTGAATTGGCGCTCCCATCTACTCATGATAACTGAGTTTTGGCTGAGGCTGGACCATATTTTGCCATCCGTGACTTGCACGGTCACTTAACATTTGCCGAGCGGGTGATGTGAACAGTCGGTCACTTGATACATTTGCCGAGTGGGAGATGTGAACCGTCGTTCACTTATACATTTGCTGAGTGGGTGAGTTGAACCGTCGGTCACTTGAAACATTTGCCGAGCGGGTGAGTTGCACCGTCGGTTATCGCGACTAATAGCCGAGCGGCGGAGTTCCAACCATCGGTTGTCAAGCAAAAGACCGAGCGTTAAGGTTCTAACAATCGGCAATGTATGGAACTGTCGGGCATATTTAATTTTGCCGAGAGTTGGTCGGGAACTCGCTTCTAACGTTCGGGCTTGTCTTGGATTCTAGTACCAACGCCGCACAAGCTCCAGGTAAACAACATGTCAGGAGCATAGCCTTCGTCATAGTGGCCGTACCCCTGGTGGGGCTTCATGGGCATTGGCATATACCGGAGCTTGGGGCTAGGGCTGAAAACGGACGGGAACGGTTGGAAAACAGCCCAACCGTTTCCATTTCCACATTTGCATCACCGGACGGAAACGAAAACGGGAAAGCCGGGAACGGGAACGGTTGGGACCGTTTCGGTCATCCGAAAACGAACCAATCCGGACGGTATAGTCGGGTAACGGTACGGTAACCCATGATAAGCGGGAACATCGACCCAACATAACAACATATATATATCAACTCCAACAAATAATTAAAGACATGAGAATAGTACTGCTTCTTTTTTGATAATTGAGAATAGTACTACTTGAGTTCGTCATATGAGTCAAAGTCATGACAGACAGCCGAGTAGCATAGAGCTAAATCCAAGGCAGAGCCTGAAAAGAAAAGTTAACAAAGTAACCTGTACACTTTGCTATGAAAAGCCTGAAAAGAAATTAACAAAGCAGATTCAGTTTAACTGTAACCACAACCACCTGTCCGCATCCTTTCTAATCAGTGACTTTTTAGCACATCACAATGATCACCGCACACACAGCACAACTTTCCCGGGGCCAATATTTCCTAATCCCGGTATACTAGCAATCCCAGCACCATTAGCCATTCATCCTAGAAACGAGGGAGCAAGATGTCCCGAGGCGCCATCTTCAGCTCGTCCTCCTCTCCTCTGGCCCGCGCGGAGCCATGCGTGTGTCGCTCTGCTGGAGCGCTCTCGCGTCGCAGCGTCGGCGTTGCGCTGAGTGGAGGCGGATTGGCGGCGGCGGCGAGCGGGAGCGCGCTCGCGTCGCTCTAAGTGGAGGCAGCTGCCTGGTGGAGTGGTGGAGGCGGAACTGGCCATGGACGGGTGAGATGCGTTACAGTTTGGGGAGTAGTTAGTCTGGGCTTGACGGGCCAAGTCTTTGGACTGCTGGGCTGAATACCGGGAGCCCACAAAACGGGATCAGATTCGGGATTCGTCCGGATGTAAACGGGATCCCGTCTATACGGACGGAAAAACCTCAAACCGTTTTCGATCCCGCGTCCCGTTTTTCTTGTCCCGTTTTTGTACCGTCCTGTTTCTATCCTGCCTATTCGAAAACGATCGGGAAATTACGGGAACGATAGCCAGACGGTACGGGAATTTACCATCCCGCTTTCAGCTGCCCCAAGACTCCTTCCCCATATCACACACAACAAAGCCAGCGCATATGTCAACCCAGCATAGGAACCGGTCACCAACAGGGATGACCATGGTCCCCCCTTCCAGCCATGACCAAGGTTTACATAACCGTTGGGACCGTTCCGACCGAGCCGGACCGGTTAGACCGGTTTTACCGGTTACCGCGGTAACCGGTCGGAAACCGGACAAAAATTCAAAAATCAAAATTTGAATTCAAAATCTCGGTTACCGACCAGTTTCGTCGGTTACCGAGCGGTTTGCTCGGTATACCGACCGGTTTTCTCGGTTTCGTCGGTTTCACTGGAAATTGCTAAAATAGGCTCAAAAAATTAGAAATTTTGGCATGAACGTTGATGAAATATTCTAATAATGGTTATCAGACATTGAGAACATATAATTCATGAAATATTGCACCAATGAACCTCATACAACATACCACAATTCATACAAAGTCCAACATAAATTGTCCGATACATAGTTCTTGACGAAATTTAACATACAACGTAGTTTTGAATATAATACATGTAGTTTTGCGCACATCAACATACAATAATGGATACAAACATGCAAGAAAACTATGTTCCCATACACTATCTTTATCACGATCACCCATCGTGCCTGCAAGAAAATCACATCGACAAATACGATGTACTCATTTCCTCTTAGTAACACATACACAATTCACATACTACCAATACACAACAATTGCCGAGTTGATAATACCATCTATCCAATGAAATATAGCAGCACTACATTGCCCTCTAACAAATTTCACAATCATCGATTTAGCAGCACTACATTGCATCTCTATAACTGTATATCAATCAAACGGGAACAGAAAAAAATAAAAACCGATAAACTAACCTTCACCTCGGCGTCGGACGGAGCAAAACCGGACGGTTCGCACCGGTTACCGCGGTTTCTACTCAACTAACCGACCGGTTTCTACTCAACTAACCGGACGGTTCTTGCGCCATTTTTTGACCCATCAAACAACCTCATTTTTATTAACCGTTTCCACCAATGTGTTGCAAATAACATCTAGTTTATTTACATATTTTTTATTTCAATTTTTTTCAAATTTCCAAAAAATTTCAAAATTCAAATCTCAAAACCGGATGACCGAACTAACCGGACCGGACCGGTTAGTCCGGTAATCACGGTAACCGAGCGGTTACCGTCGGTTTTGTAAACCTTGGCCATGACAACCACTGTTCTTTTGGGCCATTTTTTACGACGATGCGCACAGCTGGCTTGAGCTCCCACTCGCGCGTTCTGAGCTTGGGCACAGAGATATCAGCTGAGTGCTTTGGGTCTGTCCCACGGCTGGCATTCATATTCTCGAACTGAACCACCATTAGCTCGTCATCACCACGCCGTAGGAGGTCAGTGTTCCCCATGGTGACATAGCTAGGTTTGTCAAGCTCTGTGGGAGAGCTTCGTGCGGGGAGTAGAGACAGCGATGGCGGCCGAGAAGCGCCTGCTGCCCTGTACACGAAGTAGTCGTACGCCCGAGGACCACCATGGATCCAGCGAGCCACCTCTATCAGGACGGAGTCACCATGGGACGCGATACTTGGGTTTCCTCGGAACCTTGTTATCAAACCCCATTTCTGGAATCTGTTGTGCATCCTGTATCAGTCTCTGGATCAGTAGCTGATAGTCTGATACGCACATGAACACAAATATGATAATCAAAAGCATACTTCGAATAGATAAATAAGATACCTGATATAGGACCCTTAGTGGCGGTACGGCAAGGATTCAATACTATCCAAGTACATCTGACCTACTAGTCGTGAAGCAGACAGGAAAAACCATGGTCCAACGCCACAAGCAAAACTTGAGAAGCAGAACCGAAAACCCAAACATCGTCATCTTCTACGAAGTCTTCTCCTAAACCTACATTTACAGACGCGTGAGTACATAAGGTACTCAGCAAACCCTACACTACACAAGGGTATATATACATGATATTTTGGTCTTAGCAAGGAACAGGCTGTATGGTTCATTTGCAGCAAGCAAATTTTGTGCAAGGTTCACTAAAGCAAGTGAAGGAATTCTTAGATAAAACAGAGAAGTAACTGTCAATATTTTAGTTGGTTGGCCCTGGGGGAGTGAGGAAGCATCCTACCAGTTTCTAAGTTTTAATTGGGTCTCTGACCTCAATGTCCATACGACCCAGCACACTGCCATCACTTCCAAATCACCGCAGACTACTACTGCCACTCACACTCCAAGGAATGAGAGGTGGCAATCATATCGAAGCTCACAAAGATGCATCATATGCCGTGACAGTGTCCAGCCGGATGATTTAACACTCCGCAGAGGTTGTACACTTTTCCCACGAGCTATGCATCCTTGTACGGAGAATGACATAACGCTCAGTCCATCTTCTCCGAGTACCACACACACATGCCACCCTACGAACCATTAAAGACCCATGGGCTTTTCATGAGACTATAATAGTCTCATGCAGACTCTTGAACATTGATGTGGGGACCACAGGCCAGAACTCCTAAGCACTACAAACTCCAGAGTCTTCCCTGGTTGCTCGTTTGCGCTACTGCCCTCCAGATGGATCAAAGTGGTAGTGTAACACTACTAA
>CM017440.1:46540152-46611510 GCA_007726485.1 Eragrostis curvula
CGTAGGGACGACATCGGCGCCTGCTGCTACGGGGAATGAGGGTAGCCACCCACAGACGACGGCTGGGCCGGGTGTTCTGTGGGCCCAAGACTTTCGCCGGGAGCAGCAGATCGAGTCGGCCTTGCGGGGGCTTTGTAAAAGGTTGCCATATGTGGCCTTTGTGCCGCATATGTCGTGTGGTTAGGTTTTCTCCTGCAGGATGTACATCGATGCCGCCGCTCTCGGTAATGAGCAACCTTGTTCACTGCGTCACATCGTAGTGTGATATGATTGATGATGATGTTCTAGTACTGTTACATTATATCTCATTACTGTTATATTGCTTATCTGATGTATTGCTTTTGTATCTGTTTTAGAGATAAGTGCACTGTTTTATTAGCTAGGTACTTAATCTGAATTAAAACCTGGAAATAAGGACCAAGTAATTAGTGCGGTTTTATGCTATCGAGTCAGCCTACCCCTTCTAGACTTTGCATATTAGGAGTCGGCTATAGTTAGCCACGTTGACGGGTAAGTCTTGCTGAGTATTACTTGCTCAGGGTTTGGCTCTTTATATTTTTGTGCAGGTTTGTTCTTGCTTCCGCTGATGTTTGGTGAAGCTTCCAGCGGGTCCGCATCGTGAGGCTTCGATGTGCGGCCTTTGTATCGTCGAGAGTAGTAGTTGTTTCATGTATCTTCAGACTTCCGCTGTGTACTCACGTGTTTTAATCCATTTGAGACTTGTTGTAATAACTTAAACATGCAAAATTTGTGCTCTTTATGTGATGTACTGTTGTGTCCGTTCACCGGCTCTTCCGACTCGATCATGTGAAAAGCGAAAACGTTTCAGCTAGCATCAGAGCCATGTTGGGACAGTACATCATATAAACAGCCTATTTTTGAAAAGCTAACCATGTGACGAGTGAGAAACGAAAGCCCTAATATAAGGA
Organism: Eragrostis curvula; assembly: GCA_007726485.1. Taxonomy (NCBI): domain Eukaryota; kingdom Viridiplantae; phylum Streptophyta; class Magnoliopsida; order Poales; family Poaceae; genus Eragrostis; species Eragrostis curvula. Next base: position 46,541,082 of record CM017440.1, read on the forward strand.
TGTTAGAATATCAGGTGGTAATAGGAGGTGCTTGTTTAAATTCTTGCATTGCATCGACGCACCGACGACCAGTAAGAAGGTAATGGATATCTGCATGGCTCCGGAGTTTGGTGGTGGGGTATTTTCTGTTCCATGAGCCTCGAGCTCATGAGGAGGCGAGATTGGTGTTGAGGTTGTGATTAAGCCTGCATTACCTTTCTGTTATATGCTGTTCATCGGCGGGTGATAGATGGACGTCACCTGTGTATGTTGCTTGAGGTGGCGATGTATGTTTTTCTTGCAGGTACGCGTAAGATCGTGTAGAAACGTGCATGAGTACGACTTAGTTGCCACCACTGTCTACGGCCTGCTATACTTGGGCAAATTTTATTTTGTGAGGACGTATAGGTCGTGCATGCATTGCATTTCATATTAAAACACTTCCACGAAATTCAGATCACCCAGAAAATTCAGACTGACAAGCTAACTTCAAAAATTCATAACTCAAAAACCGCTGGGCCAAAAATTGTAAACTAAGACTTGCTGGAAATCTTACAACATGAACAAAAACTTTGTTTCAGATTTGCCATCTCGATTCTGTCCCTAACACCCCCCAAATCTGTCGGCCAAGTGAATTCAAATTTCAGCTTCGACATGTTTTTTCCAGGATCTGTCCACCAACTTCAAAAATTGATATCTCCAGTTTTACTTGTCCGTTGAGGTGTTTGAGTACTCGTTGGAAAGATTTTGAAGTTTTATACAAGTTTTGTTCTCTGACATTTCCCATTCACTACAACAAAAACCTTCTGTAAGGGCATTTTGTTAGAGGCATTTTTCTAGTTTGCCTCTATCATCTTGTAGAGCCATATGTTTGACGCATCTTCAAATATGCCTCAAGCGTTGAGAGAGGATCTGTGAAAATTCTGAAAAAAAAATGCCACATGGATGATAGAGGCATTATTTGAGGCATTTTATAGAGTATCCACGCATAAACAATGTAGAGACATTTTTTATGACATCTTCAAAATGCCTATATCTTATAGAGACATTATTAGAGACATCTTTTGAGTCTCTAGGGACACTTTTTTTATTAGTTTGTGGCTGCTAATAGACGACTCATAAGAATAATAATCCAGCCATAGACACATTGTGATGTGTGGGTGAGTTGGGTAGCGAGGACACAATAAGTTATCATTAGATTCTGAGGTCTTGAGTTCAAAGCTTGAGAACAACAATATTTTTGATAATTTATTCAACACTATAAAAATTGCCTCTATCCTTATTTAAGGCAATATATAATGCCTCTAGGAAATTGTCACTAATTTACTAGAGACACTTTTTAAAATGCCGCTATGTTCCTAGAGTCAATGCATGTCAAGGCATTTCTGAGGCATTTTAGAAAATGCCTCTACTATATTAAAAAAATGTCTCTACAAACCATTTCTCTTGTAGTGATTTGATGCCTGCAGAAGTGTCAGATTTCATTTTAGTGACTGCTGCTCGCTGTCAGGACAGATTTCAACATGTCAGTTTAGAAGGCTTTTGCTTTCTCATTTTTGCTCAAAAGGCTGCTTGTAGCTGCTTGCTACGACCGTCCAGGAGTTCCTCACCATGTTATAATTTTTGTTTACCATGGTTATGATGTTTGGAGCAATTTAAGATGTTTTCAATGTAACTCCTATGTTGTTGCTGATTTTTGGTCTATGCAAGGTGAAGGCATCTAACGTTATGCCCCATCTTATTTTGCAGCATGGCTACTAATGCTGGAAACAATGAGGAAGATCCTCCACCTGCAGCTATGCTTAGGGCAGCTATTCTTGCACAGAACGAATTGCTTCGTCAGTTATTGCAACCCCAACATAGCACATATGCTGATTTCTTGGCAACTCAACCGCCCGTGTTCTGTGAAGGTGATGATCCAATTGAGGCTGACCACTGGCTCCGTACCATTGAGTCCAAGTTCAGCCTGGTCAATTGTACAGAGTTGCTGAAGACGTTGTTTGCAGCCCAACAACTTCAGGGTCATGCAGGAGCTTGGTGGGCCAATTACCAGGCGATGCTTCCTGCTGATCACTAGGTTCTCTGGCCTGAGTTTCGAGAGGCTTTCAGAGCTCACTATATTCCTGCGGGCATCATCAGAAGGAAGCTTATGGAATTCTTAGATCTCAAGCAAGGTACGATGGATGTATTGGAGTATGTCCCTGAATATGTTGACACTGATGCGAAGAAAAGAGATTTCTTCATGAGAGGGCTTACCACCAAGTTGCATACTCGCTTGGTCATCAACACGTTTGGCAGTTACAATGAGTTGGTTAGTGCTGCTATTGTGTTGGAGGATAGTCTGCGAGCCCATCAGGAGGAGAAGCAAAAGAAGAAAAGGGCATCAGTTGGATCTTCCAGTAGTCCAGTGCAGAAGTATCGAGTTGCTTACAGTGAACCACTACCTTCTCACCAGCAGCAGCAGCAGGTGTGTCAGCCGCCTCCACCACAGCCGAGAGCACCTCACATTGCTCCTCCTGTGAGCGCTACAAGGCCACATGTGCAGCGGTCCATAGTTCGACCAGATGCAGGTCCTTGCTACAACTCTGGTATATCAGGACACTTTGCTCGTGATTGTCCTTCTCCAAAGAGGGGCAATGCACCTCCAGCCTCAAGTCAGCAGCGCCCTCATGGCAAAGTAGCTCCAATGAAGACATGCCATGTCAACTATACCACATTGGAGGAAGTTCCAGATGGTGAACCGGTGTTAGCGGGTACCTTTTCACTCAAGGGACATCCTGTGGTCATACTCTTTGATTCAAGAGCTTCTCATGACTTCATCAGCAAGACTTTTGCAGAAAGGCATCAATTGTCGATAAGTGTCATGAAGTCACCTTATGTCATTCGCTCACCGGGTGGGCAGTCAGTTACAAATCAGATGGTCTTGCATGCACCTCTTGTTTTAGGAGGAAAGATCTACCAGAGTTGTCTGATAGTACTTGAGAACCAAGGGATTGATGTGATCCTTGGGATGAGTTGGATGAAACGTCATGGTGCTTTACTTGATATCCCTTCGCGTGCGGTTAGACTTGATTCTCCAGTTCATGGCAAGATGATCATTCAGCTTCCATCTCCATCTGCCCAGAATCCAGCTGTATATCAGACGATTGGCCAGAGTCTTGATAAGATACCAGTGGTACGTGAGTTCCCAGATGTGTTCCCAGATGAGTTGCCAGGCATGCCACCCGATCGAGATGTGGAGTTCCAGATTGATTTGCAGCCAGTCACAGCACCTATCTCCTGCATAAGATGTCACCAAATGAGCTAGCAAAGCTGAAGATTCAGTTGAAGGAGCTATTGGACAAGGGTTTCATTCGTCCAAGCTCTTCACCTTGGGGTTGTTCCGCCTTGTTTGTGAAGAAGAAGGATCAAACACTTAGGCTATGTGTGGACTACTGACCACTCAATGCTGTGACCATCAAGAACAAGTATCCGTTGACTCGCATTGATATCTTGTTCGATCAGCTAGCTAGAGCCAAGGTGTTCTCCAAGATCGATCTACGCTCAGGTTATCATCAGATTAAGATTCGTGCAGAGGACATTCCCAAGACCGATTTCTCTACTAGATATGAGTTGTATGAGTATCTTGTCATGTCATTTGGATTGACCAATGCTCCAGCTTACCTCATGTATCTGATGAACTCAGTGTTCATGCCTGAGTTGGACCAGTTTGTCGTGGTTTTCATTGACGACATTCTCATTTACTCCAAGAATGAGGAGGAGCATGAGCAGCATCTCTGCATTGTGTTGCAGCGTCTACGAGATCACAAGTTGTATGCCATGTTTAGCAAGTGTGAGTTCTGGATGACTGAAGTACCTTTTCTGGGCCATGTTATTTTAGCAGAGGGCATAGCAGTTGATCCTAGCAAGGTACAGGATGTTCTAAATTGGAAGGCTCCCACTACTATTTTTGAAATTCGCAGTTTCCTTGGTTTGGTTGGTTACTACCGTCGGTTCATTCCGAACTTCTCCAAGATCTCCAAGCCAATCACTGAGTTACTCAAGAAGGGTGTGAAGTTTGTGTGGAGTCCGCAGTGTGAGGAGGCATTCCAGAATCTGAAGAAGCTTCTCACTACCGCTCCAGTCTTAGCTCAGCCTGATATCACCAAGCCATTTGATGTGTATTGTGATGCTTCTGGCACCGGTCTTGGTTGTGTGCTGATGCAGGAAGGCAGGGTGATTTCTTATGTCTCTCGGCAGTTAAGCGACATGAAGAGCATTACCCCACCCATGATCTTGAGCTTGCAACTGTCGTACTTGCTTTGAAAGTATGGCGGCATTATCTGTTGGGAAATCTGGTGCATATCTATACAGATCACAAGAGCCTCAAGTACATATTTACTCAGTCAGATCTGAACATGCGTCAGCGGAGATGGTTAGAGCTGATCAAGGACTATGACTTGGAGATTCATTATCATCCAGGAAAGGCGAATGTGGTTGCTGATGCTTTGAGTTGCAAGGCTCATTGCAATAATCTTATCGTTGTTCCTTACGCAGAGACGGAGCCCAGTCTTCGAGTATATCCTTATGGCTCCTTGGCCAATATATCACTTGTTCCAACTTTACGTGATGAGGTTGTGGCAGCGCAGAAAGAGGATGAGAAAGTGGGTCACCTCAAGAGGAGACTCAAGCTTGGGGAAGCTAGAGTCCAGTGTTTCAGAGAGGATGAGGATGGAGTTTTATGGTTCAAGAACAGATTAGAGGTGCCGAAAGACTTTGAGTTGCGCAAGAAGATTCTTGATGAGGCGCACATGTCCAAGTATTCTATCCACCCTGGCAGCAACAAGATGTATCAAGACTTGAGGAGTCGCTTCTGGTGGACCCACATGAAACGGGAGGTCGCACAATATGTTTCTCAGTGTGACATTTGCAGGAGAGTCAAGGCAGATCATGTGAAGCCAGCCGGTTTACTGTAGCCCTTGAGTATTCCTGCATGGAAGTGGGAGGATATTAGCATGGATTTTATTGTTGGATTGCCTCGCACAGCTCAGAAGCATGATTCTATTTGGGTGGTTGTTGATCGACTGACCAAGTCTGCTCACTTTATTCCAGTGAAGACAAGGTACACTGTGAAGAAGTATGCTGAATTGTACATCACCCGGATTCTCTGCTTGCATGAATTGCCCAAGACTATCATTTGTGATCGGGGGCCTCAGTTTGTTTCTCGTTTCTGGGAGCAGCTACATGCATCTTTAGACACTAGATTGATTCGTAGTGTAGCTTATCACCCTTAGACAGATGGTCAGACTGAGAGGGTGAACCAGATTCTTGAGGACATGCTTCGTGCTTGTGTGCTCACTCACAGCAAGGATTGGGAAGAATGTTTGCCACTAGCGGAGTTCTCTTATAACAACAGTTATCAGGAGGGCATCAAGATGGCACCCTTTGAGGCTTTGTATGGACGTCGTTGTCGGACTCCCCTTAATTGGGTTGAGTCTGGCGAGCGATTCAGCTTTGGGCCAAAGTTGATAGCAGAGGCTGAGGAGACCGTGCGACACATCCAGTCCAACTTGAGGGCAGCAAAGTCTCGACAGAAGAGTTATGCTGACAGGAGACGCCGGCCGTTGGTATTTACAGTCGGCGACCACGTATACCTTCGTGTCTCCCCCATGAATGGTGTACATCGGTTTGGTGTCAGAGGGAAGCTAGCACCCCGATACATTGGACCGTTCCGGATATCTGAGCAGTGTGGACCCGTTACTTACAGATTGGAGTTGCCCTCCAACCTCTCCGGAGTTCACAATGTCTTCCATGTATCGCAGTTGAGGAAGTGTTTGAAAGCTCCAGCAGATATGGTAGTCAGTGATGTTGAGCAGCTTGAGCCCGATCTCACTTATCCTGAGCAGACCATCAAGAACATTGATCGGAAGGACCGAGTCACCCGGAAAAGCACGACCAAGTTCTATAAGGTGCAGTGGAGCAACCACTCCGTGGCTGAAGCCACATGGGAGACAGAAGAGTTCTTACACTCTCACTTTCCCAGTTTTCTACCTTCGAGGTGAGTTTTTAGTTTGCTTCCAATTATGCATCTTGTTCGTCGTTCTTGCTTTTCCTTCCTTCCTTACTTGAATCTCGGGGCGAGATTCCTTTTAAGGGGGGAGGGTTGTGACACCCCGTGTCATAGTAGCCATAAACCTGCAGAAAACCCTCCCAAAACCTGAACCAAATCAGCTCAAACAAGAATCTGAATTCAAAGCCAATAGATCAAATAAATGTCAAACCAATGCTTGTGAAGCAACTCAAACTTTTCAATAACAACCTGACCCAACCAAAAATTCTGTAGAAAGCAGATCAGAACAAGAATTTTGGAGAATTTTCCAGAATGTTTCCAATTCTGGAAGTGCGTCTGAAAATTCAGAGAAGTTCCTGTAAATCCTGTTGTTCCTTGATTTTTATATCGAATTCTGTTGCTCAATTCCACTTAGTGCCAATGAGGTAGTTGGAGCTGGATCTGTACTCTATCCGCCCAGAAATTTTGGTGATTTTTGGAGCACAGGAAGTACCATGAATAATTCGTGGAAATGCGCTGGATTTAATTCGCTGAAAAAGAAAAGGTCACCGGGCCTGCTGTCAGAACTTCGCAGCCACGTCGCCGGCGATGACCGTGGCCACGCCGCGCGCCTCCGCCCGTACACCGGATAAGGGACCGAGTCATCCAACTACTCCTCGACCTCTCCCTTTTGCGCCGGCCCCGTCAAAAGCTAACCCTAGCACCCCCATTTCCCTCCCGCGCCGCTCCTCCCTCCATTGCCGGCAAGGAGACGAGCTCACAGCCCCGCCGCTCCTGCGCTTCACCGTGCGAGCCACTGCACGAGGATGGCCTGAAGCCCGCGCAGTCATCCCATCTCTTCCTCCGCGCGCCGAGACGGCGAATCGACCCGCACCCCTGCCATGGCCGGTGGTTGAGCACCTCCGCTCCGCCGTTTTGCGAGTTTCCGGCGAGCCGGCGAAGCTCCGGCGAACCTCCGGTCGCCATGGCTGGAGCTCGATCCAGTCTGGATCGATCTGTGGCCGGGTTCTGATCCGGTGCGGCCAGCTCTCTGTGTCCCTCATGTGGCTGCAATCTCATTGGCCGGCTCCTTTTTCCAATTCCGAATTTCTTTTAATTCACATAAAAGTCGCAGTAACTTGTGAAATGCATAGAAAATAGAATACACCTCAGAAAAATGCCAAACCAGTTTTGTTGGCTTCCTTCTGCTCATGTCTATCCAGAGAAAATGTAAAATTGCTTCAAATAACCTTCATGTTTCCTGTATGATTCTTTATATGCTAACCCTTGTTTAAATCAAAATAAATTCTCTGTTAGTCCTTTATTCCTGAAATCTTGCATGCATGTAAACAACCTCTCAGCACAGTTACAGAACATTTTCCCACTGTTAGATCTTGCCTAATTATTTTCTTATGATATATTTCATTTCTGCACTCATTAAATTGTTAAAAATAATCCAGAACACCATAAATGTTCCAACATCACAGTAAATCACTTTGAGTAATGCTTAATCCCAGAAAAATGTCACTGTACCATAACTTAATTTTGAAGTCGTCTAAACCAAGTTCTTTACTTAAGTGAATTTAATTTAATTGCCTCATGTTCATTGCATCTAACTTGCATTCCTTTGTCATGACGTATAGCATTCGAGGTGACCAGGAGCAGCTGGAGGATCAAGATGCTGAGCAGTTCAGAAAGAGATATTAGCTGACTCTCTAGTAGCTAACATCGCATTTGAGCCAGGCAAGCCCCGGTGCATGCCTTCCTGTTTAGGCTTTTTCTTTGTCACTTGATTGGGGTTAGTAATTGAATATGCATTAGGTTTATTAGGAGTTGATGTGAAACCATAGAACTGCATTAGGACCCCCTTCCAGATTTACCTTGTGTCCTATTTTTGTAGTAGTTGATTTTAGGTTATCGTTAGAATCTGGTATGCTTAGGGTCTAGCGGACGGTAGAAGACGAGTCATGATAGGAATTACCCTGGATTGTACTAGAAGAATTTTAGGTTTGTTGCAGACCGGACGGGGATGTTTGATAGGATGGTTGGAGAAGGCTGCGCCTTCATAGTGGTAGCCCCGTCTGTGTTGATTAGGGATCGTTCGTTGTTGGCCCTGTTGAGCAAGTTCGAACGTACTGATCACATGCTAGTGTTCTATGGGCTTAGTAAACGGAGTAGCTTAGCAATCGTAGGGACGACATCGGCGCCTGCTGCTACGGGGAATGAGGGTAGCCACCCACAGACGACGGCTGGGCCGGGTGTTCTGTGGGCCCAAGACTTTCGCCGGGAGCAGCAGATCGAGTCGGCCTTGCGGGGGCTTTGTAAAAGGTTGCCATATGTGGCCTTTGTGCCGCATATGTCGTGTGGTTAGGTTTTCTCCTGCAGGATGTACATCGATGCCGCCGCTCTCGGTAATGAGCAACCTTGTTCACTGCGTCACATCGTAGTGTGATATGATTGATGATGATGTTCTGGTACTGTTACATTATATCTCATTACTGTTATATTGCTTATCTGATGTTGTATCTGTTTTAGAGATAAGTGCACTGTTTTATTGGCTAAGTACTTAATCTGAATTAAAACCTGACAATAAGGACCAAATAATTAGTGCGGTTTTATGCTACCGAGTCAGCCTACCCCTTGTAGCCTTTGCATATTAGGAGTCGGCTATAGTTAGCCACGTTGACGGGTAAGTCTTGATGAGTATTAGTTGCTCAGGGTTTGGCTCTTTATGTTTTTGTGCAGGTTTATTCTTGCTTCCGCTGATGTTTGGTGGAGCTTCTAGCGGGTCCGCATCGTGAGGCTTCGATGTGCGGCCTTTGTATCGTCGAGAGTAGTAGTTGTTTCATGTATCTTCAGACTTCCGCTGTGTACTCACATGTTTTAATCCATTTGAGACTTGTTGTAATAACTTAAACATGCAAAATTTATGCTCTTTATGTGATGTTCTGTTGTGTCCGTTTACCGACACTTCCGACTCGATCCTGTGAAAAGCGGAAACGCTTCATTCAGGAACCACACCTCCACGAAAACATATTTTCATATGATTATATCTTTCATTTCATCAAAGAAGATCTGCGACAGAAGGATTCGAACCTCCAAATAACAGGACCAAAACCCACTAATTTACCAACTTGGCCACGCCCCATTCGTTTTTAGGTCACCCTAAAATCTCTGTTGATCTATATATAGTTTTCTTTTCCCTATCATAAATGACTGAAACATGAAAGATCGAGAGCTCAACTCTTCTGCATATAAAACACAAATATGAATGCACACCATTGAAGTAAAGACAGTATTGCCAGAAGGAACCACACCAGCCTTCAATACTGATCACATGATAAATTTCAAACCTGATCTGGTAAAATTTCAACCAGGTCATTCCCTTCACCCAATTTCAAGCTCCGTCGTGCATAATCCTAATTGTTGGGCAATATTTCAACAATTGTGTACCCACGCAAGGTCCTAAAGAACCCCTCTGATAACACCAAAAAAATAATACCTCATGAACAATCTATCATAAAGCGTGACTGACATTGATGTGCAGCCAGACCAAGCACGTAACCTATACTTGAGAAGAAGAAAGGGCACGGACATATATCACGCACGGACCAGAAGAAATTCCATTCATTAAACAAGATATTTCTCCAAGAATCTATGGAACAATACTGACGGAGCCACATGTTTAAATTGCAAATTCGGCCATCATTACTGAACTAATGAGCATTATTTTTCAAGAATTTTACAACAAATATTGAAAAACAAAATATAATGAGCAATTCTGAATGTATAAATCCCTCCAGGAACATGCTACATACATATATATGTTTCTTTTTGCAGGCTCACTCTTTTAGTTTATTGTGGTTCAAAGTCTGCTATTGAACCCATGACCTTACTATAGGCATTTTCCATAGAACAAATGTAGAATTTTTACTACAATGCATGGATAGTTTGATAGGAACAACCCAGCTATATCCAATGGCCTCTCTCGAAGTGTCGTTTTCCATACAATAAATAAAGCTCCATCATCTAAGATTGTAATGTGCTCTTCTGCTGTCACATGTGAAAATAATAAATTATGAATGAAGTCCCGGTTACCTCAACAATGCAATGCCGCGCATACCACATCTGAACAATTGAGCAGAAGCTTGTCTTGCAGCAGCGTAAGCAGAAAATGATGAACCCACTTTACTAAAAGATGAAAAGGCAAGCAAGTAGTACCATGGATTATGGATGGATGCAGTGAGTCACATAAAAAGCCTCTCCCAATGCTTTTCTCTGTTGGGCGCCCGCGTCTTGTCCATCGATAGCCAGGGCTGTAGCATCTCGCACAAGGCGCAATCCTAGCCATGTCGATATACAACATACCTGGTGTGCGTGCAATGCCTGCGGCCAATAGAAAAAACGAGACCAGTGAGAACATATGGCAACGAACACAAAGTCCACGGATGCTCTTCCAAGGGTTTCATCTCGACAGTATGGTACAGGATGTGGCGTTGTGTCTACAAATCAATGTAGCAGCCGGAATTCTTGCCTTGCCGATCTAGGTTTCGCCAGCAAGCTAGGTCAACGAAGAACTTGTCCTTTTGCAGATAGACCTCGTTGAAGAACTTGCCATTCCTGCCAATACTCGAGGTGGCTTGATCTGGTGTTGTGCTGCACTGACGCACGGACGAACGGCAAGCTGGGATCTGCCTTGCGAAGCTGTGACTTCCAACAACATCTATCAAGCACGATCAGCCACTCGACTTTTGTCCGTGGTTCTCGGACCTTATCTGCCCTCGCAAGTTACGGTTCTTGATTCTCTCAACTAAGGCAGGCAATGCGATGGTGATATCGTAGACAGAGGCCAATGGCACGGTGACGGATGATGCGTGGTTCGATGGTGTTTGCGCGCTCTTGCCCAGTCAGACAGCACGATCTCGCCTTGATCGCGAGATGCAACGCAACCTTCGCGGCTTGAGGAGGTGATGGTGTGCTCATCGTGGAAGAGGAAGGAGCCGGAAGCGATCGAACAACTCGGCGGCGGTCCCGACCAGGTCATCTGGCGGCATCACGTGTGTGGCCTCCCCCCGGCTGTGTTGCTACTCGAGCGAGAGGAGGCAAAGCCGGAAAAGGAGGTCTGTGACGTAGAGCTGGACGGGAGCAGGCCCTGAGGTTGTGCAGCTCCTGGAGACTCGCCATGGGGGGTCGATTGGAATCCAGCAAGGCAGCAATCAGCCGGAGTTGAAGCGAACTCGAGCACAACACAAGCGTGCATAGGAGAGGAAATCGTATTCGTCCACAACACGGAATCAATCGGGGCAGAGGGACGAAAATCGCAGACCAAGGAGGTGACTCACAGGACTCAGATCGTGCGGCAATGACTATGGCGGAGGCAATATCCTACGGTCCAACTGAAACAAACCCAAAACACGGCAGACATATCACGGATTACAAACTTATTAGTATTAGATTAGATTAGATTAGATTGTTGTCACTTGATTTTTTTGAAAAAAAAGGTCATCATTGATTCTAGGTCGTCATTGGTTCTGCAGCGCAGATTGTCCTCGATGGGTGTCCTCGTGGCAATCCATGTGTTTTGATTAGCCCACTAGTGCATCCTAACACAAGACTTATGATGTCTTTGAGTAGTTGTCAAGTTGAATGACTTTTTTGCACCCACCTTGCAAGTTCGTGTACTACCAATGCAATTTACTTATTAAAAAAATAACTCTGAGAAAAGAGAGAAAAAGACACAAGGAAAGTTAGAGCTCTTTTTAGAAAAATACACGAGGAAAGTACCGCGATGCCGTACGCCGTCTCATACTATCTCACCGTATAAACTTTTTTCCTGGTCGATGAAATCTCGTGCGAAGCTGCGGCAACATGGCAACCCTAGCCAGCCCTACCGAATCCTCCAACTCGCCGGCGGCGGCCTGCCCAAGCTGGGTGATGCTGAAACGCTACAACAACGGCGACGACGGTAACTCCTCCTCCGCCACCGGCGACGCCAAGACCGCGGCGATCTGCCGCACCACAACCGGCGGCCTCGAGCGTCCACAGCAGCTGGGTAGGCGACGCGCCCACCGACGACGATGGTCCCCACGTCGTGGCGGCGCACGACAACGTCGTCCTCTTCCAGATCAGGATCCCTCGGGAACGGCGAGGTTCTTGCACCGACACCTTCGAGTACTTCCTGTAGGACGCAGGCGGCGGCGGCGTCGCCCGGCCGCCGGGGCTGTCCCTCCCCCCCGGCTGCTACACCTCCATGCAGTTGGAGCGAATGGGAGGCGCCCGCCGCCTGGTTCCGACGCCTTCTAGCAGCGCACGCGCCCTGAACACGGAGGACACCGGCGTCCTCCGCCGCCGTGGCGAGGACGACGGCGGCGAGGTCCTGGTCGCCCAGCTAGAGGTGGCTTGGGACGCGCCACGCGACACGGCCGAGCTCTGCGTGCTCCGTCGCGTCCCCGGTGGCCCTTGCGAGTGGGACCTCAAGCGGATACCCATCGTGCACCACGACGGCGCCAGCGGAGTGGACCCGCTGATGGAGCCGTGGCGGACCGACGCGGTCGTCCCCGCCGGCGACCGGTTCATGTGCTGGGTCGACTACTACGGTGGCGTCCTCCTCTGCGACATGGCCGACCGGACCAAGGTGCAGTACGTGCCGCTGCCCGTGGAGCCGGACCAGACAGCGCGGAGCGGCGCCACAGAAGCGACCGGCCATACTTGCAGAGCTACCGCACCTTGGCCGGCGCCGGGGCCAACAGCGCCCTCAGGTTCGTCAGCGTCGACCGCCGCTGTTGCTGTGGCGGCGCCGTCGGCGAGAGCAAGTGCGCGCGCTCGCGGTTCGCGTTCATGGTGACCACCTGGACGATGAGCCTCTTGCCGACGACGGGGGAGCCGATGACGTGGGTCAAAAACGGCGTGTTCCACTGCGACGAGCTCTGGGCGCTGCCTAGCTTCGGGAGCCTCCCGCGCATGCCGTTGGAGTTCCCCGTCGTTAGCTCCGACGACCCGGATGTTGTTTGCTTCCTGCTCAGCAACGACTACTGCGGCTGCGGCAAACTTGACAGGCGCGAGGACAGGAGGCTGTGGACGGTCATGGTCAACACGAGGAGCAAGACGGTGCTGTCCGTCCTCCCCCAAGACACCATGCTATTACGTGACCCTCTTGTACCAGTGAAACTAAGCGTACACTAGCTACACATCTGTAGAGTACAACTAACAACTGGCATGCAGGGAATCCAAGTCGATCAAAAAATCCAACTCAGAAGTGTATTTAATATCTTAAGGCAACTGAAAACGCAAAAAGAGTAAGGGAAGCAAGGACGGTGGCCGTGGGGCATCGGTCAACTCGTCATTCATAGCTTTATTTGTTCTCTCCGTCTCTCGCCATGTATACAATGACCGCGAGTTGAAGGACCAACGAATTGGGCTGCAGATTGAACGTCGATGATGGGGCATCGTTTGTCCAAGGTGGATTGGACGGTTCACGTGTTAGCATCAGTATCGGCACGGCCTGATGTGTGTCGCATCAACATTCTACCCTCCTAAAAGAGACATTGCGTCGGCGTCCTCGAGCCCCGATTGAAGACGTACAATGGTGTGGTGTTGTGGCAGCCATGCATGCTTTATGTCCTGCCAATCCGGTACGCTGGCCTCATCTACTAGCTACTGCGGCGTGACGCGGAGGTCGCCTCAACCATTGAAGACTGCCGCTGTTGAGCACATGGATCCAACTAGAGAAAAACAAGTTTTCTGTGGGGATCTTTTTTCTTTGTCAACAGAACGAGGGGCCATGTTAGTGTTTTTGTTTTGTTATTTTGCGAGGAAGTTAGTGTGTTCTTACACATGCATACAACACTGTTACAAGGCAAGAAATCCAGCTGTGCAAAAATTAAAGACAATTCACAAATAGGACTCAAATTATCCACATCTAACATAGATGCCACTTCTCAAAATAGAAGTTATACTATTGGATTCAGATCTAACGGCTACAAAATGTAACTTACACGAATACAAAATCTAAGTCGACTTACGTGAAGCATCTCCCTGTCGAATTTTGTAACCGTTAGATTTTGATCGGACGGCCGGCGTGTTTGTGTCCATTTGTATTTTTGTAATTTTGTAGCCGTTAGATTTTGTATGCGTGTAAGTCAAATTCTAAGTCAAATTTTTTGTTCTATCTTGTCCGTTGGATTCAGATCCAACGGCTACAAAATATGACTTACACGAATACAAAATCTAAGTCGACTTACGTGAAGCATCTCCCTTTTTCATTGTAGGCATGTACCACAGAAATAAATATATCATCCACAAGAAGACATGTGAGCATTCCTCGTCTATATATGGAAGACAAGAGACGATGATGAGGGAGACCCAAGCCGTCTCTTCGCACAAAGATGGCTTCGGCACAAGATGCAATGATCAATACATAACTTACAATGCTACATAGACAGAAATTTAACATTTGTATGTTGATGTCTTTATATGTTACATTGAAAAAAAAAATGCAGACGGTTGCTGTCTAACCAATGTATACATGCCCTAACAACGGAAATGGTACAAGGTTTTATGCAATACTCATGTCCTCCTGCGAATCACAAATGCCTCGAAGATATTGCTGGCTGTTGGCTCCCTCAGTCTTTTCTTGATTCTCGTCCTTTCAAAAAGCTCATGAAGTTCTGTATCCCTAGATCATTATAAAAACAAGTTAAAATAAATGATAGCTGATAAGCAGTCTTACACTGGACCATAAGTAAAAAGATTGCAGTTCCCGCATACAGTTATTGATTGAAGTTCGGTATTCTACTGGTTCTGGACTAGAACCATAATAATGTAACAAACATCGGAAGGACCGAAACAATAGCATTCATCAGATAAAGCACAGCAGGTTGAGAGAAACATAGCAACCGAAGCTTATCAGAACGAGTGATATTAAGTTGATAGGCACCGATGCAGTTCTCCAAAAATAAGTTTAGTACAGTACTCTAAATGTTATGTTTTATTTATAGCTACTGAATAAATGTTCCTCTATAATAAAATAAGAAAAATGCCATTCAAAATAAAAAACGATATCATCAAACCTCAAAAGTGGAAACAAATGCAGAAATGTCACCTGGCCTTCAAACAGAATGAAACAGAATACTCTAGCATGTTTGGTTACTTTACATATAGAAAGCATATGAGTTTGTGAAATTAATCAGAAGTCATCCCAGTGAGACAACCAGGTTGGAGTCCTACTTGCACAAAGTTGAACCATAACCTTAATAGTAGAAACTCAAATTTGAGAGAATTTAACGTTGCTATGATTGGAGAGGAACGTTGGTGTGTGTGTGAGAAAGAGGGGGTCCTCTAATGCGAGCATTTTGAAACGTCGGTGCACCAGGTAACTTAGAATGTCTGATTGTGATGTTTGACTTGCACTGGAACCTGGAGGACCTCCTTAGCCTCAGCACTCTCTTTTTGACAAGCAGTCAAGACAGCCTCAATGTTGACGATCTTAAATGCTGTCAAGATAATCTTCAGACGCTTCTTCGCGTGGCTGCTGGCTTTGCGGATTTGACAAGACGGCCCCAACCAGATGGAACAGAAACTGTCGTTCCCCGTAGGGCAGAAGATTGGCAAGGTGTCTTCTGCTGATGCCACCGGGTACTCTAGGATTGACAGCAAGCTAGTGGTGAGCTTGCCGGAGGAGCTGTTGATGGACATGTCAAATATTGCGGTAGCTCTATCAGAGTTGCTGGTGATGTAGCAGGCAGCAAAGAGGCTGCCACCGATCGAGTGGCACGGCCTGACCAACAAAAGGCAAGCCTTGATTGCTGACCTTCTCCCACGTTTTATTCACCACATCGAAGGCCCATGTGCCGGCTTCATTGTCATCCTCCAGGGAGATCAAGATGTGGGAGGAGGAGGCGATGGCGGCGTAGGACGACACCGAGACACGCGGCGGGTCGTTGCGATACTCCACCGGGTCCAGGAAGCAAGGGAAGCACGGCGGCGCGCGACGGCAAGGCCTTCCAGTGGGGGAGGTCGTGGCGATGGACGGAAGGAGCGCCCTTCTTGAAGCTGAGGGACTCGAACCACGGCTCGAAGTCGAACCATGGGTCGACGGCAAGGCCTTCCAGTGGGGTAGCGCGACCCATGGAGAGGAGGATGGGTGTGCATGCATGCGCGCGTCGACGGCCGGTGAAGCCCCGGCGCATCCACCTGACCCTCGGTCTCCTGCAATGCATCAACGTACGCGAATGAAAGCACGACCGGAGGCATGCACGCGCGCGTCTGCAGAATGACCGGCAGCAGACACCCACGACTGTTCGAGGAGCTAGCGCGAGCATGCATGCAAGGAAGGAACGAGCGGCGGGCGGTGACTCCGTCCCGATCCTGTTGGACTCGACCGCGCGCAACTGACACACGAGCAGCATATATTCACGTCGGCCGGTCGTGCTTGCATTTGCATGCATACGCGCGTCATCTACGGGATGCCGCGGGCCCCACCATCGAGCATCAAGGTCTGCACCTAATTAAACGACCTGACGTAGGGACCACACCCAGCTGGTTGCCACCTCGTCCATGCACGCGCGCGCAGGCTACCGTTTCGATCGTATACTACTGTGCGCATGTATAGTATATGGTATAGTACAGGGCAAGCTGCGTACTGCATGCATGCGTGCCTCCGGTTTGTTTCCTCCATCGCCATCCTCATGAAACACAGCTCCATGCATCGCGATCGCCCGCGCCTCCTCCTCATTCAAACGGTTTGTTTTCTTCTCACCCACCATATATCGTACGTCATGAAACAAATTAACAGTGTCATGAATATGAGGCCGTTTCATTGTTTCATCGCCCGCACCGCCCTTCCGCTCCATCGTTTTGTGAAACGTACGACGGTTTCATCCATCACCGTAGGTGCGCTCTTGGGTGGGACAGCATGCATGCATGCATTGTGACAAAAACCGGCACTAGACGTCACTGAGCACTCAGCAGCAGGCTGCAAAGTTAAACACGGCAACGTACAATCAGCTGAGTCATATATTGAGTATACGTATACACGTACATGATTTCTAACGAGTTTTACAACACTAGTAAAAATGCACGTGCGCCACGCACGTGGCCGACCAAATGACATCACTTGGCAGGATTTTATCATAAATAAAAATAATATGATGTACCGTGTACGTATATTATAAAAAAACACACTTCATACGCATCATTGCATTTAAGTACCATAACGACATTAACACGACAAACTCAAGAATCTGACAAACAGTAAAAAACAACTTTTTGTTCTATCCATAGAAACCAAATATACTTGTGTTGTTTGCCGTGTAAAGGAAATGCATCTGTACATTATTTTATTTTCATTTATCCTCATTTGCATGCTCAGATAATAATAAGTATAGAATACATATTTTACAATCTTGCAATCTCATCTGATTGAATATAGAGTCATGATTAAGTTCTACAAAAAAAAAAATCGCTAGCAGAATTCATCTGCTATCTGACCGTGAGTTGCACAGGAATCCAAAATAAATGTCACGAGATAATGAAATTGACTGACTGTAACATACAGATAAAGTTCCTTCAAAATTGATGGTCTTTGCATCAGCTTCTAAGAATACATATGCTAGTAGAGTTATTCTACCTCACCGGTGCAACAGTCCATAACATCAACTTGCAGAAAATGAATCCTGAAAAATGAAAGATCATGCAGTAAATTAATAGATGCTGATACTGTTTTTTTAATTGACCATGGCAAATTTCTTTCACAAGAAACAGAGGTACATGAACACGCTTGAAAGAAATCGTGTAGATTTAAAGAAATAGGTTTTGGGCTGCTGGACGACCTTTCAATTTGACAACTAAAAAAAGTTTAGTTGTGAACGAGATGAACTGAAAAGTTATCAAACCAAAAGAAATACAGTTCATGTCAGATCAAAGATTACCTTCGGTGCCCCAGACAACTGCTTAACTGAGTGGCGTCCAGACTGGAGTTGCCAAGTTTTGTTACTTCTTGAAGTGCTTCTTTCATTCAGGACCAGCAGATTTCTCAATCTATAGATATCTAGGTGATACACAAAGGTATTTTTGGAGCAGTCCCAACTGTCTGAAGGATCATAACATAAATTAGGCTGCATGCACACACCTGTTCGTCGAAGTCACTAAAATTGTAAACGGCGAGAACAACACCTGAACTTGCAAGATTTCCACACGTGAAGAAACTTCAAAGTTGAACCATGCACCAAGTCAGCATAAGAACCTCCAAAAACAAACCAATAATTGTCTGCTTCTGAGTGATTTATACTTAGCATTTAAAGTTTCCTTAAAATGACAGAAAGACGAACTCAACAGGAAAATATGTGCACCTGAAAGTATTGAAGGAAACAGCAAGATCAAACAAAGCCTACTTTGATGACAAGAACCTTATGTTTTCTGGCGCCAAACTTTCAAAAGGAGAGCTCTTTCCGTAGTATCACAATCACTACACCATGAACCGGCCAAGGGTACAATCACCAATACAAGGAAGTTTTATGAGGTTTACTGAAACAATAAGTATTGTATATGATAATTACAGGGGAAAGGCAACAATGAAGCAACATTTTACCGTCTGCTGGAGAAATCATTTGATCCAGCTGAGGCCTTCAGAAAATTACAGCAATAGCAAGCATTTTCTCGACTTAGGGATATGAAATTACAAAGGAAACTCAACTACGTATATCTTAAGAAAAATGGATTCTAATCCCACCACTCAATAATCACAAATCACCCACACGCCATGCAAGCCCACAGTTCTGAAGTACTGGACAGAATAAGGATAAAAGAAATCTCTACTGCATCGAACTAACAAGAAATGCAATTGTGATTGACCTTAACATTAGGATTAGCTAACAGATTACAGACTAACATATAACGCATGCTCGTTTCATTTGGGCAAGGAGTCATCACACTAAACAAATGCTACTCGTTATTGATCAGAAGAAAGAAAAAAATGACTCAGTTCATTACCTGGATGGCTAGACCTGATGAAGTTCCACAGACTCTCATTTGCCTCTTTATATTTCTTTCTGCCCCCCTTCTCCCGTCCCTTCCAAACACAATGCAACATGGGCAGATCAAAGGAAGAAAGGCAAACGATGCATGGGGGCATTACGTCGAACAACTGTCTTGTGTGGACAGAATGTCCAGCAGCACCCATAAAACAATGAGAGCTACTCCATCCGACCTGCAAAAAACAGAAAGAGGAAACTGCATTGGATGGCTGGTGGTGTATGAGGATGAGGCTAGAGTCCCTGCATGCCCCTTCTCTAGCGCCCCTCTGGAGCACACTATACAACCAGAAAAGCGTGTGTACCATCCTAGCAGAAAATTCAGAAGAGATCCAAATTCCAATCGCACAACCCAACAAGATCGACAACCACATGCTGCAAAATAGAAGGAGGAAACAATCTAATTCCAAGAAAATAAAATCCCCACCCACCTTGAGGTCGTCGGCGTCGTAGTGCGAGACGAGGCGGTCCAGATGCGTTTCCAGTGGGAGGGAAGGCCCTCCTCCTCATCCTCATCGGAGAACGAGTCCGGGTCGATGCCGTGGGACCGGAGGCAGGAGTGGTACGAGGCGGCGAGGTCGTTGAGCGTGGCGAGCTCCTCCTGCACCTCGCACTCATGGTCGGCGCGGCCCTCGGCGTACCGCCAGAACTGGCGCGCCTCCATCTGCGCGGCGGCCTTCTGCCGCTGCAGCCGCTCGATCATGAGCATCGCCTCACTGGTCGCGGTCTCCGCCGACGCCCGCTCCGCGTCCAGCTCCTCCTGCAGCGCCCGCGCCGCCTCCTCCGCAGCCTCCTTCTCCCCCATCAGCCGCGCCGCCACGGCCTCCAGCTCCGCCACCCGCCGGATCAGCTCCTCCGCCGCGTCGTCCCCTCCGCGCGCCGCCTTCGGCGACAGCTCCGGCGACCGCGCGGGCGGCCGCCGCTTCACCGACCGCCGCGACGGCGATGGGTCAGCAACCGCGACCGGATCCATGGAGGCATGTAGTAGTATGTGGCAGCCGGACGCACCCAAATAATGCAGATGAGCCGGGTTGGAGCTGCGCCGCCGCCGCCGGGTTGGAGCTGCGCCGCCGAGAACGTCGCTGCCGGGATGGAAACGGATTCATGCGCAAGCCAAAAAACGTCGCTTCGTGGCTAAAAGTTACGGAAACGACTGATTACGTTTGAATTATTTCCAAAAGAATGAAACACCTGATGGAAGGCCACGAAAATCATTCCAATAGAATGGGGTACGGGGGTGGCGTCGTGGGTGAAAAAAAATAACTTTTAGCGTCACTGTAACGCAACAATTGTGGATTTCAACGTGGGGGGGATGCCCAGAACAATTCGGTGCGTTGGATTTTGAGCCCACAATGGCAGGACGGTTCAGATGACAGGGTAGATAGGCGGGCAGGGTGAAACTGATTTTTCTCCTAACTGGTTATTTAAGGGTTTAGAAAGCGGGCCATGCAGGTGCAAATACAAATGCAACGTTACTCTCGTGCGACCTACTCCAGCACTGATCGATGGAGCTTCTCTACGTACAGCCAAAGGGTGCCATGCCCCACACTCTCAGATCGATGACACGCTACGGCATGTAACTACTCAAGTAATTAAGCCCCTACTCATCCCCTGCCCTAACATTTTGTTGAACCAAAGAGGGTGTCGAGGTGACCTTAAGAGTCACCTTTTTGCATCTCCCCTCCTGTGTGCAATTAAGCTACTAGATCTGCCAAGCAGGACTGCACACGAATACATTGCAAGCTAAGTGATATAAAAATATAATACTTAAAGCTAAGTTATTAATTCCATAATCATTTTAATTATGGATTGTAAAAGAGTTATAAGTGACTACTTGTATCATGGTGTGAAAGCCATCTCGTGCTCTCAAATTCTAACTTACACTAGTTACAATGCATGTGCGACACGCACATGGTTATGTCATTGCGTTAAAAAACCAAACAATAAATAAAATATATAATTATATCATTTGAATAATCTCATTAAGTTATCCGGAAAAAGAAAGAATAATGACATTAAGATATAACGTGGTACAAATTTTCGTTATATTTTGATAAGATGAATTTTTTAACTAAATTTACATCTCAAGAGACACTATCTAATTTTCTGGCCTGCTAAATTCATGATTATTCTACTTATCTGCAGCAACAATGCCAATGGTCCAGTCCTACTATTATTTAGAAAATTCATCAGACAAAATGTCAAATTAAAAAAATGTTAACATGACATAGTCTCCAGGTGAAGCGGTTAATCCATGGCATCCACCTGTGAAATAACTATGGCATCAAATCATGCTGGGATGAACAGACAAAGAGAAGAATGCATTGCGGTCACATTCTCTGGGCACAAAAGAATGCAATAAATCATACTGTTGTTAATGCAAAACTCTTATTACAGACAAAAGTACAAAAGTAATCTCCGAATTTTTGTATGGAGCTCATAAACCTCAGATGACATAAAAAGATAACTGAAATAAGAACAATCTGAGTAGCTAGATTGTATGGATTTTGCAATATTAAGCAAATATAATTGAGGATAATTGAAAACTTCAGCTTGACCCCAAGTTTGCAGTATTTTTCCAACAGGAACTCAAGTACACAACAGAAATTGTGTCTTACTTTTCATCTACTCTAAGAAAATTCACTGTCATCAACTAAATTGATTAAGGACAACCTGCACTCCTCTATTCTTTTTTTTTTTCAGACATGCTTCTGAAAAAAAAAATCAACTCATGCTTGATTGAGATACAGAGCAAAAAGTTCAGGGTATTACTTTAATCTGCCATAGATCCTACCAATTCAGAGATACACAGCAAGTGGAAGAATTTCTGGTTTGACATATTACTTTAATCTGGCATAGATGCTACCAATTCTTGTAGCCTCAAAAACTAACATGACTTCAGGGTTCAGAAAATGGAAGCATAGATAGTGACGTCACAAAGAGCGCAGGACAAAAATACAAACCAAATATGATACTTCCACTTGTTTTTTCTTCTCCACTGAGGCAAATGAATAGAACTCCTCAATCAGCTATGTCACATAAACACTCACCATTCTTGCAAGACTTAACCACGTTAGACTTTCTGAGCTCCTACGGTGGCTACATCTCCCCATGCTGTTCCGATTGTGCCTGCCAATGTCAACTTTTAAATCAAGGAATATGATGTACTATTGTCTAAAGATATCGGTTACCCAAAATCAAATAGTTCCTAATCAAAGGCAACCAAAAAAAACTCTAAGATAGATATGCCAGCATATAATTAAATAGTCAAACAAACGTATCACTCGGCCAACACATTGCACAAGAGATACGCAACGTACACAAGAATAAGATCTCTGTGAGTTCATTTCTCACTTAAAATTGGCATATTTGCACAGTGATCACTTGTGCCACCCGGTATTTGGTTTAAGCATCAGGTCAAACCATCTAAGGAGAAAGTGCACGTGTTTATGTTGTGATTTGTCATGCCCACGACAAAAAAAAAAACATGGTTACAGATGACCCGTTTCGCACTGCTTTGTACCTATAATGAAACAGTACCCAACCAATTTCACAAAGTTGACATAGGTGACTCAATACCCTTTCAAAACCAACCTATCTGCTCATCTTTCAGCGCAAGCTGCACACAATCTCCTCCATGGTCCACCATCAACACAGCTCTTCTTTAGGTATATGTCATCAACCTAACCAGTAAACAGAATACAAGGTCAAATAATTATTACCTTATTACAATAAGAGTCATTAGCTCCACACGTCCACAAGAGTCATTAGCTCCACACGTCCACGGGCTGCATGCATGAATCATTAGCTCAAGTCAAATGATATCCCTTAATTACTTTTTTGATTCTGCTTGTAAATTGCTGACCGTGCCTACCGCACGCCATCCACCAACATAGAGAGGAGGCGCTGGTGGGGTGCCAACTTAATTAGATCTCCGTTAATTACGTTTTGCTTTCCAAGGATTCATTCATTCTTTCTTTCCATCCACATTATATTAAATCATTCTTTCCATCATCCAAGAATTCATTCATTCTTTCCATCCACGAAATGTTAAATCGTTCTTTCCATCCATGAATTCATTGATTTGTTTCATTCTT
The DNA here is from genome assembly GCA_007726485.1 of Eragrostis curvula. Taxonomy (NCBI): domain Eukaryota; kingdom Viridiplantae; phylum Streptophyta; class Magnoliopsida; order Poales; family Poaceae; genus Eragrostis; species Eragrostis curvula. The sequence goes on from CM017440.1 coordinate 46,564,214, forward strand.
TAAGATTTTGTGGCGGTCTAATTCCTTTCCAGCACCTTATTGTCATGATGGCCGTCGTTCTTGGCGGCGCGAGATCTCAGTCTCGTACTCACCGGTCGTCCTGGTCTCCTCTTTCGTGCTCGATCTTCTCTTTTGCCTTGCCTCCCCCTCCGTCTGCTTCACCCCAGCTTCGATCTCCTCTGTCCTGCGTCATCCCCCTCTTTCATTCATTCTTTCTTGGCGGCCGCCCACTGGAGTCAGTTTGGTCGCCCAACAGACAGATCCTGCTCTAGAAGATTGGTCAACCAGTTGAAGGTAACTATTGATTTCCTCGTCTGTTTCAACTCGATCTTAGGTTATCCTTCAATCTAATCCTGCCTGGATGATTTTTCGTGCCTGGTTGTGTATAGAAAAGGGAGGAGAAGGGAAAGATCGGCTGAAGTACGAACTGTGCATCATTTTTTTTTTGTTTGACAATTTCCTCTCAATGGTGTGGTTAGTGTATTAGAGCAAACACACACAAGAGTTGAAATTATCAAGTGCTGATATGGTCTTGTGCGTTGATGCTCAGAGTCAGCTTTATTTTCTTCAAGGGCCTACTACCAACTGTTGGTTCTGATTTTTTTTTTCGCACAGCTGCTGTTTCAGAAAGACTTTGGTTTTCTTCAACGCTATAGAAATAAGCTTTCTGAAGATATCACTCCCTTATTTTTCTATCCGTGGCTGAATAATTTGTTGACTATATTTCTTTTCTTTTTGGTTGTCTACCTTAATTAAATCTGAGGTTTGCATTTTAATAATCTGTGGCTATCATAGTGACATCTCCCTTCTGATTTACGTTTCGTGTCTAGGAGTAGCATGATTGCGTTATTGACCTCCCTTACAATAAAATGAAAAATAGTTGAATGTTCACCGTCATTTTGTTCCTTCGTTATAGTCAAATAAGTTGGGCACTATGCTTTTGGTGTGCTTTTCAGAGATACATTGATTGATTGTATGACAGATACCTGTAAAGATAATCATCAGACCTCGGGAGCCTGACACGAACAATTACCTCGACCACAATCATTTTTTATTCTTCAGAAAAGTGTTTTTGTGACCACATAATCTATAGGCTCTTGTTTTTATAATGTAAGATTTGCTTCCCAATGATAGACAATCAACACAGTATACATTTGGTTATTTCGAAATTTCTTCTTTCCATTGGCTGCATATGTTTCCCATAGTGTTTACCCCTGGCAACACCAAATCTGTCCTCAATGCATTGTAAAAGGATGCAGTTGATTTACTTGTTTATATCATTATTTCGCACCAGTTTATATCCTTAACTTGCCTGTTTTCTAGGCTAAATATGTTTGCCTCTCAAATTCATATCTGAGTTCATTTAATTTGTTCAGTTTTCATGTTAACAAGGTCTGGTGGACGACAGCATGATCTGCAGAAAATGATTTTGGTTGTGGCATTGTGTGCTTAACCTGCTCGACTCAACTGATCCATCTGCATCATTGAACATGAGTCCATCAGTTTCACATGCAACTGGTAAAGTGAGAAACGAGTCATATATATTTCGTTGACAGTACGTAGTAGTATGACCCAGGAGCGTTTACTCTCTCTCTAGTCTTTCATATAAACTGGCAGGAGCTTTTACTTCAACTATGCCTGGGTTGTCTCTTCCTTTTTCAAAGTTTATTCACCAAGATTGGCTCTAGTTCAGATTTTAACAAGCAAAGCTTTGCCATGAAAATGTTCAGTTCTCTGTCCCTATTTATCAGCTTTGCACTTGGATTTCTCCTACTGTACACTGTATTTTCTTATACTGACACCAGAGCACTTCTCTCTTCTTTTAGAATGATATCAACTTTGCGATTCTATTCCCAGCACTTTTGTTTGCAGAAAATAACTAGTGCCTTGAATATATAGTGTCTATAATGGCACGGGATGAAGTAACTGGTCACACAAAGGTAGGAGCTTCTCTGATTGGGTCCAATTTTGAGGAGATTATGATATTGGATCCCATTGTGCGTCATGTAGTAGACTTTTATTTCAAAAAGACATTTGAATTATTTTTCCTATTGTTGCATGCAGGCAAATTGTCACACATTCAAGACCTCATCTACACCAATTTGAGTCCTTTTTTAGATGAGCACACATTGATTCTTGATTTTTTTCTATTTCATGCATTTTTCACAATTTATTCTATTTTGTTGGTTTTTTAGTTATTACACTTAGGTTGTCTAGAAAAATATGGAGTATTTCAACACAAGATATTGTTAATCCTCTCTCTCTCTCTCTCTCTCTCTCTCTCTCTCTCTCTCTCTCTCTCTCTCTCTCGCTCGCTCGCTCGCTCGCTCGCTCGCTCTGCTATCATTGAACTGTTATAGTCATTTTGTTGCACCTACAGGATGTTCACGGACTTTTCGCGGAGGCTAATTATTGTGAAAGGTTCAAATGCGACTAGACTTGGTATGCTCAAACTGTTATCGCTTTTAGTGTTCATCTTAAGATTGCTATTAGTGAGCTTTTGCCAACTACACATAGTCGGTTATTCGTTGTAACAGTTTGATTGTCTTTTACTGGACTGAAACTTTACAAGTGAACATGTTTCCTCTGTAAAAGATCCCTTGGACTTAAAACATGTTAACTGTTGTATGCTTTGTGAGCACTGAAAATATGTACTCATATGCCTTCCATTTATTATAACCACATGATTTTGATAACGATGGCAAACTCTGCTTTTGCAACTTGACCAGCCTGTTTCTTTTTGCCCCATTAGTTTCATTATGATGCTTTCTGACTAGTAAATGAAATGATCATTATGGCATCCTGATCATTTTTAACAGAATGTGGACATTACCACAGGCAAGTGAGACTCGTAAACCAAATATCAAGGTACAGGAAGGCAACCAGTTGCTGCAGAGTGTAGACCTAAAATTGTTTCGAGGCATACCCTCCAAGCATTCCACATTTGCACACATGTAAGTCACACCTTGAATTTACAATAGCAGCCATAACTAAATAGTGTTAGAGTTGAATAGTTTCCCTGTCTTTACAGTGCCATATAATTTTTTAGTATTTGTTGATGTAGTGTCATGTCCCACTAGGTTCAATAACAACCAATCTACAAAGATATATTACATGCTTGATACTCATTATGATGTACTGTATATACCTACCTTGTCATTATCAACCTTAATAATATTATTTCCATGGTCGGAAATGATTCTTCTTTTCTCTTTTTTTTTTTTGCCTATTTCCTTGATGACGGATCTTGTTAGTACAATTGTTTATCTTGAGATGATCTGACATCCTCTGGAATGTTTGAAAAGGTGTGTAATTAATACAACATTGATCAAACACTTAGGAAATAAAAACCTAAATTCAGTTTCGAACATATTTGTAGCCTGCCCCGTGCATATTTGTTTAAGTGTATATATTTATTTTATTACTGTCAAGTCTTCTCTCTTACTGAGTCAGGCCATATAGCTCATCCTGACTCATAATTTGTGTGAGTTATCCTTTCCAGGGCAGTGCCTTGTGGTGTCGTTTTACTCGGGACCATTTTTTAAAACCTTCTGGTATTACGCAATGACAATTTAAATGCTGAATAATTGAAGCCAACAATAGTTTTAGTTCATGAAAGCCAAATGCCTTTTGCTATATATTAAGCAATGACAAATTGAAAAACTTGCACCCCTTTTTTTTCATGTGGCCTGGTTCCATTCTGGAACCATTTTGGCATCAGTCAGATTTTAGAATTATAATTTTAACTTGCACGACAAGTTGCTCTTGATGTCTGTCTTTTTGCCTGTTATTATGGCCGATAACAGAGAGAAGACAACCAACACATGTTTCCCATTTCGACTAAACCGTCTTGTATTCCTTTTCCAATGAGGCAATTTCTTAGACACCCTATTTATTTAGTCTCAGATTTATGTTACCATGCCCTAATCCATAAAGTACTACCTATTCACGGTTTAAATTTTGTATTATCAACCTAAACATGTTTAAGCAAAATACTAACTTTGTTTAAACTACAAGGTCCTCATTGTTTCCCACTGTTTTCATTGTCATTTACATGGTCATTAGAAGTCTCTAGGTTGCATTTCCAATTTTTGAGTGAGATTTTTTTTTGAACCAGGAACACAGCAAGGGAAGCCCCCACTGTAAAGTTTTCTATTAATAAAGCTGAAAGAACAAGCAAGTGCAATGGGACTGGACATACTTAGGCCTGTTCGTTTCCTTTAGTCCTAAAGTTTAGTCCAGAGAATCTTGCTATTTAAGAGTATTAAATAAAGTCTAATTACAAAACCTTTTTACAGATGAGTGTTAATTTACGAGACGAATCTAACGAGCCTAATTAAGCTATGTTTTGCTATAGTGATGCTACAGTACCATCGTCTAATCACGGCTTAATTACTGTCATTAGATTCGTCTCGCAAAGTAACCCAGGTTTCTGTAAAAAGTTTTGTAATTACATTTTATTTAATATTTTTAAATAGCAAGAACTTTGCACTAAACTTTAGTCCTAAACGAAACGAACACGCCAGAGACTGCTGCCAACAGAAATTGCTGAAACTATACTAGAAAAAAAAAGGAAAAAACAACTTGGAGAAACTGTACACTATACAACCACTAGTACAGAAACCAGCTTTAGCGACACAGACATTAGCGACCTCATTTCAAAAACCGTCGCTAAAACTCCAGGCCAAACTCTCAGGGACGTGGTTTCAACAACATTTTTAGCGACGGCGTTCACTAAATCCCCCGCTGAAAGTTTAATAATATAGGCGGGTTTCACATACCCGTCCCTAAATTTTTAGTAATATAGGCGGGTTTCACATACCCGTCGCAAATAACTAGCGACGTTTTATTTAAATGGCCGTCGGTAATATTACTAGCAACGTTGCTTTGAAGCCCTGTCGTTACAGTACGTAAGTTTAGTTATATCGAATAGAGTATACCAGCCCAACCCAGCCCAACCCGCGGCAGATCAGATACACCGGCTCCGCTCCCAAACCCTAAACGCCGCCCTCTCTCTCGCATCTCCCCATCCCAGCCGCCAGCCGTCCTCCCCCTCTCCTTTCTCCTCTCCCCATCCCCACCGTCCTTCTCCCTCGCCTCATCCGGCGCGGCGGCCGAGGTCGGAGATGGGGAGGCGACCATCCATCTTGCCATAGAACCGTGCGGCCACCTCCCTGCGTCGATCTCCCCACGCCTCAGATCTCTGCGCGCGAGGAGCGAGGCGGCGTGGTGATGCGAGAGGAGCGAAACGGCATGGCGGTGCGAGAGGAGCTCGGCGGCGGCTCGTCTCCGGCAGGGCTGGCGCCATCCGGCAGAGCAACTGCCGTGCTCGCCGTCTTCTTCCCACGCACGGCAGCTGTGTGAGCCCCGGCACCCCCACTTTGATCCCTCTTCCCCGACCCTCCTTCGACGAATCCCACGGCACTGCAAGGCTGCAACAGCGTGGTGAGGCTCCTGCACCCCATCCTGACCTCCCTCCTCTCGGCCGTACGAGGCCTGCAGCAATGGCCGAGCCGGATCTGTATTGGCTCGCCGTAGAACGCCCGTTATTTTTCCTCTTCGCGCATGTCGAGCCACGAGGTTCAGCCTGGCGCATCATTGCCATAGGTGCTTTATGCTGTTCAACTCTTCACTCATTTTTGTGAGATTGCTCGTAGGTTTTTAGTTTTTCTTACCGTAGTTACAGAAGTACTTGAACTAACAGTTCTGTGACCAGCTTGATATGGCATCGGTTCTGTATGATATGGTCATCTGATCGTGGCAGTAATTGACCTGGGGAAAGTGTTTACTAGTTACTAAAGTGTTTTTGCTATGCTCAATGTTCGCTACTCTGTGTGAATTGGCTGTGACGCAATTAGCCATGAATATTTGCCTATTTTCAACTGCTAAGATTTTTGTTGTCCTAATAAAACTGAATGCACTACTATTTCTTTCCTTGTCAAAATGTTCACCGGAAAAAAATGCATGCTGTCTTATATTGGATAGGGCCGCCGGCGGAACCAACAGATGGGAGACTAGCATGAGAAGCTGACATTGGCCTTGTTTATTTGACATACCGCAGAGCGGGACTGGGTCAGCATCGAGGCTGTCGACCACGTCTTCCAGACCAATATGCTTGACATGCGCAAGACCAGCAGGTATGCTGTTGTGCATCCATTTGTTGATATCTGAATATTGATGTGGGCGAATTTGGCCTTGTCAGTTTTTGTACAATGCTATGTGGCTCTATTTTCTACTATTTCACCCTACTAGTATTAGTTTATAGCCATATACATATGCTTTGCCTAATGACTTGGAAGTTTTTTTTACTGAACTAATGAGGGCCTTTTATCAGTTTGTGTTTGATTTTCAATATAGAATGTGTATTGATGCTCAACAACCATATTTTCTTCAGTACACAACAGTTATTTCCATGTTTCATCTGTGCCTTGTTCTGTTGGCTGTTGCTTCTATGCTTGTTGGCTATTGGTTCAGTCCCAATAGATTTTTTAAATAGTGTCTGCTATCTTATTCCATCCTATTAATAATCTGTGCGTCCTTAGGATCGTGGTAATTAGTGTCATGTTGTGTCTTATCTGTACCCTGCATTGATTTTTGGTACCTCCTACTTATTTTGGTTAACCTGTTATGCTAATTTGCAGATGGCCAGTATTTATGAAATTGTTTAGTGAGAGGTTAACATATGTATGGTCAGCTCATATATCTACGAATACAGAGGTACATCATTATTTTCCATTGACTTAACAGCGAAGCACTAATGATGCATGCTAGAACTCAAATATGTTCTTTCCCCTTTTATTTCTGGGTTGATGTGCATAAAGCTCTGTATGACTTGCTAGACATGGAGGGCGAGGCAGGTGCTAATTCATTATGAGTATTCTGGGCCTTTCAGAGGCTTGGCTACTTCCAGGTACCTTCTATCAAATACAAAAACTCAACTGTGCCTATAGCAAGATCAGACTCCTGGCCTTTGTTTGCCTTAGCAATTGACTTGGATTTTCAATGCCTTAGCAAGTGCAACTGAAAACTTGTACAAATGAAAGTATTGAATTGTCCAACTGAACAACGGCTGCAATATTTTCCTTAGTGCTTTCCTTGTGACTTTCTTTATGTGTGCAGCTGCAGAATTTGCCCCAGACATTACTATGGATTTGATCCAGCTAGAGGTGACCCTCTGGGTTGTTGCGATGTAAGATTTCTCCTATTTTTTTCTCCAGAATTGTGCCCTTACCTCCAGTATGGATGCCAGATGCATCACTGCTCAGTTCCATTTGATATTATACATGTCTGCTTTCTAGTTGGTTTGTGTAAATTTTCTAGTCTAGTATGAGATATATAAACATCACAATCAGTTCAAGTATATATGTTTACTTAGCTGCTTCAAAATCATCTAGGCACCCTTTCAAATTAGTTACTGAATTAAGAGCCAAATTTCTGACAAGTAGAATATTCAGCTGTTCTGATATCATGAAAAGTTTTGAGCATTTTGACCCCTCGTTATTTCACTAATGAACTTTCATAATATGAAATTACACTGAACATGGAATTAAGATGTTATTGAGTTCATTGCGTTGACTTTAGTACTTCATATCTTCTATTTTGAGTAATTTGTTTCTCTAATCTTGCAGATGGTTCATCGTTTTTTTCATTACACTTTTGTGTTCTCTGAAACAGTGAAACTTTGAATACAACTACTGAGATATCTCTCCAGCTCCTTCATTAGCATGAGAATGTACTTTGTTTGTTTTGTACAAGTGACTAATCAAGATCAACTCTGCCAATTGTAAAACGTAGAATCTTAGAACATGTATGTGTGGAGGTATTGTAAAATGTGGAATCTTAGAACTTGTATGTGTGGAGCAATATTCTTCTTATGTAAATCTGTAATTCTGAGTGGGATTTATGTGTGGTCTGGAATATGTGGGGTTACTGATGGAAAAAAAATATGTGGGGTTACTGATGAAAAAAAAAACCGACATTCCTGATGGGATTTAATTTTTTTTTATTTTTGTAATCGGCAATAGCGACGGGGATTTTTACACGTCTCTGTTTCTTTGAGCGACGGGTTTGAGATAAACGCGTCTCTGTAGCTTGAGCGACGGGTTTTCATAAGCGTGTCGCTAAAAGCTTTAGCGACGGGTTTTGAAAAACACGTTGCTAAAAGCTTTAGCGACGGGGTTTAGGAATCGACCTTTAGTGACGTATTACTAGTGACGGTTCAGATCCCGTCGCTAAAAGCCCTAAAACCCTGTCACTAATGACCTTATCTGTAGTAGTGAACAGCATTGAAATAAACTGCTAGAATTCAATCAAAAGGGGGACAGAGTCCCTTTTGGCCTCTTTGATCCTGTGAGCTTGCAGATCTTCTTCTAGGAAATGATTGTTCCAGCTTTTGGAATGAGGGGAGGCTTCTTTTGAATGTAAAGTTGTTCCTTCCAATTTTTCCATGCACCAATGATAAATGTTTCCATGAAAACTTCGTTGGGAAACTGATTTTAAGCCTCCATCATCATGTCAAAGAAACTAAGCTGGTAGTTCCATCGTATCCCCCAACGTTGCTAGCATTGCTGATTGAAAGGACATCTAAAAAACAAGTGAAATGTTTTTCCTCAGGTTTTGTTGTACATAATGCACAGGACTAGTTGTTGCCCTCAACTTTGTGTTTCATCCTTTTTAGAATATTTGGAGTGTTGAGCCTATCCATGAGTAGGAGCCAACAGAATACTCGCAGCTTGTTGCAACATCTTGAATTCCATATCCATATGAAAGCAGGTTGGGGTGGCTGCATGTTTCTGAATGGGAGTTTGTAGAACGTGGAAGAATAATATTTGTCCGATCCCAAAATATACAACCATTTGCCATTTGAGCCCTCTAAGACTTTAATATTCTGGATGATTGCTTGAAGTTCTTGGTACTCTTGGAATACTTGCTCTGAGAGAGGCAAGAAAAACTGAACTTCAGTTGTGTTACTAGGTAGTAACTGTGCCACTGAAATGTGTTTATTCTTGGCATATGAGTAGAGTCTTGGGAATTTTTCTTGCATTAGGTGACCATTCCAACAATCAGACTAGAAAGCACTATAGTACCATCTCCCACTTTGCATGCTGCAATTCCGCATAATGTATCACATAATTCTTGGAGGTCTTTCCACCTGAATGATCCTCTGCCTCTAGTGTCATGTGGAATTTTACCATTTGCATAGTGTGCGTTCCAGATTAGCTTGACCCAGGGAATATTTTTCTTATTGTAGAATTTGTCCAAGAACATGAGGAGTAAGGCAATGTTTTGAGCTGCTAAATTTGTAATCCCCAGTCCACCTTTAATTTTTAGCCTTCTTACTTTTTTCCATGCCACCAATGGTTTCATGTTGGCACTACTTTCTGAACTTCTCCAAATGCAGTGTCTGCTAGCTCTTTCAATCTTTGGTTAGCAGAAAAGTAGAGGATGTGGACGATGACAAGGATGACACCACACCGTACCACTGAGAAGCCAAAGGACAGCAAGGACAAGGCTTTTGATGAGTAGAAACATGTCTGTTAAACTAAAATATAAAACTTAGCATTTCTGATTGCTTTTCACTTCCATTCTTAATGAAACCTCCTATCCTATTTGATCATTTGCAGGATGAGCTGTAGATGAAAGAGCAAGAACAACACAGGGAGATGAAACATGTTTCTCCTTTGCTGTTTCTGTATATATATATTCTCATTGTTTCTTGATAGAAGAAAGATATTTCACAGCAATATTGTTTTTATAAAATCAGTAAGCTTATGAATAATGTTTTTTTCTTTGTTTCATCTTTTTCAAACTGAAAAGGATTCTGGGCATAACTAAGTTCATTCAGACCAAAACATTTTTTAGTACTGGACATGCATCAAGTAGGGAGGCTGGAGGGTTATCCATGTATTTTTCATTCAGGTTTTTCCCTCAAGCATTTTATATCCTTTTGTTGATGTGCCTGGCAATTGATTCCCATAACTGATTCATGGGCCAATATGTTCATGTGGAATGGGGACGATGCAATGCATGGGCCAATATGTATCTAATGGTTCTCATGGGTTTTACAGCTTTAGCATCAAAGTATGACTTGGTGTTTATGCTGGGATATGTCCATTAATTTTCCTGCCATGATTCCCTTATGGGTATGTATTACTGCACCTTTGACATTTGAATTTGATCAGATTAGAGAAGAAATGAATAATCAAGTTTGTAGGTTCTTGAGGGTAGAATCTACAGTGCCCATATAATGTGTAGGTTCTTTGTTTAATATTGTTAGTAAGGCCGACAAGGTGCATACCCGGCATCCTTATCCTCTCCACCGACGAAACAGTAGCGAGAGGCGAAAAAACAGGCGTCCTCCGGAGTTCGTCTTCTCCGGGCCGATTCGGCCCCTCCCCTGCCGTCTCCGGCTTGCCGGTGATGAGGTAAAGGGTGAGGGACCCTCCCTGTACAGTCCCTCTTTCTAGTTTTCTCTCTTTCTCTGTCGTTTTAGTTGTAGGTGGAGCTCTCTTCCGGCTGTGGCCATCATCGTCGTCTCCGGCGTTCGATTTGCCATTGTTGTCATCCGGATTTGTTCTCCCTAGTTTCCCTTGTGGTTGTGCCGTCATGGCTTTTGTCCTCGCCGGATTCCTCCCCGACGGGTGTTCTTCTCCCCTTTGCTTCTCCTTTGTTGCTCCGATTTTGGTATGTTGTGGTGGTTGTTCTGCTGGTCGGGTTGCTTGTGCTGATCTAGTCGGAGGTCGCTGGGATCCCCTGTTTCGGGTTGATTGCCGCCGGCTTGATCCCCCTTTCCTTCATCAGGTGGATCCTCTCTTAGTCGAGCCCGGTGAAGCTTCCTCCAGATCTACGGCTACGACTTCTTCTACCTCGTTTGGTGCCATCCCTGAGGTGTCCGTCGGTTGGGCCGCCGGCGTGATAATCAAATGGCACGGTGAGGCCTTCTCCCATCTTCACTACGGTGGCTGGACTGCTCCCTTCTTTCGTCCACACCGACTGGTCCTAGAGAAGATGGAGGCATCTTCTTCGGCTGTTTCAGCGCCTGTGGTTCGGCTGCTCGCCACCTTCTGCATGGGTTCCTCTCGGCGGCGCGGCGGTCTTCTCTCTCTGCGTCGGCGAGCTTTTCCCATGAAGGACCTGGTTGTAATTTGTATTTTGTTTTATGTCCTTGCTGCCTGTTGCATGGACCTAGTTGTATTTCTTAAATCTTGTAAGCCTTTCCATGCAATTTGGCATATGTACCTGTGGGAGCAATGAAGTTTTAGCCCTCTATGGGCGTTTTCCCTTCAAAAAAAAAAAATTGTTAGTAAGCGTCCCTGGTTTTTGTCATAGACCAGCAGGTCCTATTTAAAGTGCCCGCTACATGGAGTTTTTTTATAGTTGCTAATTTGCAGTAGTTCATCAATATAATATTTAATATGGTGATGGAGCGTAGAATCTGTAAACAAAAGGCAACACATTTTAAGTGAAGTTCAATGGGTGCTCACAATGTTATCAGGTTGCAATGATCTCTTTTATGTAACTAAGGTTCACTTTTACTTTGGTTAGCATTTACAACCCCAAGATCAATATCCAATTGATTATCAGCATATGATTGCTTGGCTACAGATATAACAGTGTTCATTTCACGATGTTGTCTAACAAACATTTATTTTAGGTGCCAGGTGCTCGATCAAATTCATATGAACACATATGTTTCATTTTCCAAACTTTCACCTTCATCATCCTGACAATGTTTGACTGAAGTTGATGGGCACGTGATCAATAAAATTGTTCAGCTAATTCAAGTCTCTAAGTAATCTTCGTTGCAGATTACTCTACTAGAGTTGCAATGCAGGGGGGCATGAGGCGGGGTGCTGGACCAACCGCTTACCAACAAGCACGTCAGTTCCTAGGGTTAGCTTACCGCCTCCCTAACATGTTTAGTGTTCTGTGATTGATGTTTGCAATTGCTAGCTTCCATTGATGTACACTTCTTTGAAGTTTTTGGTTGCCTGGGTTAACTGGCCTATTTTGCTTTGTGATGTGCAACTGAATGTTGTTGACCAGAAGAAGTAGATAGATTATGTTGTAACTAACTGTCAAACATATCAAATTTTCTACCAACAGACTTCTTGTGTTGCAATTTGCATCCTTGAGTAAGGCCTTATATATCTATGGCTTGCAAGGTATTCTATAAATTGCAAGTTATATTGTAACGGTTTTGGCAGCTCGAATCTAAAAGATAAATTGTACCTTCACAATAATATATGCTTTTGTAACCAATATGATTTTGGTAGTGAGTTATTTTTTTCTTGTACTTTCAGGGAATCAGAGGAGGAATATGACACATCATATTTCAACTGAAACGATAATTCGGAAGAAGAGGTCAACTGAAACGATAATTTTCTGAAAGGATGGCTGATTTTCTTACTTTAATTACAAGGTTCATTGTTGAACATGATTCATTATACATTAGCTCTTTTGAAATTTGATATAAGCTACATATCTTGCATAATGTGCTGGAACTTTACGGGTTGAAAGGCGATGATGCCACTCACCTCTTTGCTAGTCTGGGTGCTGCCTTCTTTACTATTAGTTAGTAATTTCTCCGGCCGATGCGGTTATCTGTGCATCACTGCTTAATTTATGTGTCCATATCTTGTGTTCATTTCCCTAGTATAGCGATGCAGCCAAATATCGTTGAATATTCTTTTCCTAAATGATGCTTCCATTGGTTTATACAGTTGGTCATGTAGCAAACTCATTGTTGAACACCAGTTGTGCGTTATCTTTTTCAGTATACAATTTTAATGATGTCACCTCTCTAGACCCCTATTTTCAGTACTGACATTTCTATTCTATATTTTTCCCAGAGTACCACCTTTCTTTTCTGTTTTCATAGACAACTTTGTCTCCATAATGTACTTTTACATAGTTTTTTTTTTTTTGGCTGGGTCGATCCTGTTTAGCTTAAATTTATTCACCTTTTGGGTTCTGAACCAGCTGTGTTTTGCTTCCAATGTATGGATGCATTGGCCTGAACCAAGTTCACATTCTTTGTTTTGTATAGTTTAAGATATCCTAGCTGCTTATGATGAAGATTCAATAGCAATTTGGAAGTCAAGAATAGGGAGTTAGCTTCTGGCTGTTATGACACTGTTGCGTTGTCATTGTCACGCTCCATAATATGACAAGGTGCTTTCACTCAATCATGACTGGTGCTCTAAGGTTCTTGCTTGAAGGCAGTAATGTTGGAGCCTGCCTGACAAACTTACTGCTGCTTGTTATATACAATGAAATATTCAAATGGTGTCACTAAGCTGCAAAGATGTGGACTGAAAGGTGAGGTTTGATGACCATGCTTTTGCTTAATTCTTTTAGTTTTTGACATGAAAAGGGATTCATCACCACATTAAAGACTTTCGTTCCTTCAGTTTAAGTGTCCATTTCCTTCAATGGGGGGAAAAATAAAAAGTGCAAGGATTGCGCGTTTGTATTTTGATCCTATGCTCTATGTAAGTATCATTATCAATGCTTCCATTTCTCAAATATTTAATGTTAGCAAATGAGAATTAAAATACAGAACATACGATTCGGATACGTACGCTCAAGTTATACAATGATTTGGATACATGAGTTGTATATCGGTATCTAATAACATACGAAACTATACCCGAGCATTGTTTACCACAATTCAGACACGGCACTCAAGCTATACCACAATTCAGATACCCGAGCCTATATCAGGATCCCATAACATATGAAACTATCAACAGCATTCCGAGCTCTGTTTAATTACCACGATTCATATACCGCACTCAAGTTATATTGCAATTCGGATAACCGAGCTATATCAGAACTCAATAATATATAGAACTATCAGTTGCACCTAAGCTATGTTTACCTCAATAAATTTGGATACCCGAGCTATATCAAGATCCCATAAAACACAATAGTATCAGTAGCATCCGAGCTCTGTTTATCATAATTCGAATACCGCTCACTCAAAGCTATACCACGATTTGGATACCTGAGCTATATATCAAGATCCAATAACATACGGAACAATTGATATCGACAGCACCCAAACATTGTTTGCCACAATTCGGATACCGCACGCAAGATATACAAAAATTTGGATACCCAAGCTATATCAGAACCCAACAATATCGGTAGCACCCGAGTTCTGTTTACCACAATTCAAATACTCGAGCCTATATCAGGATCCCTTAACATATAAAACTATCAATAGCATCTGGGTTCTGTTTACCGCTATACGGATACCGCATTCAAGCTATAATATTACAATTCGGATACCGGAGCTATATCAGAACCCAATAATTTATGGAACTACCACTAGCACCCGAGCTTTGTTTACCACAATTCGGGTACCCGAGCTAAATCAGGATCCCATATCATCTGAAACTATCTGTAGCATCCGAGCTCTGTTTACCACAATTCGGAGACTGCTCAGTCATGCTATAGCACGATTTGGATACCCAAGCTATATATCAGGATTCAATAAATATACGGAACTATCAATAGCACACGAGCTATGTTTACCACAATTCAAATACCATGCTCAAGCTATACCGCCATTATGATACCTGAGCAATATATCAGGATTCAATAATATCAGCACCCAAGCTATACCATGATTCGGATGCACAAGTATATCTTCATCCAGAAACATGGAACTTTTAATAGCACCCGAGTCGTGTTTACCACAATTCGGATACCACAAACAGTCAAACACCATCGCTGGAGGGCGCCTTCACATGATTGGTCATGCACTGCCCTGTCTCAGTCCAAAGCCCTAACTTTCCACAACTCCCTTCCCAAACAGTTCAGACATTCGGATACCACAATAATTCGGATAGAATACAGTACCATATATTCTGATCCAATAATATATGGAACTTTTTTACCATAATTCGGATACATGTATATGCATTTCTAATTGGAGACCAAGTAAAACAGGAGGTGTTGGCGGTGTTGAATGGTGGCGATATGCCGTCAGGGTAGAACGACACCATCATTGTGTTAATCCCAAAAGTGAAATCACCAGAGCTCCTGAAAGATCTTAGGCCCATTAGCTTGTGTACGGTGCTATACAAGTTAATCTCCAAGGTTATTGCTAACAGACTGAAGCATGTCCTACCTGATATTATTTCCCCCTCGCAAAGTGCTTTTGTGCCGGGCCGTATGATCACCGACAATGTCTTGTTGGCCTATGAACTTACCCACTATTTAAAAAACAAAAGAGGGGCTGAAGGCGTTGTTGCGATCAAACTCGACATGAGCAAAGCGTATGACCGTGTGGAGTGGAGGTTCCTTCAGGAAATGATGATAAAATTGGGTTTTAGTCAGCAATGGGTCGAGTTGGTTATGAAGCCGCGTGTATCAACAGTGAATTACAGAATCAAGGTTAATGGGTATTATACCAATACAATTATTCCGCAACGCGGACTCTGCCAGGGGGATCCCTTGTCTCCATATTTGTTCATATTATGTGCAGAGGGGCTATCTGCCATGCTACAGAATGCTGAAGCTGAAAGGAAACTGGTAGGAATCAAAGTTAGCCGAGGGGCCCCAAGTATCAACCACTTGTTCTTCGCGGATGACTCCCTTGTGCTCATGAAAGCAAATAGTGCTAATGCAGCTGAACTTAGGAGGATACTGGATGCATATGAAAGAGTCTCCGGACAAATAATTAATAAAGAGAAGTCGTCCATCCTTTTCAGCCCTAATACGGCGAGACAGACACGGGAACAAATGCGGCAAATTCTCTCTATCAATCAAGAAACCGAGAGCGAGAGATACCTGGGTCTTCCAGTTGCGGTGGGTAAAGCCAAAAAGAGAACTTTCTCTTACATCAAGAAAAAAATTTGGTCACGTATTCAGGGGTGGCAGGAAAAATTGCTCTCAAAAGCTGGCAAAGAGATTCTAATCAAGGCTGTTGCCCAAGCCATTCCCACTTATGCTATGTCCTGTTTTGACATAACGAAAGGCTTGTGCGATGAGCTGAGTTCAATAATAGGCCGCTATTGGTGGAGCCAGCAGGAAAAACAACATAAGATTTACTGGTTAAGCTGAGAGAAGTTGTCACGGTCAAAGAAGAAAGGTGGCTTGGGGTTCAGGGATTTACACTTATTTAACAAAGCGATGTTAGCCCGGCAAGCGTGGAGATTACTAACATGCCCTGAGTCTCTATGTGCAAGAGTCCTGAAAGCCAAATACTTTCCAGATAATTCCATCTTACAATGCCTGCCAAGAAATGGTATTTCTTATTCTTGGAGGAGCATTTTAGTGGGACTGGAACTTCTAAAAGAAGGAATAATTTGGAGGGTGGGAAACGGCTCTAGTATCAATATTTGGAGCCACCCATGGCTACCCAGGGGGACAACGAGAAGACCGGTGACCCAGGGGCGGAGCCACCTTGATTCCTGGGTATTCCCAGGAATACCCAACTTTGTTTGGCAAAAAATCAAGTATACATAGTGCCTAACATAAACGAGAGCTTTTGATTTATTGTCTCTTAATTCGATGGCTGCGAGATGGAGGAGGGAGAAGGCCACCCAACATAAACGAGAGCTTCAGAGCCCCTGCCCCTCCTCCCCGAGTGTTTCAGCTCCTCGGCTCGGTGGCTTGCTGTCCGCCATGGCCATGGCACCAAGATGAGCAGCGCTGTCCAGATGAAGAAGAAGGCCACGAACAGATATGGGCCGGTTTGAGGAGTCATTGAGCCAATGGGCCACTCAAATTGACTTGCAACATGGCCATGCCTGCTGGGCTGCTCATGATCTCAGGCCCATACGGACATGCATGAAGATTTTATTTATTCTTTTGTTCTTTTGTGGGCGGCCATGAAGGTTAACATTGCATGGTATTTTAACATATACATAATCTGAAGAAATAAGCAATTTTGAAAAGGAAACTGAACTGAAATTTGGATTTGCAAGCCGGCTACGGTTATATTTGACCATCATTTGGTCAGTGTTTGTTTTGGTCCCGACGCAGGCAGCTTGCTGAACCAAGGACGAATTTCATGGAGCACGCAAATTTTCTTTAAGTATTCTGTTATTTTCCTTGTTTAATGGATATTTTAGCTATAACAATGTGTAACTTCGATTATGGCCGGATTGCAAACTTTTTACTGTAAACTATTGCACTTGGACAATTTTTTTCTTTTCTAAGATGGGAATACCCAACTCTCAAATCCTGGCTCCGCCACTGCGGTGACCCCAAGAAGAAATTCTCTGTTGACAAGAGTGAATGAGCTTATTAATCCAATCACAAATGAGTGGGACGAACAGCTGGTCAGGGAGACGTTCTGGGAGGAGGATGCAAAAGTAATCTTGGCAATACCAATTGGAGATGGGCTACAAGATTGGCCGGCCTGGCACTACGATGCAGCAGGACGTTTCTCAGTCAAGTCGGCATATAAATTAGCCGTTCAATGCAGAGACCGTCAGGAGGGACATGATGCTACTGCCTCTAGTGCTTCGGGGTCCAATGCATGTTCTTTTGAGTGGCATAAGATATGGCAAATGAGGCTGCCAGGCAAGGTGAAAATGTTCCTATGGAATTTCGCGCACAACAGCTTACCTGTCCGTCGTAATTTGCTAAGAAGAAAGGTTAAAACAGAATCCATATGTCCTGTATGTGAACGACTTGATGAAGACTGTGGGCATCTCTTCTTCAAATGTAAACATGCACAAGCTTGTTGGCGAGTGTTGAACCTCGACCAAATCCAGACAGAACTCATGCTTTGTCAGTCCGGGAAAGAAGTGTTGCAGAAAATCTGGAGTTTCGAGCAAAATATGCAGTATAGGATCTGCATCTTCCTTTGGCGCTGGTGGAATGCAAGAAACAAGGCCAATGCTGATGAGAGAAGATGGAGTACTGCTGAGATTTGTGGATCTGTGGAATACCACCTGACGCAAGTTGAGCAACTAAAGAAGCCAGGTAAAGCTGATGGACAGAGAAAGCTTATGAAATGGACACCACCTACAGATGCCTTGTACAAACTGAATATTGATGGTTCATTCCTGGCAACATCTGGTAGAGGAGCCTGGGGATATATCAGCTCGGGATCAAGATGGGACTTTCCTGGATGGTGGAGCGGGGAGCATCACAAACTCTCTGTCTGTTTTACAGGTTGAAGCTACAGCAGCAATGCAAGGACTGGAGCGGGCAGCGAGCCTAGGAATGTCGAGCATTATTTTGGAAACAGATGCGATTGCTCTGGGCCGGGCCTTAACGCCAACTGACATGGACCAAAGCCTAGAGGGGAGTCTCTTTAGGAAGATTAGAGCTTTTCTATCTGAAAATTTTGTAAACTGGAGGATTTCCGTGTGTCCCGGGTTTGTAATACGGTGGCTGATCGCTTAGCCACCCATGGTGTCACCGCTGTGCCTGCAGGCGAGCTGTGTCTTCTGGTGCACTGCACCTAGCTTTGTAACTGACTTGGTCTCCGGCGATATGCCTGGAGCTGGGTGTTAATGAAAGCTTACGTTTCAAAAAAAAAGAAAAAAAATAAAAAAAAATAAAACCTCAACTCCGATCCCAAATTCTCCACTCCCTACCCATGTCCCAACCTTCCTCGCATGTCGTGGTGGTGGCCTACGGACGCGGCGGCGGCTCCGGCACGGGGCGCGGCGCGGCGGCGGCACTCCGTGGTGGGCTCGGCGCGGCAGCGGCTTCGGGGGCGATGCGGTGTAGGCGAGGTTCCCGCGGCAGCGCTGTGCAGCGCGGGCGAGAGGATCCCGCCACTCCCCAACGCTCGCGCCTCTGCCGCCAAGCCAGCCTAGCCAAAGGAATGGTACGTCTGTCGCGCCGCTTCTGCCTCCGATCTCTACCTGTCTGCTCTCCGTCCGCTGCTCTGGTCTGTGCCGTGGTTCCCAGATCCGCGCCCTGACCGCCTGGTCTCGTCCTGGACACCGTCGATTGGAAGCAGGGGCTGCTCTTCGCCGCCCCCGACGGCGACGGGCTCGAGGAGGGTTGGAGCGAGTTGATGCGAGGCTTCGTCCCCTAGACCACGCACAGATGAGTCGTCGCTGGATGGATCCCCGCGCTTGGATGTAGACTGGTGGAAGAAGTCCCGCCTGATGCTGGGCTTGGCGGCGGCGGCGGCGGAGGAGGCATCGTCAGCCGGCGTCGCAGCGGTCCGTGATGCAACCTCTTTTTCCCCTTCGCAGAAAGGCTTCCTCTACCTCGATCTCATCCTCAGTGTCGTCATCATGTGCATGGTGAGCCCATCATCTTCCTCGTTGCTTATCTCTATCCCGTTTAGGATCTATTTGTCACACTCACTAGCTGTTCGATAATATGCGGCTGCCGATGCTCCGTGTCTGTGCGCAGTCAATCTACTCTGTTTTGGTTACCGTATGCCTTGGCTCCTGTAATAATATGTGTTGTCGAAACAGAAGATTCAACTGACCTGTATTGCTGTAAATAGAAGCATTTCATTATGAGTATTGTTACACAAACGACTGGTTCCTACGACCAGCTCGTATGATCAAGCGATTTGCCACCAAAACTTTGCTGCTACACCACGCGCTTACACTGGTTATCTGAGCTAGTCGTAAAGACTAGTCATTTGTGTTGCAGTTCTCCTACAATATTCAATATCTTGTTGCAAATTCAGGAAACTGTTTTACTTGATTGACGACAAAGGTTATTATGCATACATGATGTAATATTTTTTCTTTTTTTTAATAGGTGTACTTCCAGGATTTCTGTGGTTCAGAGCCAGAAGTCAAGCTACGAAGTACACCTAGTTCCCCGATCATTGATCCACACCTATCTCCAAATGGTGTTCAGCACCGACGGCACGCTGCACACCAGGTGTTCGTCCAGAAGAGCACCTGCTCCTCCTGCGGCTATCCCGCCACCCGCATCCGCAAGTGTAAGATGCCCCCATCATACTCTCTCTTCCTTCGTTTCCTTCCCCCTCTAGATCTCTTTAGTTTAAGTGTGCCTCTGCCTCTGTATGAAAAGGTGATTTCCTCTACTTGTATATGTTGTTCTGCTTGTGTATTACCATGTGAGATGCGGGTACTTTGCTAGGTGACCACATCTTTCAGGCGGCGGATGCCCTGACGTAGAGGGTGTGTTGGCTTTTTTGTTAGTTGTATGTGCATTTAGTTTGTACTGTGCTGGTTTGATCTCGAGCAGGAATTGATGAAGAAAACATTGGTCCGTGTTTCTGATAACCTTTGACTGACAACCATGTGTTTCCAAGCTGATCCCACTGTTATATGCACCTTTTGTGGCCAAATCAGAATGATTGTTTCATATGTTCCAAAATGTGGCTTTCCTTCACGTGGGCAGCTGTTAATGCCTCTTTTTTTTTTTTTTTTTTTTACATTTGGCTCCCTATGCTTGTTCTGTTTGTCCTTAGGAAATGCGACGAGGAACCATGAAAACTATTCGCATGCCAGACTTCAGAGATGCAACTGCATTAATGAGAAGATGTTTCATATTCTGAGCATCATAGTTTCATTTCTCCCAGCATAATATAGTGTTGTGAAGTATCCTTCTGTGTAACTCTTATATTCTAAGCCTGACAGAGTTTCCATGCATCTTAATTGAGGATCAAGTGATGAGATATTAACTGCAACAATATGATGGTATCTATTACTCTTTTTTTGCTCATGGATGAAACACTTAGTACCCTTGTGTCACGCTGCTAATAAAAGTACAGGGTTATGACTACCTCTTTTGATTATTGCAAGTAATATAGCCGCTACTTGTTCTATACCATCCTTTCTTTTGATTACTAAGTAATTAACTATTTTGTGATTGCAGCTCAAGTTCTTCGGCGTTGGCTGCATTCTCTGAGTTAAGGGATTGGTTGATGCATGGTGAACCTGTTGTGGTCTACTGTTTGGTGTGATTAGGATTAGTGACTTAGAAATTATTAGTAGGTTAAACTGTTTGTATTTTCCTGCATGGGATTTGGTAGCGATATTTATATACATTTTGGTGTTGTACATGTTTGGTTGTAAATAAGGAAATTTTGATTTTTAGACTGTTTTTAATGTATGGGTGCTATATGGGCTATGCTGAAAAAATCTGTGGGTCGAAAGTAAAATGGCCCGCGAAATTAATTGGGCTGAAAGTAAAATGGCCCGCGAAATTAATTGGGTGGTATGTGAAGTTAATGGGCCGAAAGTGAAATGGCTCGTTAAATTAATGGGCCAAAAGTGGAAAAGCCTGTTGAATTAATGGGTCGAAATTAAAAAGGCCTGCTGAATTAATAGGCTGAAAGTAAATGGCTTGCTGAATTAATGGGCCGAAAGTAAAATGGCCTGCTAAATTAATAGGCCGAAAGTTAAAAGGCCTTCGAAATTAATGGGCCGAAAGTAGAAAGGCTTAGGAAATTAATGGGCCAAAAGTTAAAAGGCCCGCGACATTAATGAGCCAAATATCCGGCCAGCCAGGTCCTGTCCAATAGTTAGTGACGAATTTCCGAGCCTCATAAATAGTTTGTGACGAATTTGAGAGCGTCGACATAAACATTTATGACGGTAGAATGTCACAAATTTATGACGAAAATGATGAAAACGTCACGAAAGGTAATCAGCTACGCACCTTCTACGACGAAGCGATTTTTGTCACCGCTGGGTCATGGAAGATAATCTGTGACGAATTTTAGATTTTCTGTGACAAAATGACATCGTCATAGAATGTCAAAATTGTTGTAGTGGCGTTACCAGATTTTATACCCAGCTAATATTGTTGTCTCCATACAAATGCAGGGGCACTCACCTATTTGTACATAAACACCAAGTTGACCTACCGTGGGCTGATGAAATTCCTAAATTTCTTAACTAGCTCGATATGTATTTCTCTATTTAGCAGAGGAGCTTTGCTGGTAGATGAGGGTAGTCTTCTTTTCGATAGACGGTGCAGCAGACCACGGACAGCACTGACTTGGCCCTCATGTCAACCTCCACCTTCCATATCTTCCTTTTCTCAAAGCTCGCATAGTCTTTCTCATGGACAGAGAAGCAAACGATGTCGGGGTTGTCAGAGCTCATGATGGGGTGCACTGGATGCACACGTGGAAGGCCCTCGTATCTTGGGTGTGACCATATCTCATTGCAATCAAGCACGATGTTCTTCACCCATGTCATTGGCCCGTCCATCGACAGCCTCATGTTCCAGGTCGACAACGTGAAGGCATGGCGGGAGTGCACGCACGTTCCCCTGCCTGGTCCACCGCAGCAGCATCGAGAGTCGATGCTAACATACCTCACTGTGACAGCTCCCACTACTAGAAAATCAACCAAGGCCGAGGGTTTTTCAACGCTCAAGCATTAACTTATACCATCAGAAAACATAATCTCCAAGCGTGGACCGTCGGCCATTTACCGTCGCGCACTCATAGTCAGGGATTTTCTCATTTCCCGACAGTACGCTCGGCCATTTGATTACCAAGAGTCGAAGCCCGATGGTGCACTCTTGGTCATTGCCTCCTCAAGCAAATGGAGGAAATAGTCAGTCATTGAATGCCTGAACGTTAACTACCGTCAGTCATTGGTGAATTACGATTTGACCTGGATAATTATTTAAAGGAAAAATTAGTTGTGTAGCACTGAAAGTTCCTCGGTTACGGAAAATACCATTGAAAGTTTGGAACTACGGAAAAAATCCCATTGAAAGTTACATATCTACTCGGAAAGTAGCATTTTGCTTAGAATGACTACGGAAAATGACCATAGTGCCCCTTTCTTTTTCTGCCGCCGCTCATGGCTTCTTCCATGCCCAAGTGCTGCCGCCTTGCTCCTAAGAGCCACACCCGTCCCTGCTTCCAAGAGCTGCCGCCCCCATCTCCTGCAGGTGCCGTCACCCCTTGCAAGATCCTGGAAGGCTGGAACGGTCTCCTCGCAGCCGTCGTATAAAAGCCAAGGCCTCCTCTTCCCCAACTTGGCCGCTGCCTTTGTTGCCCCTTTGAAGCTCGCATGAAGCCGCTGTTCTAGGGTGCCTTTGGCCGAGCTACGCTGCAGGGAGGCTTGCCAGAGTGTATCGAGCATCCTGTGCTGCCTACTCCCTCTCTCCCGCACCGAGTGAAGAGATCCACATCGTCTTCTTCCTCAGTCCCAGTCACCAAGCAACCTGCACTTCGCCATCAATTTGTGCTGGGAATAATTGCCTGGGATCCGCGAGTTCCTGTCCAATCCGTTACTCAAAGACCTTCCTAGCTCTCCTGCGCACCTCTGTAACATGCATTTGTCCTGGGATTTCAGCCAACATATGTTGTTTTTTTAATCAAGTTGCTGTCGCTTTCGGATGCATATGGGTACAGCATGAGCAACGACGACATCAACAAGCACAAATAGGTAAGGGCATTTTGTCCAGAAACTGAGAGAGTGCTAGCTTCTGAGTAGACATGCAACTTTCAGTGGTATTTTCCGTAGCTCAAAACTTTCGATGGTATTTTCCGTAACGGAGGAACTTTCAATGCTACACAACCAATTTTCCCTTATTTAAATATTTATGCTCGAAATTGTTATTTTTTATTTCTGTTCAGATGTTTTCATAAGCATGAAAGATTAATACAGGAACAAAGGAAGACAGAAGATCAATAATCTCTCATATGAATTACACTGGACATTACATTCAACGGAGTCAAAGCAAAAAAGATGCTATTCGAGTCTATTTCCTAAACTAATCCTGAAGATTGTTACATTGAACGAAACAAAGAAAATGACAGTATATGTACATTGAACACAGCCAGTCGTATACAAGAAAAAGGAAATCTCGATGCTTCTATTGGCTCCACCAGATGCGGTCAGAATTCAGATTAGCTCCTCGCAGCTCCAAATTATCCTTTGTGAGACAAATATCTGAATCCATAAATATACACACAAGGCTAAACGTGAGTGATTAGTGAAGAGACAAAGGACTGCAGTGTTGCTTGCAGTTACGAGAAAGAAGACTGATCCAAGGATGCTGAAGCAGCATCTACTTCACGGCACATATCCAGGTGTGTCTGATCGAGATTGCAAAATACCATCAAAACTGGCAGATTAACGCATAAGGACGATATTTTAGTTCCAGAAAAAGAAATGATTAACGCATATTTTGGAGCATTACGTTACCTGGATGAACATATCGATGCAGAATGACATCTACGGTTCCCACGGCGTGGGACTGTAGCTTTAAATAAATGGCAGCGCATTTTCAGAGATCAGTAAAAACGAATAAGATTGAGAACAAAAGAATCACAAACTGACAAATCCATTATCGTTACCTGGAACAACAGATCCAACACGGCGTCCGTCATGCGGCGGGTGTTCGATTGGAGGGTTGCTTGTTGTACAGGGAGGCAGGAGGCGTGCAACCGTTTTACATCCATGGCAGTATGGAGGGGGATTGATCGGTGAGTTGTGGGTCAGATCGAAGAAGAACAGGAGAGGATTGGAGGAAGGAAAGCCAGGCACGCATGTTTCTAAACTCGCAGATCCTGAATTGGCGCTCCCATCTACTCATGATAACTGAGTTTTGGCTGAGGCTGGACCATATTTTGCCATCCGTGACTTGCACGGTCACTTAACATTTGCCGAGCGGGTGATGTGAACAGTCGGTCACTTGATACATTTGCCGAGTGGGTGATGTGAACCGTCGTTCACTTATACATTTGCTGAGCGGGTGAGTTGAACCGTCAGTCACTTGAAACATTTGCCGAGCGGGTGAGTTGCACCGTCGGTTATCGCGACTAATAGCCGAGCGGCGGAGTTCCAACCATCGGTTGTCAAGCAAAAGACCGAGCGTTAAGGTTCTAACAATCGGCAATGTATGGAACTGTCGGGCATATTTAATTTTGCCGAGAGTTGGTCGGGAACTCGCTTCTAACGTTCGGGCTTGTCTTGGATTCTAGTACCAACGCCGCACAAGCTCCAGGTAAACAACATGTCAGGAGCATAGCCTTCGTCATAGTGGCCGTACCCCTGGTGGGGCTTCATGGGCATTGGCATATACCGGAGCTTGGGGCTAGGGCTGAAAACGGACGGGAACGGTCGGAAAACAGCCCAACCGTTTCCATTTCCACATTTGCATCACCGGACGGAAACGAAAACGGGAAAGCCGGGAACGGGAACGGTTGGGACCGTTTCGGTCATCCGAAAACGAACCAATCCGGACGGTATAGTCGGGTAACGGTACGGTAACCCATGATAAGCGGGAACATCGACCCAACATAACAACATATATATATCAACTCCAACAAATAATTAAAGACATGAGAATAGTACTGCTTCTTTTTTGATAATTGAGAATAGTACTACTTGAGTTCGTCATATGAGTCAAAGTCATGACAGACAGCCGAGTAGCATAGAGCTAAATCCAAGGCAGAGCCTGAAAAGAAAAGTTAACAAAGTAACCTGTACACTTTGCTATGAAAAGCCTGAAAAGAAATTAACAAAGCAGATTCAGTTTAACTGTAACCACAACCACCTGTCCGCATCCTTTCTAATCAGTGACTTTTTAGCACATCACAATGATCACCGCACACACAGCACAACTTTCCCGGGGCCAATATTTCCTAATCCCGGTATACTAGCAATCCCAGCACCATTAGCCATTCATCCTAGAAACGAGGGAGCAAGATGTCCCGAGGCGCCATCTTCAGCTCGTCCTCCTCTCCTCTGGCCCGCGCGGAGCCATGCGTGTGTCGCTCTGCTGGAGCGTTCTCGCGTCGCAGCGTCGGCGTTGCGCTGAGTGGAGGCGGATTGGCGGCGGCGGTGAGCGGGAGCGCGCTCGCGTCGCTCTAAGTGGAGGCAGCTGCCTGGTGGAGTGGTGGAGGCGGAACTGGCCATGGACGGGTGAGATGCGTTACAGTTTGGGGAGGAGTTAGTCTGGGCTTGACGGGCCAAGTCTTTGGACTGCTGGGCTGAATACCGGGAGCCCACAAAACGGGATCAGATTCGGGATTCGTCCGGATGTAAACGGGATCCCGTCTATACGGACGGAAAAACCTCAAACCGTTTTCGATCCCGCGTCCCGTTTTTCTTGTCCCGTTTTCGTACCGTCCCGTTTCTATCCTGCTTATTCGAAAACGATCGGGAAATTATGGGAACGATAGCCGGACGGTACGGGAATTTACCGTCCCGCTTTCAGCTGCCCCAAGACTCCTTCCCCATATCACACACAACAAAGCCAGCGCATATGTCAACCCAGCATAGGAACCGGTCACCAACAGGGATGACCATGGTCCCCCCTTCCAGCCATGACAACCACTGTTCTTTTGGGCCATTTTTTACGACGATGCGCACAGCTGGCTTGAGCTCCCACTCGCGCGTTCTGAGCTTGGGCACAGAGATATCAGCTGAGTGCTTTGGGTCTGTCCCACGGCTGGCATTCATATTCTCGAACTGAACCACCATTAGCTCGTCATCACCACGCCGTAGGAGGTCAGTGTTCCCCATGGTGACATAGCTAGGTTTGTCAAGCTCTGTGGGAGAGCTTCGTGCGGGGAGTAGAGACAGCGATGGCGGCCGAGAAGCGCCTGCTGCCCTGTACACGAAGTAGTCGTACGCCCGAGGACCACCATGGATCCAGCGAGCCACCTCTATCAGGACGGAGTCACCATGGGACGCGATTACTTGGGTTTCCTCGGAACCCTTGTTGTCAAACCCCATTTCTGGAATCTGTTGTGCATCCTGTATCAGTCTCTGGATCAGTAGCTGATAGCCTGATACGCACATGAACACAAATATGATAATCAAAAGCATACTTCGAATAGATAAATAAGATACCTGATATAGGACCCTTAGTGGCGGTACGACAAGGATTCAATACTATCCAAGTACATCTGACCTACTAGTCGTGAAGCAGACAGCAAAAACCATGGCCCAACGCCACAAGCAAACTTGAGAAGCAGAACCGAAAACCCAAACATCGTCATCTTCTACGAAGTCTTCTCCTCCTAAACCTACATTTACAGACGCGTGAGTACATAAGGTACTCAGCAAACCCTACACTACACAAGGGTATATATACATGCATATTTGGTCTTAGCAAGGAACAGGCTGTATGGTTCATTTGCAGCAAGCAAATTTTCTGCAAGGTTCACTAAAGCAAGTGAAGGAATTCTTAGATAAAACAGAGAAGTAACTGTCAATATTTTAGTTGGTTGGCCCTGGGGGAGTATGAAGCATTCCTACCAGTTTCTAAGTTTTAATTGGGTCTTCTGACCTCAATGGTCATACCGACCCAGCACACTTGCCATCACTTCCAAATCACGAGCAGACTACTACTGCTCACTCACACTCCAAGGAATGAGAGGTGGCTAATCATATCGAAGCTCAACAAAGATGCATCATATGCCGTGACAATGTCCATCCGGATGAATTTTACACTCCGCAGAGGTTGTACATCTTTTCCCACGAGCTATGCACCCTTGTACGGAGAATAACATAACGCTCAGTCCATCTTCTCCGAGTACCACACACAATGCCACCTACGAACCATTAAAGACCCATGGGCTTTTCATGAGACTATAATAGTCATCATGCAGACTCTTGCACATTGATGTGGGGATCACAGGCCAGAACTCCTAAGCACTACAAACTCCAGAGTCTTCTCCTGGTTGCTCGTTTGCGCTACTGCCCTCCAGATGGATCAAAGTGGTAGGCACCAAGAAGGTAGGGTAAGTCCCTGCCCATAACAGGTTCCGTGGTTGTACGAGAATCATCTTGTTAAAGGATGAATGAACCGGTCCTTATGTGGCCGGGCAAGCACCATGTCTCCCGCACTAGGGGACTATCACACTATCCATCACGCCATCAATCACTTACTAATGGCCTTGCCCGCAATCCAACCATCCCATCATCATCGTCACCATCATCATCAACACCTATCACAGTTGTGGTACTCCCAACCCCAAATATCAGCCACACCACCAAACTCATTTCAACATATTTGCAAAAGTAAGTATGTGAGTAAGGTGTGGCAATGTAGGAACATTGCAAGGGGGTTCTAAGCAATCTAGTAGCAAGGTGAACGTTCCATCATAGAAATGACAGGACTATTCTAGGGTTATCAAGGTGACAGGTAAACAAGAGTAAACAAGAATCCATGCATTAATGTCTAAATAATGGCATTAATATTGGTAAGCAAGTAGGACCATAACTAGACAATTAGTAAAATAACAAAGTAATGCATAGTACGAGAATAGGCCATATATAGGTGCATTGCGAAAACAGTACGTTCAATCATGATCAAGGAGAAGTAGAGCTTGCCTGAAGAACGCTATCCTAATCCTTCAATTCTTGATCTTGAAGCTCTTCTGTCGAGGTTGATATCTTTAAGTCCTTTCTCACAGCTTGTATCTTCCGACTTGTCCTTGGACTTGAATTCTTCGGTTCATCCTTGAGGATTGGATTTTCCTTGAATCCTTCTGGCTCTTCCTTGAATCTTGCGTAAGCTAGCGCATAGAAACATAGAAACATTACGTATAAACAACTATCGCAAAAGAAACAAAGATCGAAAAGAGCTAATAAGATTCGATTAACTCCAATAAGAACCAATAGAACATCAATGAAGAACAAGGAACACAAATCATATACGATGCATCATGTTTTACTTTAAGAAAAGTTTTACTATCTTAGGAAGGCAATTGGGGTGATGCATCGAGCACTAGGGATTTTGATATAAATGAAGGATGCTTAAACACGAGAAGTGCCTGCTTGAAAGTGTAGGTGGAAACGAGCGTGTGCTATTTTAGTTATTTCTATATATTATGGCATTAGTTAATGATGATTATCTATTATGCTATCTATTAAGTTAGTTGTCATGTGTTGGACACATGATGGTGGTTCGTGCACGTGATCGTGTATGGTATGAATGCACGGCTACAAATAAAATAGCAATGAACAATGACTCCAGTATGATCCAATGAAAGATTGCATAGAAACAAGATCAATAAATCAATAAGGTTATGAGGCAGACGGTGGCAATACGAGATGATGTTTGATTGAGTGATGTTGAACGATACGGCGGGAGGGGTTAGGTTCAATGCCAATTGGCGAATGAGCATGTGGGACATGCAGGATCGACGATGTATGATTTACTGAGATGAGATTTATCAGGCGAGAGGGAAACTCAGGTATTGAGGTTTGTAGATCTGGTGTGAAGTTCCAAAGATAGTACCAAAAGATACTACGTGTTTCTACGGACACGTGGGCGCGAGAATAACTCAAAACGGAGCTAGGATGGAAAAGATATGGGCATTTAATGATTATAGGGGCTTGTTTGCAATTACAACAAAGTTTCTAGGAACTTATCTATAAAAACAGAAAAGTTCCAGGGACCCATATGTAATTATGGAAAAGTTGAGGGACCTTGATGTAAAAAGGATAGGGACTAAAAGGTAATTATCAAAAAGTATGGGGGTATTTGCGTAAAAAGGCAGGACCTAAACAGAAATACTAAAAAGCTTAGGGGCTTTTCTGCAAAATGTACATGGCTGGGGATTTCCTAGATTTGGAATTATTTTTCTATTGGAAAGATGGACTGGGTCCACGAAGGTCGTGGACCGGCAGGGGGCCGCGGTCCACCGGTCCACGGTGGACCGGTTACATACCCCGAAGGGGTTTGTAATCTGGACCGTTGGTCACGAGATGGACGGGTGAGGGCGGCTGGAGGCGGTGGCCGGCGGCCGGCGACGGCGGGGACGGCGGCGCCATGGGCAGCTCGCCGCAGTTGGCCGTTCCGGCGCTCCGGTGGCCCAAACTCGACGCGGACTAGATCAAAAGAGAGAGGAGAGGAAGGGGAGCTCACCAGGGGAGCTTGTCGACGACGGAGAGCGATGACGGAGGCTGGCGACGGTGAGGGGCAAAGCTAGACGACGATGCTCGTCGGGGCTAGGGTTAGGGGCGGCGGAGGTCGAGGAGGTTCAGGGAAAGGAAGAGAGGGGCGGTGTGGAGGGTCACGGCTGTTTAAATAGGCGGCGGTGGCGGTTCCTTCGCCGCGAAGGAGGAGTGGCGACGTAGTCAAGAATGGCGGCGGTGTCTTCAATTCGCGTCAAAACTTGCGGCGACGACCTCGTCTGAATGCGGTAGAGGCATGGCGGCATTGCGGCGGCTTCGTCGTGACGCAGTTGGCGGTATACGGCGCGCGCATGGGCGGAAAGGAGGGGGGTCCGCGGCGTGTCGACGCTAGGGTTAGAGAGAGAGAGAGAGAGAGAGAGAAAAGAGAGGCGTGGTGGCGTGGTGCAGCGCGGCGCGGGGCTCGGGGCAGCTCGGCGCGCTGCGGCACGCGTTTTGATGCGGTGGCGGCGCGTCGGCGGCGCCGTGCCGACGGGCGTGAGGAGGAGGAAGGTGGTGAAGGCGGGCCGGGCTGGGCCGAGTAGAGTTGGGCTGGAGGAAAAAGAAAGAGATAGAGCGGCCCACTCGGCGGGAAAAAGAGAAGGGGAGGTGGGCTGGGTCGAACAGAGAAAACAGAGAAAAAGGGAAAGAGAGATGCGGCCCAGAGGTGAAATGAGAAATAAAATTGGTTTTTTTTTTCTAGGACTTTGAGGAGCTTCAAATTTTAATAGAATTCAAATTTGGGAAAGGAAATTAACTTCAATCGACATTCCAAATAAAACCAGTAAATCCAAAAATGCGCATGGTGATATTTGTGCAAGGTTAAATCCAGGTTTTGATCTTCGAAAAGAAATTTAATCTTCTTTAATTTGATTTGTTAGAAAAATTTAAAAGATCAAATTTTTAGTGGATTTTAAGTGAAAGCAAACACTCTGAGCGCACATTTTATATTTCAAAATTTTAGGTTCAACTATGTTTGAATTATTTTAGTTAATTTTATTTTGAAAATTCATGCCACTGGAGGTTTGAGACTCGGCCACGGTCTTGGGATCGGCAACGACAGAGGAGTCGTCCCTGCGGATGCCAAGGGAATTCAGCAACAGCCAGCTTGGGCCTCTAGCAGCCGCAAATGGGGCGAGGCCTGATCGTAGGCCAGAGGGAGCGTCTCAAGAGCCTTAACCCGTCGACGAACGAACCCAGGCGGAACTGAGCAAGAAGATTCATTGGGTGAAGTGGATCTAGCTGACTAGCTTATCGATCTCTATTCTCTAATAATGGCGGCTGGGAGCCTGCTTTGTGAATGATTAGGGCAGACGGGAGTGCCTCAAAGGAGTTCCTAATTGAGCATTTGGGCCCGAAGAAACTTTGTTTGTCAGGCAGCCCAGCAGATACTTAGCCCAAACCGTGTAGAACATTCCAAAACAAGCAAGAGAATAATACGTACGCTTGGCCTATACGTTTTTCCTTGGCAGCCCGAAGCATAATCGGAACTAGGTGATTCCCCGCGCGTTACTGCGGGACATGTAATGGGATGGTAATTGAATTTTCAGATTGCACACAACAATGGAAACATTAAACAACATCAGAATTAAGAAAAGAGAAAAGGTGATGGTATGGATTGAAAGAACAGTGTAAAAATTCACGCAATAAATTCCATTGCATGCATAAAGAATACAATATCTTTCCTCGTCACCTTAACATGCAGATGCTTCAGTTTAAAACTGTTATTTTATTTTCAAAAACATATACACATGGGTTCGTTTAACAGACCCTTGTTATGATTGTGATTTTTTTAGAAACTAAGCATAGCAAAGATCTTTTAATTATTAATCGTTCATAGTAGCATAAATGAGTCAATCAGGGAATTGAATACTACTGACAATGAGACATAGTTTAGTCAATATAAGCTGATGCAAAAGTGCTCGATTAATAAGAAGGATAAAATGATTGGATAAAGAAATGGTTTGGGTTGTGAAGGTCATCGTTGGGGGGGGGGGGGGGGGGCGGGTGGTGTTGAATCGATAATAGAACTGAGTGCTGGTCATGCAAACAGTAGTGAGAAAAATATATATTTCCTATAAATGATGTTGCTTAGTTAAATGTAAAAATAACAGAGATGGAGTGGAAGTCTCACTACTGGGAGAGTGATAAGAACAGGATAGTGGTACATCAAATGCGTGAAATTTGTAGTATGAAATATAGATAAATGGGAAAAAAGGAGTCAGACCGGGACAACTGATCAAAGCAAGAGATCACCATCCTTTATGCTTGTCGTCTGTAGTGATAACCAAAGGGATTACCTTTGCGTGTATGTAGCTATGTAGAGGTACCGAAGAAGATTATGATCGGAGAATAGACATCCATGCCTTATATATGTCAGGATTTAGGGAGATGAAAAGCTGATGGGGATGGATCAACATTAAGATGCACAAGGACCCATCAGTTACCCAATACCAGAATTAAGATGTAATATTGTGGAAGAGAAACGGGATGTAATAATTTAAGAAATGGGCCAGATGCAAGATAATTAAGACATAATTATTAGGGGGTCATCGGTAAGTGAGAAGGATGCTGATAGCTAATGGAAGAGAATTAAATTGCTCCATATTGTGACACAGGCTAATAATTGAGCTTGTAGTGGTACAAAATCAATCCAGCAGTTAAGATGATGACCTTTAGCGCTCCTTTAGTGTGGCAACTAATGAATTGTATAGAAGAATGAGCGGACATGATCAAACAGGGACCTAAGATCCAACGATGGTAGTTCACAGATGATGTGGCTCAATGTGAGAGCTTCTTTATAGCAATCAATGATTTTTAGTGGGTTGCTTCTATATAGTATATATAGATTTGACAATGTGCTGTCATTCATGTTACGTTTTTATATAGAGGTTCTAGAATTCTTATGACATGGCACTTTTGTAGACGACATCTCTCGTATTATATAAGAAAGTCGGTGTTGTGACACCCCAGTGTCACTGTGAGCCTACATGAGAAGCTCTGAGCTAAATTCTTTTATTGAAGAAAAGTTTTATTATCTTAGGAAGGCTATTGGGGGTGATGCATCGAGCACTAGGGATTTTGATATAAATGAAGGATGCTTAAACACAAGAAGTGCATGCTTGAAAGTGTAGGTGGAAACGAGCGTGTGCTATCTTAGTTATTTCTATATATTATGGCATTATTTAATGATGATTAGCTATTATGCTATCTATTAAGTTAGTTGTCATGTGTTGGACACATGATGGTGGTTCATGCACGTGATCGTGTATGGTATGAATGCACGGCTACAAATAAAATAGCAATGAACAATAACTCCAGTACAATGAAAGACCGCATAGAAACAAGATCAATAAATCAATAAGGTTATGAGGCAGTCGGTGGCAATACAAGATGATGTTTGATTGAGTGATATGGAACGATACGGCGGGAGGGGTTAGGTTCAATGCCAATTGGCGAATGAGCATGTGCGACATGCAGGATCAACGATGTATGATTTACCGAGATGAGATTTATCAGGCGAGAGGGAAACTCAGGTATTGAGGGTTTGTAGATCTGGTGTGAAGTTCTAAAGATAGTATTAAAAGATACTACGCATTTCTACGGACACGTGGGCGCGAGAATCACTCAAAACAGAGCTAAGATGGAAAAGATATGGGTGTTTAAAGATTCTAGGGGCTTGTTTGCAATTACAGCAAAGTTTCTAGGGACTTAACTATAAAAACAGAAAAGTTCCCGGGACCTATATGTAATTATGGAAAAGTTGAGGGACCTCGATGTAAAGGATAGGGACTAAAAGGTAATTATGGAAAAGTATGGGGGTATTTGTGTAAAAAGGCAGGACCTAAACAGAAATACTAAAAAGCATAGGGGCTTTTCTGCAAAATGTACAGGGCTTTTTTGTGGACTGGGTCCATGAAGGTCGTGGACCGGCAGGGGGCCAAGGGTATGTAATTTGGACGTTGATCGCGAGATGGACGACTGAGGGCGGCTGGAGGCGGTGGCCGGCGGCCGGCGACGACGGGACGGCAGCTCCATGGGCGGCTCACCGGAGTTGGACGTTCCGGCGCTTCGGTGGCCCAAACTCGACGCGGACTAGACCGAAAGAGAGAGGAGAGGAAGGGGAGCTCACCAGGGGAGCTTGTCGACGACGGAGAACGATGGCGGAGGCTGGCGACGGTGAGGGCTCATCGTGTCTGATGAGGTACCCATCCAAAAGAAGAATGTCATGCATGTTCAGAGCTCCAGCAAATTCAAGTAGACCCTAAACTAGACCAGCAAGGCAAACTTTGCAAAATATTTTTGCATTGAGAGTGTGTCACAAATTTTGCAAAAAGTTTGTTGCATTAATTTCTGTGCATGTGTAAGAGCTTTTTGCATTCCAGAGTACTTTTTGCAAATGATATTTAGTTTTATTTTGCAAAAAGAGGTAAAAAACAACGAAAACTTTTCGCAAACTTTGCGAACTAAATAGGGCCTAAATAAAAAAAAAGCCAGGCACGTCCTGAGGATTGGTTCTCCCGCGCTTGCATCGCTTCTGGCGTCGCCATCGAATAAAAAAAAAAGCTTAACTTTCTTCTATGCTTCTCGCTCACGGAAGACTGTTCTTTTTTATGTCGTTGTTTATTTGCGATGAAAGTTGATTCTCTCTCCTAAGCATCGTTGGCATCGAGTGATGAAGAATCGGTTCATGAATTGACCACTGGGGAAGCACGAGCATCTCCACTGATGGATCGACTCGTCAGGAAAAAATGGACAGCAACATAATGATGCGCTTGAAGTAGTACTCCATAGTCCATAAGTATTTATCGGATGTTTAGAGCAGCTCCAGCGTTAGCTAGGTTTTTCAAGTTGCTAGCACCTTGGAATGAGAAAATATTAATCTCATGACATGTGATGAGTATGGGCTTTGCATCAATTTTTTTCCCAGATATAAGTTGCAGTTGCTGCTTTGCTTTGCCTTGCGGGCTTGCGGCCGGACGCCAGGGAAACGATTCCACCGGCCAACTTTTTTCCTTCCGCTTGTGACCTCTCAGAGTTGACTGGTGAAAAAAAAAGGACTGAGCAGTCCAAGTTGCAGCCGGCCGATGGATGAGAAATGGACGCCGGATAGCAGCAGGTAAAGCTCAACGTGACAAGCAAGTCACTGAATCCAAGTCTGCGGCCGCGGATGTGGCGGAGACGCGGAGGCGGCCGGTGGGGATGGAGGGCCGATTTGTGGACCGCAGGTTGAATGTGGTAAAAAACGATGGTTTTTTTTTTTGTGGCAAAATTGTCCAAGCTCTTGAACAATCCCAGTTGTTCGTTCACGATCCGACGCTTGAGAAACGGAGGCGACGTGGCCCTATTCGTTGCTCGCGGTTTAGGGCCAGGTTTCGTACATAGAGATCCTCGTGTGGCGAGACGAGGAGGCGGCCGGTGGGGATGGAGGGCCGATTTGTGGACCGCGGGTTCAATGCGGTAAAGAACGAGGGTTTTTTATTTAAAAAAATTGTTCAAGCTCTTGAACGATCTCAGCTGTTCGTTCACGATCCAACGCTTGAGAAACGGAGGCAACGTGGCCCTATCTGTTCGCGGTTTGGGGCCAGGTTTTGTATGTAGATAATCGCCTCCTAACCTTCCTCGGCGTCGGCGATCGCGATGGCAAGGTGCGCCGGGAGCGCGGATTCGTGGCGACCTTGAGTGACGTCGACTCTACTTCCTCTTCGGACTACACCGAGTCGAGCTCAAGCGAAGAGAAGATCGACCGCAAGGACCGCAAGAATAAGGATCACAAAAACATCACCGGCCTTTGCTAGGTCGCCAACAAGAACCCTGACGGTTACTGTGGCATGGCGCATAGCTCCAAGAGCGTGAAGAGCGACGTTTATAGCGCGGTCAAACCGACGATCGTGGGTCCTGGGCATGGACTTTAGAGTCATAGAGTGGACCGAGGGGACAGGCAGTCTGGCACACAATCACGATCAACTTGAGGAATCGCCTTTCCACGAAGATAAGGGCATCGCCAGTCGTGGCATCTGTTCCTGAGTCCCAACAACCGGTCAAGTAAGGCTAGTCTCAATTACCATTTCATTGCACTCTTTCTAAGATTAGTTTTACGAAAAGAAGTCAGCTTCATTTCATTATAATGAAAGATCTCTCACAAAGTATGAAAGTTTCCCTTCTTTCTCATCGTAATTAATTTACCAAGTTAGCAAAAAATACATATCTGATATAAAATTTAATGCTTATGAAAGATTGCATTGAGACTGACCTAAGAGGGTGTTTAGTTGGCAAACTTGCAAAATATTTTTACATTGGGAAGTGTGTCACAAAACATTACAAAAAGTTGTTGCATTGATTTCTGTGCATGTGTAGTGCTTTTTGCATTCCAGAGTACTTTTTGCAAATGATATTTAGTTTCATCTCACAAAAAGAGGTAAAAAACCATGAAAACTTTTCGCAAACTTTGCGAACTAAATAGGGCCTAAATAAAAAAAAAGCCAGGCACGTCCTGAGGATTGGTTCTCCCGCGCTTGTATTCTGGTCTCGCCATCGAATAAAAAAAAAAGCTTAACTTTATTCTATGCTTCTCGCTCACGGAAGGTTGTTCTTTTTTTATGTCGTTGTTTATTTGCGATGAGAGTTGATTCTCTCTCTCCTAAGCATCGTTGGCATCGAGTGATGACGAATCGGTTCATGAATCGACCACTGGGGAAGCACGAGCATCTCCAATGATGGATCGACTCGTCAGGAAAAAAATGGACAGCAACATAATGATGCGCTTGAAGTAGTACTCCATAGTCCATAAGTACTGTATTTATCAGATGTTTAGGGCTTCTCCAGTGGCGATGCGATGCATGGAGTCGAATTATGACACGTGCACCTGGGCTCTTCATGGGTCTGCAAGACTGCAAACTCTAGTGGCACCGACCCGTCGTCTGGGGCCCGCAGAATAAAAAAAATACCTTTACCTGAGCGTTGTTGGCCGCCTAACACGCCAGAGCAAGAGCACGAACAGAGCCAGAGCAAGAGGCACGCGGAAGCGGAACTGTAGTGAAATATTATTTTACAGCCATGCATTGACCTCTACCTGAGAGTCGATTTCTTGTCCTGTGCAAAGATTCGCACAGCGCAGGAGTCGCTTTTCAAGGGCCACTGGAGAAGCCCTTATAGCAGCTCCAGCCACTAGAGAGAGAATGAGGCTAAGGGGGTGCAATACGCTAGAGCTCATGTGTGCTATATGTTGGCGCTCACAAACCATGATTATACTTTAATAAAACTCATTCCACACTAGGCAAAAGATAAATAGTTTATTTATTAACACTCACATGTTCCACGATTGTTGTTTGCGCCAAATTTGCCTTGCAGGTTTTCAGGTTCCATGAGAAAACAAGGCTAAGGGGCCAAGAATCGAAGAACAATAGGAAAGCCACGTCGCCCGGCGTGGCAACG
Organism: Eragrostis curvula; assembly: GCA_007726485.1. Lineage (NCBI taxonomy): Eukaryota > Viridiplantae > Streptophyta > Magnoliopsida > Poales > Poaceae > Eragrostis > Eragrostis curvula. Next base: position 46,601,443 of record CM017440.1, read on the forward strand.
TCGGCACGCCCATCTACGTCGGCCGACGTCCCCGTCCACATCGCCATAGTTATGTCCACGTCGGCCGACACAGAGGCCTCCCCCAAGCGGGCTAGGCCAGGATCATTCGGAATTTGCCTCAAGCCTCCAAGACCAAATGACGTAAACTCACGAGAAGGCCCCTTTTTGGAGCTTAATTGACTTAATCAACTAAGGTGGGCCAAGGCAAAGAGAAATTACTCCCGGATGACCCAACAAAGTAACGTCACCCGGCCCAAGTCCAAGCTAAACCAACCAATCAAATGATGTACCGACTTGGAGGAGCATCAATGACCATAGATGAGATCAACCGACAAGGCGGAGGGAGGTGGAGCCTCCCCGGGACCGTCGGCCGACGTAGGCCACGTCGGCCGGCGCCGACTTTGAGCACCGACCTACACAGAGGAGGCCGTAGGGGGGGGGGGGGGGGGGGGGGGGGGGCTGCCACGTCGCCCGACGTCTACGCATCGGCCGACGTACCCCGCTACGTAAACACCTCAATCCCAACTCGCGGGACAGACGAAGAAGGGGGTAAGGTTCAGTCCTGAAGCGAAGCGCTGAAGAAATAACTAAAAGAGAGAGTGTAGAGTAGAATAGAGGAGGGTCAGGATGTCGACTTCTCCATCGACTTGTATTCCGGGGAGCATGTTCCACTGGGAGTAAACTCCTCGACTCTTGGCCGGGTAACATGTATACTTTATGTTAACTTAGTTTATCTCTTTGTAGTATCTACTTGCATGACTTGGTGTGGGTCCCTCGTCGCTCTTGCTTGGTGTCACACCCCAAAATTTCAAATTTTGGAATGTGACTTAAATTCACTAAATTTTAAAACTTTTTGGAATAGTTTAAAATTTTGTTTTAATATTTGAGAGTTATCACATTTGTTTAGGCAAATGTTATTATTTTCTAAATCAAACTAATTAATATAAGTTATATTAATTTGTTTGTTGCATTCATGCTCGTTAGTCTGCATTAGGTGCTTCTCTGTGTGAAAAATGAATTTCAAAATTCGATAGTGATCTTGTGGAATCGAATCAGTTTTCGAGTATCGATAATAGTCCTATTCCTAGCCTAGGCCTAATCTCAGCCAAAGTGTCATCCAATTTGTTTCTCTTCTTCTCTTCTCTCCATCAACATGCCAACCACCAAGCCATATGTGTGCAACAAAACTATGCAATCGAAATATCTATGCATACATTTTGTTTTACCTCCCTTTTCTTTTCTCTTATCTACCACTCTTAATTTATTTTCCTTCGATTGTGGCATGAAGCTTATGTACAACCAAGCCATACTTTTTTGCTGCTACTCTGCCGTTCTACTCTCTGTTCATTTCTATAATTTTTTTGCAAGCAATCAAGCCACTTGCATGCAACTTGATTTCATTTTTCAATCTTCTTTTCTTTCTCTCTCTTTCGATGTTTGTAATCAAGCTAGCTGCACTACAACAAGCACCTGATCCTTTCTTGAGACCCATTATCTATCTATCTATCTACTTATGTGTCTTTCTTTCTTCATCAATGTGCAGTCAATCCAACAGACTTTCGGTACCACCACCCAATCAGCCTTTGTCTAATTGGTTTTCTTTCAAACTGGCCTTCTTGTAAAATATACACCAAGTCCATCTGCACCAAATGTTGCACCTTGTGTATCCAACCATTGTCTAGACTTGCTATTATATTTTACCCTTCCCTCTTGGCCCTCTCTTTACCTGCAAGCTAGTTACAAAGAAGCCATGGCAAATCTTTGTCGTTGTCTAGACGTTCTCTTCTTTTTGCCGCACTTTGCTTGAAGCCTAGCTACAACCTATTCAATTTAGCTTCAACCTCCAGCTATAGCTCAAATGCCTTCGCCTTCTGTCGTGTCTTGATCGTCAATTAATCTTTCAAGCAACTCATGGTGATGTTAGGGAAGCATGTCAACATGGCTCTTGCCATATCCCACATATCTTGTATCTCATCAACAGGATCTTATTATTTTGATCATTCCTTATTTCTTTTTCTCTCCATTGGTTTGCACCCCACCGTTTCATTCATTTGTTTATTTTCTTTCTATCGTGACTTACTTTGTAATCTACACACGTAGCTATATTGGGACCCAATGTTGCAGCTTGCGACACCCTTTTTCCTTTCTCTTTTGGCCCGTTCTATTTCACCTACTAGCTACTTACATTGAAGCCATTGCATTCAGATACTGTTGTCCCGATATTCTGCTCTTTTCTCTCTCAATGCAACCTACAGCTAGAGCCCACTAAAGTTTTGAGCCCAGCAGCAATGTCTTTGCCTTGCTACCATCGTGTCTTTGTTTCAGTCAGCCTCGACCTATAAAGCCCACATATCCTCTATAGAGTTTGACCGACAGCGCAGTAACCCTACTCTATCCAGTCAAGAATACCCACATCGGCCTGCAGACTCTAGCACGCACAATACCTGCCTGCCACTGTATCGTACAACACCCAAAGTCGCATCACAGTTGTCGTTCATCCTCGTCTATCATGAAAAACCGGTTATCAGATTCCTATCTCGCCTCTCCTATGGAAATCAGGACTGCTTGGTCGTCTTCCTCTTTCCATCAAAGCTCCTAAACACCACCATTTGATTCCTCACTAATGAGTGCATCTCTCCATGTACCCTTGCTTTGGACAACACACTCTTACGAAAGGATCCTACAAATCCTCTACAGTTATCATGTTATCTCTTTTGTTGTTGTATTATAATAGCATTCAAAATCAACCATTTAATTATAACATCATGTGTTCTTGTTTATCCCATTCTTCCTCTTTAATCATACACCTCCAACCAATCTATTTATCCATTCTGCAAACTCTTTACAAGTCATGCTACATCGTTGCCTCTGTATTGGCATAACCATGCAATGATACTATATTATTTTAATTACCAAGTTTATGTCGATGCAATGACAGGTGCACATGTCATTAATACATAACATAAGGTTGGCTATTAAAATAATGAATATCACTTGTGTGTCATGTCTTATATCTAGTCAATCTTTTGTATCATTAATATAAATTTCTTGGGGATCCCTTGTCATTTTGATCTTCGTTGAGCCGAATCAATGTTTCTCTCATAATACATTTATGTATTTGTACCTTGATCTATTCATTCAACCATGATCTTCAGTTCCGTCTACGACTCCGTAGATTGAGTTCAAAGGTTTTCTTGTTTTCTTTATTCCTTTCCGCATCAATGTCAATTCAGGCTTGTGCATATTGGTTCTGACACTATGAGTTGTGCTATTTCTTTTTATAACATCACCTCTCGCCATCTATACATTCATTCATGTCGACATGATGTCCTTCACATTCTACTTCCAAGATATGATTCCATCCACATTCTATCCATTTATTATTTTCACACAAAAAGAAAGAAAACATCATTTAACGCTCAATAATGCATTTTCCCTTCCTAGTCCTCATCTCCTTTCTTTAGCACACTATTGCCATTGCCTATGAATGCCTAGACACCTCCCCACGTCCTCTCCATGGCCCCAAACCCTAATGGGCCAAACACTATGGCAGCCCACCATAATATCTCAACTCCCCATCCATTTCCTTGCCGTTTGGGCCGAGGCCCACATTTCCTCACCCCTCCCTACCTATGGGCCAAGCCCAAAACCTTTCTCAAACCCTAGGCCACCCCCTCTACATATATGGGAGGTTTCCCCACGTCCTCCTTGCCCTCCAAATCCCTCCCACGCCGTCAGACTGCCGCCACGCGTCGCCACCCTCGCGTCCAGCAGCACAGTCACATATTGGCATCAACGTTTCCGGCGATCCGTCCATCCAAATGCAACCAAATTTTGCCAGCAGGTGCGCAATAGAGTCCTCTACAACATATCCAAACGTCAGGTCAAGATCTGATGTGGATCGACGGGGATCTAATTCGCAATGACTACTGCTCCCGTTCTAGATCTGTCTAGCGCCCCTGATGGTAATTGTTTTCCGTGTTCCACCCAATACCTCTACTTTTCTAACCTAAATTCAACAACATATTGTGTTCCAGAACGTCTACTACGTGTCCCCCAAAGGATTTATCGAGATGATTAAATTGTCCATGAACGTAACGCCACCATCAAATGTCGCAGAACAACCCCATCTAGATCTAACCATTTGATCTCATTTTCAGGTAAACCAGTGCCCTAACCACCTTGTGTTCAACATGTTCCACAACATTACACATATTCTTGTGGAAACCTTGTCGAACAATATGCATCCAATCAACGGGAACACCCACATTTCATTTCCTAAGCGTTTCTGTTTTTCTAGATTTAGTGCTTAATCTCTCAAACACCATAACTTTTTGCTCGTAACTCCGTTGTAACCGATTCTTACGCTCACGTGATCGTAGGCTTGAGCTCTATCATTTAGTACTGTTTTTAGAGTAATTTTATACTGTTTGGTGTATTGTTTCTTATTTCTTGTGTGTTGTGTGCTTTGCATGATACCGTTATTTAGAAACACGTGTTCGAGAGCTAACAAGATGAAGATCAAGACAAGAAGACTCTGAGTAGCAACACTTCTTTTGAGGCAAGTGCCCTTGACGCATTCTGAACCTATTTATTTCTCCCTCTAGTTTTGCATGCATTGCGTTTAATTTGAATCCCATGTGTCTTTATCATGTTCCCTTACTTATTCCTTGTCGCCGGGTTGTGGTAGTTGTTAATGGTAATGTGGATGGGTAGAAAATGCTTAGCTTTCTGTCATGGAGTGGACAATAATTTGACTAATAATCTTGACTAATGGTTTCACTTCAGCCTAATCTTCACGGACCGGTTAATCTTTTTAGCAACATAGAACTTAGGTGATCCAAGCAGGAGGATATTGATGATGGTGCGGGTATGCACTTGTACCTGTCATGGTACTGTTGGTTTGTGGTTAGTACCTACTTGTGATCATAAGGACCGGTTCGTGGAGCGGCAACCCAGGACAATAGCGCAAAGCACAGGGTTGATTATGGTAGACTTGGTCAAGTATTATGCTGTCTTCCCAGTTTTGCCGGCGTTCATGGAAAGAGGGAGGAAGGGGTACTTCCAAACTCAGCTGATGGAGGGGTACTCCTAGCCAAGGCGCAAGAGGAGGCTTCTGGAGGAAGGGTTACTTCCGCGGTGGTGAAACCTTAGCGGGGATGTTGGCAGGCTGGTAAGCGCTTTGAAAGACCATGTGGTGGTCTCTTGGCCTCACACCTTTGGTAGTGTGAAGGCAACATAGAGGTTTTAGTCACTGAATAGTGATGGAATCACCACCCTGTGGGTAAAGTTGTGCACCTCTGCAGAGAAGTAAAACTGTCATGACAGCCGTGCTCACGGTTAGGAGCGGCCTGGATCCTCACATGATTAGAGATGGATGGATGGATGATGGTTATGGTTCTGGCGGTTAGCCATTTGGATGTTGCAAGTGGGTAACTTGTAGTATGGTTTTTGGGCAGGTAGCCTGTTTCGCTGCAAGAGGGTACCTTATAGTGTCTAATCAATTGTTGGCTTGGGTTTTCACCTAGTAATTCAGGAATGCTTTACCTTTGGTTTAGGGTGCTTATTTCGGCAAGTTAACCTTATGTCAGCCTTTCTTGTTATAAGCCTGCATATTGCATATTTTCCCACACTTGCGGAGTACGACACGTACTCACACTTGCTATTTCCTCTACAATCATGATATGCTGCTCCGAGATTAGATATTGCCCGCTTTGGAGATGGTGGTGAAGACTAAGCTTGTGGAGCCCCCGGTCGACTGCCTGTGACGTTATGGAGTCTTCCACTAGCATTTGTATTTGTTTAGTCCTTTGAGATATTGTAATAATTATACGATTTACTTGTGACATTGGTTGTACTGTTACTTCATTTTGTCCTATATGTGTGAATCTTGATCCTGGGCACACATATAGATGAGCATTCGGTTTTGGCCTTAAAACCGGGTTTGACACTTGGTCCTCATGCTAAGTTTAGGATGCGATGCTCGATTGTGCATAATCTTAAGACGATCGAGTAATTCTTTCTTAAGTGATGACGTGGTGTCGTGACTTAGAATTTACTTGGGATAAAGTAAACCCCCCGGAGGACTGTAGGCGGCGGATAGTGACAGCTCCGTCCGTCGTTTGAAGTCGGCCACATTCGGGTTAACTAGTAGGTGCTCGGTTAGCTGACCGTATGACCACCTAAAATATGAGCAGCGCCGCCCGAAATGACGATAATGTTATCCAAAGCTAAGTGGAGTTAAACAAGTTTTCATAGGTTGCATGATATCTAGGCCAGGAGTCTCTCTCTTCCCATTAGAACCTTTCCATGAACCTTAATCTAAAATGTCAGCATTTCGGGTTAGTTTGGCAATCACTTCACGTTCCCTGTGGATTTTGATACCCCGGAACGCTCTTGGGTGAAAGCTACAGCGGTATCCGTACGCTTGCGAATTTCTATCTGTTAGGCATAAGGACCATCAACAAGCTTTCTGGCACCGTTGCCGGGGAGCGGTAGCTGGTTGTCTTTCGAACCCGTTTCGCCCGATCTCTTCTTCTTCCTCCCGTACTTCTTTCGTTATGTCATCTCCGTTGATTCAGTGATTTTTCGGCCCCAAAAGCAGAGCTCTTGGAGCCAGTCAAACCCTCAACTCCAATTCTTACTTCGGACTATGAGATCCATCCAGAACTCATTGAGTTCGTGCAGAGACACTCTTTCTCAAGATCGGCGGATGAAAATCCGTATTCTCATCTGAGGAACTTCAAAGCCATCTGCTCTACCGTCTCGATATCAGGTTTTCCTTTGGAAGGTTTTCGTTGGAAACTTTTCCGTTTTTCTCTGGAAGGAACGGCAAGGCGATGGTACGACCTCCATGCCTCGGATATCAAGGGAGTTTGGGAAGATTTAACAAAAGCCTTTTGCCTTCACTTCTTTCCTGTCCAGAAGGTTACGATCCTTAGAAAAGAGGTTATTAACTTTAAACAAAACGTGGGGAGACTTTGGGAAAAGCCTGGGCTCGCTTTATCGACACTCTATCCACGGGACCGGACCTTCGTCTGGACGAGGCTGTGCTCATGGAGCATTTCGCATTCGGTCTAGATGCCCATAGCGCAAAACTTTTGAACATAGCCTCCGGGGGTAGTTTCCTTTTTAAAACCATTAAGGAAGGTAAAGAAATCCTTTTGCGCTTTTCCGAAGTCTCTGTCACAGAAGATGAACCCAAGCCCGAACTCCAAACAATAAGCAAGGTGGAGACACCTATGGTTACATCTTCCGAATCAAAACCCACCGAAACTCCTGAATGTCTCGATATATCAACAACAGATCCTGATCTTTTCCTTGTGGACATTCCTCCGGACTTCATGGAAACATTTGTGGAGCCACCAATGCCCGAGGATGGCAAAATTCGACTCCTCCCGACCGATAGGAGTAACATTTTAGGTACAAACCTAAGCCCTATGACGTTGAGGATCTTCCGCAAAAGAAAGAACACAATGAATTCTTATCCTACGTCATGAGCAAAGAACGACTGGGTGAGATTGATAGCCAAATTCACCCCACATTCAAAATAAATTGGGACTCATCTACCATTTCCTCCCAAATCAAGGGTGTAGCTTACAATAATACTCTCTACGACCATACGGCTAAAATAAATATCATTTCTTAGCAAGCATTCAAGAATCTCTATCATGACCACCAGCTCAGTCCATCATCAGCCTACCTGGTCGAACAAAAGAGACACCCTATAAAGGCCGATGGCGTCCTCGAACAAGCTCATCTTGTCTTGGAAGATCAAAGTCTTTACCTCAACTTCCACGTCTACGATATCCCTGACTCTCTCGGGAACTTCACCATGATCGGCCTTCCCCTTCAAAGAATGGTTCGAGAAGTCAATATTTGTGGAAGAGAGGTTGTAGACGTCATGTTGGGCAAGGAACATCTAGAAGTGGGTTTCAGTCGTTCCCTGAATACCACTTCGAAGGAGGAACTTGAGCACGACCCCATTGAAGAGATCACGGCCGTCCATGCCATGCAAGAACTTCTCAATCTAGAAGCCGAGAATGATTAAGATCATTTTATAGAGGAAGAGGACCAACTTGAAATACCAGCTGAGCTTGATAAAACTGAAATTCTGAAGCCATCCCCAATAGAACTCAAACCTCTCCCTTCGGGACTCAAACATGCCTTCTTATCCGATGACCAAACAGCTCCCATCATCATCAGCGATAAACTTTCCGATGACAAGACGGAGAAGCTTCTTACTTTGCTCCGCAAGTATAAGTCAGTCATAGGCTATTCTCTCAAGGACCTAAAGGGGATCAGTCCAAACCTTTGCACGCAACGCATCCCTATGGAATCCGAACATAAACCATCCATAGAACATCAATGTCGCCTAAATAATGCTATGCGTGAAGTAGTAAAGAAAGAGGTGCTGAAGCTCTTACACGCCGGAATAATCTACCCTATCTCTGATAGTGAGTGGGTCAGTCCCGTGCAAGTGGTCCCCAAGAAGGGAGGTATGACGGTAGTCAAAAATGAAAAAAATGAGTTAATCCCGTAGAGAACGGTCACCGGCTGGCCCATATGCGTAGACTACCGCAAGCTCAATAAGGCCACCCGAAAATATCACTTTCCCCTTCCCTTCATAGACGAGATGCTCGAACGGCTAGCTAAGCACTCGTTCTTTTGTTATCTAGACGGATACTTCGGGTACTATCAAATTCCCATTCACCCGGACGACGAATATAAAACTACGTTCACTTGCCCGTACGGAACCTTGCCTATCGGAGAATGTCATTCGGGCTTTGCAACGCACCGGCATCATTCCAACCCTACATGATGGCCATCTTTTCGGACCTCATTGAAGAAATAATGGAAGTCTTTATGGACGACTTCTCCGTCTATGGAAAAACCTTTGATTCTTGCCTTACCAATCTAGAGAAGGTGTTAAGTAGATGCTAAGATGTGGATTAAGTCCTTAACTGGGAAAAATGCCACTTCATGGTTCGAGAGGGAGTCGTCCTTGGACACATCGTTTCTGAGAGAGGTATCGAGGTTGTTCGAGCAAAAATTGAGGTCATTCAAACCTTACCACCACCTAGGGATGTTAAGGGCATTCGCAATTTCCTTGGACACGCTGGTTTCTACCGGCGGTTCATAAAAACTTTCTCACATATTGCAAGGCCCTTGACAAACCTTCTGGCTAAGGATGTGCCTTTCATTTTCGACGATGAGTGTCTTGTCGCCTTCCATACACCAAAGAAAACCCTCATTTCTGCTCCCATCATCCAACCACCCAATTGGAATCTTCCCTTTGAGATCATGTGCGATGCTAGTGATTACTCGGTTGGAGCCGTGCTAGGACAAACCAAGGAGAAGAAGCACCATGCCATCTCCTAAGCCAACAAAACTTTGACAGGAGCCCAGCTAAACTACGCCACTACAGAGAAGGAGCTCTTGGCCGTCGTGTTCGCTATTGATAAGTTCAGGTCCTACCTAGTCGATTCAAAAGTGATCATTTACACGGATCATGCCGCCCTCAAATATCTCCTTACAAAGAAGGATGCCAAACCACGCCTCATTTGATGGATTCTCTTACTCCAAGAATTTGACATCGAAATACGAGATAAGAAGGGGGTAGAAAATCTAGTGGCCGACCATCTTTCTCGTCTGCAGTTCAAAGAACCCAATAGCCTCCCCATCAAGGATTACTTGAGAGACGATACAGTACTAAAAGTCTCTAGCTTGGACCCCTGGTACGCGAACATAGTGAACTATATAGTCACAGGATAGATTCCACCAAGGGCAGATAGGAAGAAGTTAACCTCAGAAAGTAGGTATTGCTTATGGGATGACCCTTACCTCTACCGAGTATGCCAAGATGGACTTCTTCGCCGTTGCATCCCTGCTTGCGAGACCCTTAAGATTTTGGATAGATGCCATGCCGCCCCTCATGGTGGACACTATGGCTATTTCCGCACTAATGCCAAGGTCTGGCAAAGTGGATTTCACTAGCCCACCATGTATGACGATGCGAAGGAATTCGTTAGACGTTGCACACGTTGTCAGCGGCACGGCAACATAAAC
>CM017440.1:46612510-46696591 GCA_007726485.1 Eragrostis curvula
TTAAAACTTGGGAAAATTTCTTTTACATCCTTATGAATCCCAATGCTCTCCCTTTTTGTTCTCAACATGAACTTGCACACTTGTTATTACTCGCTTCATCACCACTTGCTTGTGAACAACCTATCCATAGGAACCCATGTTTTTCTAGATAATTGGCGAGTGTGATATGGTTCTATGAAATGATCTTTTGCTCAATCTACAAAGTCCTTGGAATTTTATTTCAAAAAGATAAAATAGCATGGCTCGCTGCTCCTCTTTTGGTATATGATTTCCTACCAATGCCACATGTTGATCACAATTTTCAAACTTACACACATATGATGCTTGTGTTGCAATGAGCTTTTCCAAAATTTTGTGACCCTAATGAGATACTTGTCATGCTCTCTTGATCAAGATCACGTACACGATCCACCAAAATTGCTAAAACTCCTACACCGGGAGTTAGCACATCCACCCATCCAAATAAAGACACTCCTCACTTTTATCTCATTTTATCTCTCTCTCTCAAAATAAGCAAAAGAGGGACATGGCTATGCAAAAGAAAAAAAAGAAGGCTCACAAAAAGATGAGCAAGATAAAGAAAGAGAAAGAAAATGCTCATGTACAGAGCATGAAAAGAAAAGAAAGAAAAAAATGATAGCCATGTCTCAGAAATACAAAACAAAGAGAGGTAAAAACCAATAAAGGAGTCGTCACATATAAACATCCACACATCCATCCACACATGCACTTCTTGATCAAGGTTGTATGACTTGAATTCTCCGTGGATCCTTTCTTTTGGTTCAGCAATATTTGTGATACAAGTATGCCTCTTCTATCCCTACCTTGAGCTCCACATACAAGCCTTAGAAGTAGGACAAAAGAGGCAAGATAACGCTTTGGTAAGGAAAATACACTTTTTGAGCGATTCGAGAGAATCAATAGAGGAGCAAGAGCTATGTTGTTTATATTTTTCAAAATTCGTTCAAAACCCAAGGTACTGAGTAGGTGAAGGCGAGGTGACTTAAGTCATGAATCGTTCCACTTTTCAATCATCCAAGAATACATGTTAGCCACCATCATGTTCGCAGGTAAAAAGGTGTGGCTTGTAATAGCTTGTGTGCAGGTTTCATTCATCAACAGGGATGAGTCCTCCCCAATTTTCACTCATAGCTTTACTCGAGGACGAGCAAAGAGCTAAGTGTGGGGGATCTTGTTGACGGTCCTTACGACCCATTTTTACCGTCAACTTTATGCACCTTTGTGAACCTAACACCATCACCAAGTGTAGACATAGGGTTTATTTCTAACAAATTCCACTAGTCTTGGTGAATTATGAAGTACAGGTGCAATCCATACAAAAACAGGGGAAAACATGCACTAAACGTGGACTTTGCAATCGACGGATTTTCCCCGGACTGAAGAACTTAGTCCAAAAGCCCAAAACCACAGAATCAGGCTTCAAGATCAAGCAATGCACGTGGTTTAGGCAAGTACACAGACCAAGGAAGCAGCCAGAGGAGGACCAGGCCCAGAGGGGCCCAGGCCAGGTCGGCCGACCCCCTCTGGCCAGGTCGGCCGACCTGCCAGGGAGGCCCCACTGGCCCATCTTTTTATGGCGGTTTATCACCGACTTCTGGAGGTCGGTTCCCCCTGCATTAAATGTCACCGACCTCGGGAACCGCCTCAAAGTTGCCGACCTTCCAAGGCTATAAATAAAGGGGCACCCCTCCCTCTCAACACACACCACAAGACGCAAGACTCTCCAATAGAGCTCCACTCCAATCCTTAGGCTGAGAGCCTTTTGTACACTAGTAGAATAGGAGAGAGGGCAAGGGAGAGAAAGGAATACTCCTTCCACTTTGGTGGAGGTTTAGTTCTATTTCTTTACCTTGGCGTGTAAACACTCTTTGTGATTTATACGTGGTGATTATTTATCTAGCAAGCATTATTACTTTTCTAGGCGTAATTCCTGTTATACTTGTTTACGGAATCATCGCTCCGCAAGGGGTGCTCTAGCCTTCTAAATTCAGCTTTGGGCCGAGGTTAGAGTAGTAATCAACGGCATAGACGTGGTGTCTAGGCTAGAGGTTACCTTTGTTTGCTGTGTGCTCCACGGTTTGTAGAGGTAGGCGGCAGGAAGTGACAGCCCTGTCCGTCCAAAGGAACCCTCCACGTTCGGATACATAGTAGAGCTACAGGTCGGAGTGGCTTGGCAGACCAGGCCTAAGCCGGCGCCCGAAGTAGACAAGTAGAGCTTGAGTTCGTCTATCCTCTAGGATAACTAGATATAATCACCCTCTCGATCCTAGGCTGCTAGTTGTCTTGGTTGTCCTTGGGTAAAACTTGCCCTGCGGTAGAATAACTCCGTTCCTTGGGGAAAACAAATACGATACCTTGGAATACTCCCGGGTGAAGTGCTACAACGGTATTCCGTGCGCTTGCGGATTTATCTGTGACGTAAGAAATACCAACAGCCCCGTACTCCTTGGTCGCCCATTCCCGACTCTCCTCGCCGTTTCATTCGCCCCCCTTTTTCCCGGAGCGGAACCACCGATGGCTCGTCTTCCTCGCAAGACTCCGACGACACCAGTGGCGAAGTCGGGACTGAAGCGGAAGCATGAAGGTACTTGTTTTCCTTGTTTCGTAGGCACAAGCGAAACACTTGATACTCGTTTAGGTCGTCTGTGATTGTTTGTGGGATGCGGTGAGTGCTATGCAATGCTGAGTTCATAAGTATGTAGCTTGGGTTCATTTTGTTGAGCTCCAGATCCAGAAAAAATTACGGATCTGGAGCGGCGATCTGTGGTTGCCTGATGTCGCCACTTTGATGTCGTTTTGGACTTAAAACGTAGGTTCAATTACTTCATTGCAACCATGATGATAATCTATATTTACTTGAGTAGTATACTATTATTTTAAGCTTATTACCCAAAGAGTACAGATCTAAACCTGATGATTATGCTTATGTATTCATCAAAATGCACTGCAACCTCAAATAAAGCTTATTGCACAGTACAGCTACATACTTTGATTACATTCATTTGACTTTGCTTCTATTTGCATGTGGAAGGAACAAAAATTAAAGGAGACCTACCAGCCGGAGACCTGTTAGAGATGCAGTCAAGCCCCTTCCAGAAGGTATCACAACGTCAAATTGCATCAATTTTATATCTTATGAACACTGTTAATGACTTCTTTCAATGTAAAGCATACTCTATCAGATCACCTCATCTTACCATAATACACCATGTGCAGGAAAAGCATGTGACAATGCAACAGAAGAGTGAGGAGGTCGAATCGACAGGGTCTCAGTGCTACATCTCTGTGGTAAAATGCTAAAGGAACGATGCCTCAGATAACCAATCACGAAAGCTCCATTTCGTTTGTCGTTGCAAGCTTACCGTTTACATTTTTGTTCGTATCTTTCCAGAAGAAAGAAATGCAACGGGCTGCGGAGGTGACCGGATCTGACACTTTTGAGGGTAACCAGGAACCTTTCGTAAGTCCTTGTCCCATACTCCCATTTTATCTCATCTTGCACATTTGGTACACATCAGGCAGTCTTAGTACATGATTGAAATCTGAGTTGACGCTCTTTATTTGCCAGGATGTTGATAAGTTACCCTCCATCATGCGCTTTGACCGTTTTATCCAAGAGTGGGCAACGTTGCAGGAGGAGTTAAAAGAAGTAGTTGCAGTAGTGGAATCTAATTGCGATGAGATTGAACGGATGAACAACCATTACCTTGCCGGGAGGCGGAGGATAGAGAAGCAAACTGAAGCTGCCAATGCCCGCTTGAAGGAACTGCTGAAGCTCCGTCACCGGTGACTGGAGTCCTGGACAAACTGCATACTGAAATCTTAAGTATGCTTTCCTTACCCTTTGGTCGTGCGATGGATGTAATTATGTTAGTTGTTATTTGGGATTATGCCTCGCGGCACATGTTAATGAACCGTCAACAAGAAGCTTGTATATATATTCTGTCATTTCTGTTCTGTCATCTATGTAACATCCATTCCAATATAAATGAGTTTTGGGATTGTAATTGGGCAAAGAAATGGGTCAGCAGGAAAATGGCAACCCGGCCCAGCTGTTGTACGAACGGAAACAAATTATGTGTATGGGCTATAAACACAACGGCCCAATAATACGCTGGGCTTGAAACAAATTGTGACGAAATGCGCACTCACATGTGGGTCCGGCCCATTCAAGCCCACTTCTAAACAGTATCAAACGGCCCTATGTGTCAGCTGAAACAGTAACAAAACGGCCCACTTTGTGTGGGACCCACCATATTGTTGGGCCTACATGCTGCTGAAACAGTAACAAAACGGCCCAGCTAAAATTGGGCCGTTAGTGGACCAAATTACGATTTATGACGAAAATGGGCGATGCCATGTCAGCAGCCACGTCGGATCGCCATCCGACGTGGCCAGTGGCTAGGCTCGGCTCAGTTTATGACGAATGAGGAACCGTCACCATCCTGTGTTCTGTGTCTAAAAAAGGTCATAAATCACGACTGACCACGCTCGACTGCTGACGGATTCTAAAAGGTCATAAGTCACGATTTATGACGAAAAATTCGTCACTACAAGCAGTCGGTGACGCGTTATGAACGTCACTAATCAGCAGATCTGTTCTCGTGATTGCACCATCAGCTGCAGACTGGCAGATTGTTGTATACTCACCTCTGCAGCTACGCCCACCGTCAGAGCTTGGGATGCCGAGGACTTGGACTTGGACAGCACCGGTAGCACCCTCTCAGCAGGACAGCACGTCAGCGACAGCAGCAGCCACAGCTTCAGGGGGAGCTAGCTCGTCTTCAGTGGCCACTGCACCACCTCCAGACCCCGATGCGTAGGATAGCATGTCTTTCCTCGATGATCTTTTTGGTACTTGGTGCCAAAGGGGGAGAGAATGTCTAGGGAGAGTTGGGAGTGAGACTTGATCGAGAGTGCTTTTACCTAAGGGGAGGCTCTCGGGTATTTTGGATAGTCAGGTCTTGTGGAGTTACTTTGTATATTCTTTTGGATGTTCGTGGTTTTCGATGAGCTCGGTCTTCTCTTGCTTTGTTTTAGCTCATCAAAAATGCACTTGGTTTCTTTTCATACACTGCACTTGTTTTTCATCTATCTGGTATCGTTTATGCCTGAGATGTATGTGTATGTATCTTACTTGTGATGGTTTGTGGACTAACTTGCTTTGTGCAGGAATTATCTTTTATCTTATCATCACAAGAGTCGTGGACATAGCTCACTTGCCTTCTTTTTATATATATTGCCTTTATGCACTAACTCTATTTTGCAGGTGATATCTCTTGAGCTATGCCCTTCTCTTTACTATTCATCATGTGTTACTCTTTATCTATCCTTTATCATGATGCGTAGTTCTTAGTGATCGAGTACTATGACGCTCTTGCTCTTGCATTCACCCGTATCCTTTCTACTTGAGCGGTCTAGTTAGGGGTGGGCGTTCGGTCATACCCGATGTTTCGGTCCGGTTTTTTTGGTCTTCTTAATTTTCGGTTATCTTGAATTGCTACCCGGAATGACAACGAAAATTTGGGTACCCGACAACTTTGGGTACCTAAATTTCGGTTCGGTCTTCGGTTATACCCAAACTACCCAAATTAGCATTAATTTTGTAGAGAAAAAATAAAATAAACTTGATTATACCCAAAATATACTATGCAATCAACTTGATAATGAGTTACCATTATATGATAGGAGAAACATGAATATGATGAATGAGTAACAAATGATGTTATGTGACCATGATTTGAGTCTATGTGCTAAATCCTACATCATCATACTAATTTGGGTAGTTTGGGTAGTTCGGGTACCCAAGGGTACTACCCGAAATTTACAAATAAAATTCGGTTACCCAAGGGTACTACCCAAACAAGTACCCGAAGACCGAAATTCCGGTTTTTTCGGTCTCGGTCTCGGTTTTTTCGGTTTCGGTGTTTGGGTATCGGTTTTTGTGCCCACCCCTAGGTCTAGTCATGCTTTTCTTTCTCATTCAATCATCTCGATCAATACTTGCGCTTTCTTTCCATATCTTTTATGTATGTTGTCACCAATCACCAAAAAGGGGGAGATTGTAAGCTTTATGGCCATTGGAGTATGGAAACCCCAAAGGTATGATTGTTTTGGTGATTGGATGATCATGTTGTATGTGACTAACTCTTTTGTAGGTTGTTTCCTATGGTCACATATAATGGAGGACTACGTCAACCTTATCTCTATTGAAGATCTCGATGATTGGTTATCTCGACAACTTGGGACATTGGACTTGATGGAGTCGTGGTTGAGGAGATGGATCAAGGCTAAGGACATGCTAGATCCAAGCAAGTGTTGGCTTGGTGCAGATGTAGGCTTGAGTCTATAGGAAAAACCGGACTATCAAGAGGGTTCGAGTTGGTTCTCTTAGTGCACACTAGTGGTAGAGATCATTGGATGCTAAAGGAAGTCTCTTGGGCACTAGGGTCGAAGGAGAGAAGACGGGGAACCAAGTTGAAGAAGTTGGAAGCAAGTATCGAAGAGAGGATCAAGTTTCAGCTTCTGCATCGTAGATCGTATGGGACGGTCAAGGAGACCGTATGGTAGTGTCTCTATTGGAGATCCAGACAGAGAAGACAGAGTTTCTGGAAGAAGGAAGAGAAGAGACCGTATGGTACGGTGGTAGAGACCGTATGGTACGGTCTACATCAGAATTCTTTACAGAGAAGGTGCAACCTCTGGAAGATGAAGATATGGAGACCGTACCACGGATCGTATGGTACGGTGCATAGACTATATGGTACGGTCTACAGAGGATGAAGTTACAGAAAGATGGATGTTTCTGTTGGAAGATTGAAGAAGAGATCGTATGGTACGGTCATGAGGACCGTATGATACGGTCTGCATTGGAGATGATGGAACAGAGAAGGAGAAGTCTCTGGACAGTGCTCAAATAGAGACCGTACCATATGGTGGTATGGAGATCGGACAGTACGGTCAATGGTATGGTCTACTGTTTTCCTGAGTACTTTTGGGCAACGGCTAGTTTCGAGCTTGAAGGCTATAAATAGTTGGTTGCCCACCCCTTTGAGGGTCTCTTGGTCAGTGGAACAGGTGAGGTTGCCTAGGAGAAGCCAAGAGCAAGGAGAGAGAGCACTTGTTGAAGATTTGGAGTGATCTTAGTGCTATTGACAGATTAACAAGAGCATCCTTGATCTCTAGGGCTAGTGTGTGTGCATAGAGAGTCATCTTGAGCTGTTACTCTTGGTCTATGGCAAGGCCTAGACCGGTTAGGCGTTGGTAGAGAGCTTTCCAAAGAGTGTGGAAGTCTCTACAAGTTTGTACACGGTCTTTGTGCTTCCCGTGTGAAAGAAGCAACAAGGAGAGAGCGCCCTTTAGACCGCATCACGTGCGGATCCTTACCTTCGGAGGAGCATCCGGAGTTGCCGGCGGGATGTGCCCGCGTCTTCACTCGGAGAGTGAAGAATGCTCTAGAAGGGATCGCCATCGAGCGGAGGGAGGGGTCGAGACTCCGGCGGGAGTGACCCAACGTGGATTAGGGGGAGGCGCCATCCTCCCGAGACCACGGGCTAAAAATCCATGAGCAACTTCTATCCTATCTCTTTACATACTAGCATTTACCTTTCCGCATTTACTTGTTGCTAGTAAACTTGCTTGATAGGGTTGTTTGCTTCTCTCTTGGAAGAATTGCATGTTTAGGGTTTCTCTTTGCTAGTCTTGCTAGTGTGTGCGCTTTGCTTGCTTCTTGTTATCACCTAGCATACTATTAGGGTTGTTAAAGTATCTCGCCTAAGAAGAAATTCGCAAGCGTCTACCGATTCACCCCCCCCCCCCCTCTCGGTACTCCTTGATCCTTTCACCGTGTGAAAGAAGCTACGTGAAGAGAGCGCCGTTTGGACCGCATCACATGCGGATCCTTACCTTCGGAGGAGCATCCGGGGTTGCCGACGGGACGTGACCGCGTCTTCACTCGGAGGGTGAAGAATACTCTAGAAGGGATCGTCATTGAGCAGAGAGAGGGGGTTGAGACTCCGGCGGAAGTGTGACCCAACGTGGACTAGGGGGAAGCGACATCCTCCCGATACCACGGGAAACATCATGAGCCATTCTATCCCTTTCTCCTTTACTACTTGCACTTTCCTATTGTCTTTATTATGATAGCTCTAGTTGTTTCCTTGGTATTTCCATATGCTTTCTAGTTGCTTCTATTATATGATTGCTTGTGTACCTTATGTGTTGCTTCCTTACTAGTTGATCTAAGGACTCTACTTAGTATGCTTATTGTTTAGTTGATCATCTAGTGCCTTGTCTTTGGTTGTCTAGCTTGTAGTGTAACTTAGGTTAGCTCTTATATAGTGACCAAGTTTTTGTATCCTTAGGCTTGTGCTTTGCTCTCTACTAGTTCACTAGGTTAAGGACTCTCCTTAGTGTGCATCTTTATATACACTAGAACTACTTGTTAGGAGTTGAGTGAGTATTTTGTGTTAGGAGAAAAATTGATAGTTCTGGCCTTACAACTGCATGTTTTTCCCCCGAGAAATTTGGGAATAAACAAACAGTTCTGGCCTTGTCCTGCAAAAATGCAGACTTCATGGGAGTATTCGACTATGACATATTTGCAGATATAGCCTTCTTCTAATTAGGGGCCTATTTGACAGGGCTTCAGATTATGCAAAAAATAGATTCTGTACTGGATTTTAAGGCAAAACAGATTATCTGGCTTATTCTGGATTCTCTTAAGTTGAAGCTCCAGTTTGTTCACAATTGTGTACCATATTGAGATGAAAAAACGCAGATAATAAATTAAATATTAAATAAATGATTAATAATAAGATCACATTTGTGCATTTTTTTTGAAAAAATTTGTGAAATATAGTGAAGTGTGGTATAGTTTCAAAGATTTCATCACATAGATCGCAAACGGTGTAATCGGTTTGCAGTTTGGATGTTTGGTTTATAGTCTACATATTTTTTAACAAGAGAACATTGTTTTAAACTTTGGTGGGCCCGACGGTGGGTGGAATCCTGGCTTGCTATGCGAGAGGAAGGAGGGAGGACATAGAGGGACGTGGGACCGGGCTGTAGAGAATCTGGTAGAAGCCACCATTTTGTGCTTCTGCTCCTCCGTTCAATCGAGAATGGATTTTTGAAATCATTTTGTGGAGAATCCATTCTGGAGAAGGGTGTTTGGCAGTTTTTTTTTTTTTTTTGGTAAAAGCAGAGGCAGAAGCCGGCCATGATCCGCGTTAAAAAGGGCCTAATATTTCATCATTTATTTAAGAATAAAAATAGAACACTGCTACATAGCCGAAACGTCTGACTGAGTTCCGACCCAACGGAACGCGAGTTACGGCGTCAAAGTATTATTAGGTGGGTCTTTACATGCGATCGTATTCTGCTTTGTACACTAGATCGTATCGATCTCGTAGGCAAAGGCCAAGATTGCAAGCCCAAGGATCGTGCTATAGCTATTCGATCAAGCTATGTAGTAGATATTCCATCTGCTGTCCTCGCCCGCTCTGTTGAGCTCCCGCCGGTCGTGAAAGTCTCAGGCATGCATGTCAACATGCGCCATGAATCGTCTCAGAATAAAACATGAGCAAAGTTATCGCAAAATATCATTCTTTGTTCAATCAGGAAACTCATTGTAAGAATCTCGAAAGGAGAAAACAAAGAGGAAAAAAGCAGAAGTGCAGACATTATCTCTTTTGGCATATCTTGATCATGCACGTTAGTGTTACTGCATGGCCGCCGCAAAGTATCTTGATCATGCACGTCAGTTTACTCGCAAAAAAAAAAAAAAGATTCGGAGATAGTTGGGCCTAAACGTGGGCTTTGGTCAGCCCAGCATATTCAATCGGATTCAATTGTGTTTGTTCACGTTAAGCATGACCGTCAGCCGCGCCGTTTAGTCGTACCTCGGTGTTTCTAGTCGGCTCTGAAGCATTTCTGTAAAAAAAAAAAAAAAAACCTATAATAGGCGCGGCGGAGCGCGCTGTCTTCCTCTTCCTAGTGAAGCTGAACGCACGAGGATCGGAACGCGGTGCTGGCAGATCGAAAACGGAAGTTACAAGGAAACCAACCAAATTTAGAAGCGAAACCGTGTTCGATTTTTTTTTCGAGGAAAACCGTCTTGGATTCTGACGTGGAGATCTGACGGCCCACCAGGCAACACCCACCTCCTCCCCACATATAGAACTGCAGACGCAGTCAGACGCGACGCCAATGGCCCTAACCTCCGCCGCCGCCAAACAGGTCAGAGCGTCATGGTGGCACCGTCACGCCATGTTCCGGCGCTGATGGATGAGATCGTGGAAGAGATCCTCCTCCGTATCCCGCCCGACGACCCAGCGAGCCTCCTCAGCGCCGCCCTCGTCTCCAAGACCTGGTGCCGCCTCATCTCCGGCGCCGCCTTCCGCCGCAGACTCCACGAGCTCCACCGGACGCCCCCCATGCTCGGGTTCCTCTGCGATTTCGGAATCCGTGGCGGCACGTTCCTTCACGGCGAAGGTAAAGCCCGCTTCATGCCGTTGGCGACATCCTTCCACCGCCTGCCGCCCGCCGCCATGGCTCCCAGGTGGCGCGCCGTCGATGCCCTCCATGGCCGCATCCTCTTCTACGACAGGGACATGGTCACGATTGAAAACAAAGCCGTGGATCTCTTCGTGTGCAGCCCCGGTGACGATGTGTGGAGGCTGCCCAGCATGGTGCCACCGCACGTGCACAGATGGAGCGCCGCGCTGCTCTGCGCGGCGCCAGGCTGCGATGACCACGCCAACTGCAGTCACGGCCCCTTTCGAGTGGTCTTCGTGTCCAAACAACCGTCGACGGGAGTCACCTCCGCCTACATTTACTCGTCGGAGCAACATGCGTGGAGTCTGCAAACCTCCATACATCACTGGGATGTTGGTAATGTCTGGGATCAACCCGGTTCTCGCATAGGGAATGCAGTCTACTTCATGTGTGACAACGGTAGATTCTGTGTGGAGTACCATTTGAGCAAACAGCAACTGTCGGTGATCAGCCTGCCATCTGAGTGCGAATATCGCTGGATCACCCTCATGACAGCGGAGAACGGCGGGCTCGGACTCGTTGAGGTAGGCCGGGCTGACCACAATCTCTATACAATGTCAAGGGGTACTGGGATGGATGGAGAACTCATATGGGGAAACAGAAGAGTCATCATCCTCTCCAAGTTGCTCCCAGCTGTTACTTTAAAGACGCATGTGGCTGCTGTTGTCGATGCCCTTGGTGTCATTTTGATAGGGACACAGACCGGCCTCTTCGCTATTAATATGAAGTCAAACCAGGTCAGGAAGATATGGGAGGGCAATGTGTCCCATTGTATGAATTACATTGTTCCCTACATGACCTTCTGCACTCCAGGTAACAGCCTCAATCTCCTGTAACCCTAAGCTTCTCGTTGTATATGGTGTCGTTTATTTGTGTTTATATGAGACTGTATGATTAATAACGTCAAAATTCATGTCCATGCTCAAGAAAATGATAGTGTATTAATTTCCCAATTTGATATTACATATGTAACACCTGTACTAACATACATATAACGGCTAGAATACTTGGATGAATTTCTATATTTAGTTCATCAAACTTGTTGTAAATATGGTTTGTGCCGGCAGCAAGCAAGTAACAAAAAAAAAAGGCACGTGATCTCCCCAAACGGCAGCCCCTCACGTATCTTTGTTAACACAGCTTTGTTTATTTGCGTATATATCAGATGAGGTGTTGCTTGTTAGACCTTCACAGCTTTGCACAATTGTGAATCTTCAATATGCATGATTTGTATCCTAGAGCAACAACTACTTTATCAAACTTAAATCTTCCAATGATATTTACAAACTTGTATTCACACTTTTCTTTTTTCATGTCACTGAATGGGATAGAAGAACTATGGATGATTACTTACCTTTACAAATAATAAAGGATAGGTACTTCTGCAATGAGTCATATCTTATAATGATTAAAGGTGGTTGCTAAAAGTTTGAGCTGCCAGTAAATAAACAATCAATTCTTGGATACAACACAAATGTTCAATGTGACGTCATCCAACATGCGAGATCCTTTTTTGATATAAGAAATATTATTATAATTTTGGAGCTCTTGACAAAGGCCATCATATAAATGAGAATGAACACCTAGACATAGTAAAATACATTAGTGGTGGTCCTCAAATTTGTTTATTGTGTCATCTAGCAACAAAAATGTCATACCCCAATTTCTGGAGCATATTGTGCACCATGTATCAGTCCCTGGATCAGTAGCTGATACGCACAAGAACACAGATATGGTAATCGAAAGCATACTTCGTATAGGTAAATATTATAATACCTGAGATATCACCTTTAATGGCGGTTCGACAAGGATACTGAACTATCCAAGTCCGTCCGACCGACTAATGGTGATGCAGACAATCAGCGGAAACACGGCCCAAGCCTACAGGCAGACTTGAGTGGAGAACGAAAACCAATCGCCGTCGTCTCTTACGAAAGCTTCTCTCGCTAAAAACGTTAAGAGCAAACCGTGAGTACATAATGTACTCAGCAAACCCTAACACAAGGGGTAATTACATGCAGGGGTGTAAACAAGGATGAGGCTGATGGTTCAGTGTATCGGCGGAAAGCCAATTTTATGCAGGGGTTGATTTTGAAACTAAAACAGTTCGCAAACTATAGTCAAGATTGTTATAATATAGTGGGGTTGGTCGGCCCTGGGGGAGATAATGGTTCAATCCCGCCAGTTCCTCAATTTTTAATGCTGGCCGGAAACCAGCACACGGCTCCAAACCGGCGTTTTCCAAAAACTCACACGCCAAGGATAACTCACGCAGAAAATCTAATCATTGTGTGGCCATGGCTTTCGCGTTGTCCAATACCGTGGAACACGGCTATCCGGATAGATTCTTATCCTCTGCAGAGGTTGTACACTTTTCCCACAAGGGTACCCAGTCCTCCCCAGTGCACTGGTTCGGAAACTGGATACTAATGGTCCCGTACCTGCCCAGTGTCACCTCGGTACCACCCCGGAAAATCAGCGACCAGGGGCTTCACATCAATATAAATATCATGGCCATCAACTTTCACTTGCCAGACCCGACGCCAACCTCGTCAAGATCCTCTCCTGGCTTCCGGTTGCAACTCCCTGCCTCCTGGTGGTACCGGGCGATCACTGGTAGGGTGTGGTTCCAAACCCTACCCATAATAGGGCCTCGTGGTTGCACTGCTGCTAGGCCAGGCGGCACAAGAACCGGTCCTTATACGACCGATGCAAGCATCTTCAATAGCTACCCTCCTGCGAGGAGTAGCGTCCCAGAGATAGCCTCCCCACTGAGGACTACCTCGCTTGCACCCGTCTAAAACATACCCCCACTATGGGTTGCACTTACTAATCCCACCCATTTTCACTTTACACACTCATCACCAAGCACACGCACACATTTTTACCCAAAAAGCATGTGTGTCAAGTTATTAAGTACACGGTGAATGAATCCTAAGCAGCATATTGATCCACTCATCATTAAGAATTAATGATGGTGGTTCCTAGGTTTATCAAGGAGATTAGGATAAGCAATATCAAGGCATGGCAATCAACAAGTACTTAGGTCATTCTAAGCATTTAAATCATCTTTAAATACCATGCATGTTTTATTTGAAACCAAGCTCTATGTGGGATTATTTGCAAACATAGGATCAACATGATCAATGGGAGTTAGGGCTTGCCTGCAAATCGCTTTCCTAATCTTCAAACTCTGACTCGAGGCTTGATTCTCTGAGTTGCTCTTCGTGCTTGGAGCTTGTATCTCTGGGTTGGTCTTCGCGCTTCAAGTCCTCAGCAGCTCTTCGAATTCTTTCGGCTCTTCCTCGACTCTCGCGTAAACTAGCGCATAAAACAGTACGTATAAACTACCGCAAAAGAAATAAAAGAACAAAAGAAATAAAGAATCAAGAAAAGCCAAATAAGATCCAAAGAAACTTCGCGAAGAACGAGAGACTTAACCATGCATGATGCAGCATATTTGATGCAGGTCAGGTTACATGCCCTAGGTGATATTCCTGGCCTTGTAAGGGCCATATTCACCTAGACAAGTTATTAGTTATCTATTTTCTCTGATATATGAACATGGGCGTGTGGTTATGCATATGGTCTTCGTTGGGTGAACGTCTTGGGGTGATGGTGATGAGATGCATGCGCTTCATTGATGGTGGTTGCGTGCATATCTAATATGCAAGCTTCTACATTATTTCTATAAAAAGAACATGCATGAATGCAGGCGAAGTTGTATGCAGCGGGTGTACGTGATTATGCGCAATATGAATGCATGGCTGCAGATAAAATGCCAAATTCAAATAAAAGCAGCTGGCAACTAAAATACCAGATAACTCCAATAAAATCCATTAAAAGATCAATTATAAGAGCAGAGCAATAAGTCAAGAGGGGTTGAGCGAGGATACTAGGTTGGAAGTGAAATGGTACGAATGATCGCTAGGTTTAATGCTAGCGAGCAAAAGATTGGATATGTCATACGAAGATGAATTGAGAGGTGCGGAAGATATTAGGCGGAATAGCATCACAGGATGGGTTAGGTCTACATGCGTAGATATTTGCGACATGAGTGATCATCGCAAGTTCTGCTGAGAAAAGATATACGGAGTGAGAAATATTTTAGGAGGTAAAGATTTCTAAACCTAGTGTGGGGCTCCATGGATAGTACCATGAGGTACCTCGCGATTCCACGAACCCGTGGGCGCAAAAATCACCCAAAACGGAGTTCGGGTTAAAAAGATATGGACATTTAAAGATTGGAGGGCTAATTTGTAATTATAAAAGGGTTTTTGAGGGCTTAAGTGTAATTACAGAATAAGTCTAGGGACCTATCTGTAATTATGAAAAAGTTTGGGGGTCTGAGTGTAAAAAGATGAGGGCTAGAACATAATTACAGAAAAGCTTAGGGTCTTTTCTGTAAAAGGACAGGGCTTAAGCATAATTACAGAAAAGTCCAAGGGCTTATCTGTAAAATGTCCAGGCTGGGAATTTCTCAGGATTTTTGGATTTATTTTTGTATTGGAAAACCCATGGACTCGGTCCACGGGCTTCGTGGACCGGTGAGGGGGCTGTGGTCCACCGGTCCATGGTGGACCAGAGGGAGGCGCGCGGCGGCGGATGGCCGGACTGCTCGTCGCCGGCGCGTACGACGGACGAGGAGCCGTGGGACCTCGTCGCGGGGAAAGAGGACACGAAGGTGGGGCCGGGAGGCGCACGTGTTGTCGACGGGGAGCGGTGGAGCGCCGGGAATGGCTCGCCGGAGTTGGGCATGGCGGCGCGCTCACTGGGAAACTTCCGCGCGAGCCGAAAGAGAGGGGAAGGAGGCACGGGATAGGGAGAGGGACATTCGGAGAGCCTCACCGTGGGCTCCGTCGAGCAAGAGAGCGACGGAGGGCGGCCGGCGTCGACGGGGAAGGGTGCGCGGTGGTGGCGGCTCGGTGACGAGCTCGCGCGAGCTAGGAGAGAGAGGAGGGAGGGGTGGAGAAGAGAGAGGGGAACACGGGGGTGCTTCTCGTGGTGGCGAAGAGGCCGGGGAGTGGCCGGAGGCGGCCGGCGACGAGGAGGAAGGTGGCGGCCATGGCGGAGCTTGGTGCGAGACATGAGCGAGAAGGGAGGAGGAAGAAAGAGGGGTGTAGGAGGAAGAGAGGAGGGCGGAGAGCCTCACCGCGGGTTCAATGGCGACGGAGAAGGACGGGAGGTGGCGGAAGAGCTCGTCGGAGCTCGACCGGAACCCTAGGTCAGAGAGAGAGGGGGGGAAAGAGGGAGAGTGCGCAGAGGAGGGAGGAAGGAGGGCCGCGGGCTCGATTTATGGGTGGCAGTTCCGTGGCGGCTACGGAGGCGCGCTCCGGCAAGGCAGCGGGAGCGGCGGAGGCGGGTCGGGGCGGTAGGGGCCGGCGGGCGGCGGCGCGCCACGCGGAGACGACGACCGACAGGGCGGGCCCACCTGTCGGTGACTCGGAGAGGCGGAGACAGGAGCGGGCCGACTGGGCCGAGGCGCTGGGCCAGGGAAGGAAACGGCCCACGCGCGGGAGAGAAGTGGCAGGCTGGGCCAGAGGGGGATTTCGGCCCAGGGAGGAAGGTAGAATAGGAGAAGCTTTAATCTTTTCTGGAATTTGAATTTGAAAAGATTTCAAATTCAAACAAGGACAGGGTTTGATCAAACTCTCAAAACAAATCAAATAAATCACAGAAATGCATTTGGTGAAGATTGTGCAGGTTTTAAAATTCAAACTTTCGAAAATTGAATGTGCCTTAGCTCAAACTAGATCAAATTTATTTAATTTGTTGTAAATTCAAAAAGCTTCAAATTTTTAATATATTTTTAAATGAACGCAAGCACTTGAGCACATATTTTATTTTCCCAAAAATTCCAAATTCAAACTATGTTCAATTATTTGGTGAAATTTTATTTTTGAAAAATCATGTCAAGGTGAGGGTTTAGAAAAGGTTCAAATTTGGAGTGATTTTTATCCCTTTTGAGTTTATTTAATTATTTGTTTTTCTCCTTTTCCTTTTTCTTTTGGCTCTGAAAAGTAGGGTATTACAAAAAATGCCCAAATAACCCAATTTTGTTTGACTTGCCAACAAGAAGTTATCATGCTAGCATGCCACATCAGCAAACGTAAGGGTTATTTTTTTTTTCAACTTGATCCGGCTAGTATTTTCTATTTTTATAGACCTAGCCAGATGACACGGGACATGACAAGTTTAAGGACTACCCATTTATTTTACCCTTTTAGATATCTGTGTCCAGCCTATTCTTAAATTCTTATATTCGGTAGCTACCAACATTGTTGAAAGGTGGATGGTCATATCTGTGCTAAACAAAGGAAATATCTGTTTGTGGTTAGTTTTTGTTTAACGTCTGTAGTTAGCAAAATGATTTTGAAGTGTCTTTGTGTTGTTTTCTGGATTGGTTAGCTACTAACAGAAACCGGTTGATCCTTTGATAATTGAGAAATAAATGGTACTGAGGATGATAGTTTGTGTCCTTTTTGCAGTACTGGGAGCAGCCCTTTCAGATGGGGGACCATGATCCCATTCCCGTGCTTCAACTGCATAAAAAACTGAAGGTGCACTGATGTGAGAACTTCTCGATCAAGGGCAAGAGCGTAGTAATAATGGTTAACTGCACAACCTATATGCCGGGCTACTCAAGATTTGCGAGATTGACTTGGTTCCGTTGGCCTTCGAGGTTATGTGTGTTTTGTTGGAGAGAGGGGGCCATTCTCTTGCTTTCTTTAATGTCATGTGTTTACTTATTGGTCTATCATGTATACTTCATCACGCTTCAAGCTGCAATGCAAGTCTGGAACAAAAAACATACATATGATTCCTTGTCTGAAAATATGTACATGCTCCTGAGGAATTTTTCATTTCTTATTATGTGTGTTTTTGCTTGCATGCTTCCTTTATTCGTATTCCTAAAGGCATGTTAAAGATGCTGGAGGTTACCTCGCCCAACGGCTCGTTACTGGGCCAAGCGTGGGTTGGACGTACGTGCACTGATGGTGGAGTATAAGGCAAGAGAAGCATCTCACGGGAAGGACATTGATCATTTTACCCAGAAACAGAGCAAGTCTCGTGTTCATCTTCTTCCTCCAGCTCCTTTGTCTAGAGATTACTCGTGTAATCCCTGATCGTATCCAACCCTACCAATTCGTGTGAGATTCATGGTTGCAGCACGAACTGTCGCCGGGGCGGCAGAGCCTAGCACCCTCACCCCTCCCACGAAGACAGCTCGCAGGACGGCCCCGGCCCACCACGGGCACGGCTCACTAGTTCCGCAACTAACGCCCGACTCGGTGCGCCAACCTGCGGTGCGGGCTCTCCCGATCGAACTCGGCGTACAACTCGATCGTGTCCTCCCCGAGTTGCGGTGACGTCACCTCCCCCGGCCCGAGTTGGCGTGACGTCACGTACCTCGCACTCACCTCGTACGACGAGACGCGGCAGCGACGAGCGCCTCCAACCGGCTCGCGCGATGGCGGTACTCCGGACAAGCACCAGCGACAAGCTTTCGAGCCCGCGCGGCAACAGGAGGACTGGCAAGTGCAACGCGAGAGGACGTGCAAGAGCTTGTACTGATTACTGCTGGCAATCGCGACGCCATGCGCCACTACTGCGACCTCACGCAACGCGACGACACAGCGCCATGGACATACGCCTGTTCTGAGTGGAAGGTGCGAGCTCGCACAGGCCACTCCGGGTGCTATATATATGCGCCAGCAGGTGGGCAGGACAGCTTGGAAGCGAACGCTCGATCGGGACCTCACTCGGCGCCGCAAAGACAACGACGCGACGCCGATGGCGATGTCGCGGCCCCGGGCAGCTCGGCATCTCGCTGCCCGGTTAGAGCCTCATGCGGCTAGCTAGGTCCCGATGGCGAAGAGCGTGTCAAGAGGCTCCATTTCCCAGTGAGGCTACAAGGACATTATTCGTCCCCTGAATCCCTGATTCTCGTGCTGGCCAGGCCTCGCGTAGCACCACAAGCGCACAACCGTTACAGCTTGTTTGGATTGAGGAATGAGTTGGTCGACGGACCATTATTCGAACCTACATCAATGTTCGGTTGCTTTGCGTCATGGAATGAAGTCTTCCGCCACCTATACGTTCTCCAATGGTGTTCTCGCTACCGAATATCCCCCGACGAATTCATTCCGAGAAAAGGCTGGACAAGCCCGTTCTTCATGCATGCTGGACGGGGTGAATCCCTCAACCAAACACGCTAGCTGTTAGCAACCCGGTATGCTCCGAGTGAATTCAGCAGTTTTACTAACCAAAGCTGACTAACTGGCTGTCATGCAAAAGTCCACCCCGGTGGCCCGTTTTGGCGGAAAGTTGACTCCGGTCGTGCTCCCTACAACGACGGATCTCATCCTAGTGTGATCAACAAGGAAGGCGCCAAGTACGCGGCAACCGAAGACAAACTGACCTTGTACGGTCGCTTGAAAGTCCAGTCAGGTGGCCTGCTACGGCGGTTCTCTTTGGCTTAAGTGCAATAACATGGGTTGCTAAAAGAGTTGGTGTGGTGGCATCAGTCCGGCCCATGGTCACCCCTGTGGACTTGTGGTTGTCCCTGATCGCCTTGCCTGCTTCGAAACCCCTTGGGCCGTGGCATCCGTCCGGCCAAGGCCTTGTTCGGTTAGCAAATGTTTGAATCCGGCCTGTTTTCATAACAGGCCAGGAATGAACGAAGCATGCCGATTCATTCAAACAAGCCCGATATAGAATGATGAGGTGGGACTCGGGGCTCGCTTCTGGACCTTGCAGTGGTGAATTCGGTCGGAATGGGCTTGACTTCAAAACAGGCCGCATCTAACCGAATAGAGAATCCAGCCTCCTTGTGATTTCAAACCGGGCCAGACCAATCCAGCCGGAACGTGCTCGTTCCGGGCCTGATTTGGCCCAACCGAACAAGGCCCAAAGCCACCCCGATTTTGTTAACACTCGTGTTTTCCACCAAGAATTTCCTAGAGACGTCGGGTTAAAGTGGCGTGTGAAGTGGTCGACCGTTCAGCTTCTATTAGGCCTAATCACTTGTCTCGCATCCATCGGATCCTAGGCATCTAATCCCACATGTTCATAGCCGAACACAAGCTATCTCATGGGCTTCTATATCGAGGGAAAGATTCCCTGGCTGAAGACCAAGGCAAAAGTGAAGCTTGTGTGCGCATGCACACAAATAAGCCCACGTTCTTGCCAGCACTCCTGCACCACAACAGTTGTCACCGTCGGTGAGGATCGGTATAAAAAGTCATGTATGATTGAGTGTGAGGAGTGAGTGAAAATCACAAAAAAAGAGGAAGAGGCCGAAGGTGTCAAAGGAAACTTTCCGAAGGCCGAAAGTCTCGCCATCCCAAAGCACACTTGCAGTTCCCGGAGTTCAGCCCCAAGGTTCCTCCCCGGTTGGGTTGGAGGCAGGCCGAAGCTTTAAGCTAAGACTTTGTGTACCATATTGAAATGAAAATAATTTCAGAAAATAAATTAAATATTATGTAGATGACTAGTACTAATATGATCACGTTTGAGCATTATTTTTTAAAAAATTGTGTGCCATATATAGTAAGTGTGGTCTAGTTAAGAAGATCTAGTCACAACTATTGCAACGTTGTAATCTACAGATTTTTTAAACAATGTTTGGCGGGCCCACCTGTAGGGGCGCGCGTTGGCGCGTAGGTAGGCGCGTTTGTTCCATAATCCAAGAAAAGATAGAAATTGCGTATACCTTTTTACGCAGTGATAAATCTAAGCATGCTGCTAGTTTCCGTTTGTTTGCTTCATGACTCACCAGCATTCAGTTTTTAGCAAGTACACGAAACATGCAAATGAATTCGCGCGCATGAATCTTTGATGTGCCAAAACATGTTGGAGAAAACTGTATGTTAGCACATGCTTGCTCTGTTCAAATAGGCAACACGTTCTTGCCTGGCTTGCTTAGATGTAATCGGTACTAGTCACTATGTAAGAACGGCAGATAGGAGACACCATTATCGGAGACGCGAAACATAAACGCGTCACTGACGTGCTTTTGGCGACGCGGCTCAACGAAACACGTCGCCAATATACTGGCCAACCTAGAAGCGTTTCCGAATTATAAAATCTGAGACTCGGGTCAACAAAAAGCGTCACCAAATCAGTAGCGACGCGGCTCAAAGAAATGCGTCGCCGAATAAGTATTTCATTGGCGACGCGTTTAGTTGAGCCGCATCGCCGAAAAAGTAGTTCATTGGCGACGCGGCTCAACGAAACGCGTCGCCAAATAAGATCTATTTGGTGACGCGGATTTTCGCGTCTCCAAATTTTTCACATCGGTAACCAAAATTTGGAGACGCAAAAAAACGAGTCGCCAAAGTGAGTTGAGCCGCGTCTCCAAAAGCCTGTTCTAGTGCCTAGCCTGCGCATGCGGCGCACGCCAAGACTGCATGTTTAGCTTATGTTTAATTAATCTGGCCACATGTGTCCACCCGCACGTATTTTGTCGTGCTAACCATGCATGCAGGGCAAGCACGACGGGATTTCGTCAGACGAAATACTGGTGCAGTCTAGCTTCATGCAGGGGCGCGAAGCTGCTGCTCCTCGTGGCGTGTTGCAACTGCGACATTGCCGAAGCTCCCTGCTGGCTCGGGCAGCTACTGCCGTTTATCCGTCACCCAGTTGATGCAACGACAGCACCACCGAGACCACAACTACACACAACAAGAAGTTTAAGCCGACTATTATATCATAAAATCTTGTGTACAGATGAGGTGCGCTCAAAGCATTGGGGGTGGGGGCATGTGTTTCAGGATGTTTGTTCTCCTCCATCTCTCCTGTCAATCAAAATGGCCTAACCTCTTTGCTAGGGACGGCAATGGGGCGGGTTCGGGGCGGGTAGAGGATCCCCATGCCCGCCCCGCTAAGCCTGTCGGGTAAAAATTCGTACCCGCCCCGTCCCCATGGGTTGAATTCGATCCCCGTCCCCGTCCCCGTCGGGTATCGGGGCGGGTATCGGGTACCCACCGGGTAATACACTGTAAACACATTTCAGAACAGTTTGACAACATATTTGCATTACCAAAGTGCCATCCAAGCCTAACAAACATGCATCTCACACTTTCAGTCATCAAGAATAACAAATGGCGTCAAAAGGGCCATAGTACCATACAAAATTAACACTAAAACACACATGACACATGCATGTCAAAAGGGCCATAGTGCCATCCAGAATTAACACCAACATAACAGATAGTCATACAGAAGCTTGAAATTCAGTCTCACACATGACACATTCAGATGAACAATTAAGAAAGGGCGTCCAGAACAGCATCACACTCTCACATAGTTCCACACTCACATAGACATAGTCTCATACGACCAGATTACACAAATTGAGTCTCACAAGTCACAAATAAAATCAGAGAAGGCGCCAAGCACAAGCAGCAAGCAAGTCATCTTCACATCTTGTCGAAAATGACCCCATCACCCCAAGCATGTTCTGTTTTAGTGCCATACAAACTTAAACGCTATTACTTACTGCAGGTTACAACTTACAAAAACAGAAAAAGTCGACATTGGCAAGTAACATAATAACTCACCTTCTCTAATCTCTTCACACTCTTGACCTTGGACAAGATTTCAGTCAATGATGGTTGATTCGGAATCATCCTAGCAATACAAAGAGGCAATCCCATTAAACAATATTTAAAATTCAGCAAATAGAAATTATGAGCTGCAAAGGTAAAGGAGGGGCTTATTACCATTTTTTCTTCTTCTTCTTCCATACAAGTCATAAGAGCATTCACAAAGCACGACTGATCGCCTAACATGTTAGCACGGGACCAAGCTTGCATACACATCAACCCTTCAGCTGCTTTTGGAGCAAGCCTACTTCGATGTGGGCTGATAGTCCTTCCTCCAGTGCTAAAGACAGACTCGGAAGCCACGGTTGTAACTGGAATTGCCATTATATCCCGAGCTATCTTTCTCAATGTAGGGTACTTAACACCTGCAAACTCCCACCACTGAATTATGTTGAGTTCTTGAGTTCTTGGCAAAGTAGGCTCCTCCAAATACAAATCCAACTCGGTCCTCACATAGGTAGAACTCTCTTCTGGTTCCTCCGACAAGAACTTGTCAAATAAGCCAAATACAAGATCATCTCCTTCATTTGGATGGACACTTGTACTTGCTGCCCCAACACCGTCGGTTGTTGCCATTCCTTCCATACAACCTTGGTATTCTAGCACAAGATCATACAACAAGCCTCTAACTCTATCAACCTCTTTCTCTGTAAATGGACTGTTTTCCCCATAAACGGTGCTGTAGAAAGCCTTCATGAATTTTAACTTGTACCTAGGATCTAGAACAGTTGCTACTTCCATAAGACCATGCACATCAGCCCAATATTTCTGAAACTTTTCCTTCATATTTTTTGACATGTCTTGTACTTTAGCATCTTTACTAGTCCTCCATTTATCAATTGCCAATGATATACCACAGATTTTGGGGAAAAAAAGGTTGGCTGTAACATAATGCTGCCCTGACAATACCTCAGTTGCATCATAAAACATTTTTAACCTACCACAGAGTTCTATAGCAAAATCCCAATCTTCTTCAGTTGGCTTGAATTCAACACAAAGGTGTTCTTTTCCAGCAAGCTTATCAAAAACAGAACGATATTCTAGGGCAGTGCTAAGCATGAGATATGTTGAATTCCATCTGGTTGGACAATCTAAAGCTATTTTTTTAGTGTACTTAAGGTGACATTGGGCTACTGCACGCTCAAATCTTTCATGCCTTTTAGGAGTAGCACACCAAAAACCAACAGATTGTCTAACCCTTTCTATTCCTTCTTCCATAACAGCCATGCCATCTTTCACAATCAGATTTATGATATGAGCAGCACAACGCATATGCAATAATTTACCCTTAAGCATTAGAGAGGGCAAAGGCAACTTATCATTCATCTTAGCCATGGTTTTATCATTGGTGGTGCAATTATCTAGGGTGACTGTAGATACCTTCTTCTCAAGCTGCCATTCATGTAGCACATCCTGCAGCACATCACTTATCACCTCAGCCGTATGTGGAGCTGGAACATATATGAACCTACAAGGAAGATGACAAGTATAGGACATTAGGAAAATAAAGAAAAAATGTACAGCAAACAAAATGAATAAGCAATCAAGCAAAACAATGGAACAAGCATTAGTACCTCAAAAGGAAACTTTTCAGCTTCCACTCATCATCAAGATAATGGACTGTCACAGCCATATAGCCCCTATTTTGATGATTGGCTGTCCACATATCTGTAGTTATAGCAATTCTGGATTGCACCTTTTGCAACTGCCCCATCAATTCTTGCTTATGGGCCTCATACATAGCCAATATGTCACTTTTGATGGTGTTTCTGGACACATGTTTAAACAATGGTTGCAATGCTGAACAAAAATTCCTAAAGCCAATATGGTCGACCATGGAAAGTGGGTATTCATGCAAGCATATCATTAGTGCAAGTTCTTTTCTAGCCACTTGTTGATCAAACACATATTTCTCTACAACCACAGCCCCATGCTTATCTTTCCCTAGCTTCAAAGTTGATTGCTTCAATCCTTTTTGAGCCTGTCTAGAACCACAAGTATTAAGGTGACTTCTCAAGTGATTAGTTCCATCTTTAGCTCCTCCAACTAGCTCCCTTTTACACCAAATGCACCTAGCTTTAGGTTTTCCCGCCACTACAACCTCTTCAAATTCTAGCCACACATCAGATGTGCGCTTCCTCTTCACGCCAACAGGAGCATTATCATACTCATCGACATTGATAACAGGAGCAGCTGGAGCATTACCATCAACCGAACCTGCTGGAGTTGATTGAGATTGATCATGAACACTTGCAGTCGTGCCGGGTGATGGCGCCGCACCACCAGCAGCACCACTCGACGGTGGCGTGCGAGCACCAGCAGGAGCAGCAGCGTCACTCGACGACGGGGTTGTGCTCGGCCTCCTCACTGAAGCAGTGGACGGTGCAGTTGTAGAAGACCGTGGTGGCCGAGACGGAGGAGCTCGTGTGCCGGTGCCGGACGTAGAGCCGGCCGCCATGCTGCCGCGCCCGCGACCTCGACCGCGACCCCGAGATGCGGTGAGGAACCACGGCAGCCTAAGCGGGCCACCGCGGCGATGACGGTCCCCAGCACTGCTTGCAGACGGATCCGTCGCGCCTGGCTGGTGGCGACTGGCGGCGTGCGCCGTGCGACATGCTGGCGGCGAGACGGGGAGACGGCGTTCCTGCAGCTGCTGATGTGGTGATGAAATCCGTCGATGCCGCGTCGTGCTGGTCGTTGGGGCGTCGTCGTGCCGCAGGACGGGGGACGGCCAGATCCAGGCCAGGCGCGACGAGACGGGGAAGCGGGCGTCGTCGTGCGCCGGGGCTGCGTCGAGGTGGCGTCGTGCAGCAGGTCGGCGACGCACGCTTCGATGCGGGTGCGGCGTCGTGCTCGTCGTCGTCGGGGCTGCGTCGAGGTGGCGTCGTGCAGCAGGGCGGCGACGCTGCGTCGATGCGGGTGGCGGCGCGCGGCTTCAGTGACGACGACGGCTGCGCGTGCGGGAGTGGCGGGCGGCGACGCTGCGTCGAGCGGGAGTGGCGGGTGGCGGCGCGTGTGCGGGAGGGCGGTGGGCGCGGCGTGCGTTGCGGGAGGGCGTCGCGTGGCGGCGGCGTGCGCGTGCGGGAGCGGGAGTGGCGGGCGTGGGCAGTGGGAGGCTGGGAGGGAGAGGGGATAAGGTTAGGGTTTACATGGAAGTTGGGCTGGGCCGTAGGCCATGTGGGCTGGGCTATGCAATTCAAAGAGACAAAGACTAAAATTTAAATAGTCGGGTCCCCGCCGGGTCCCCATGGGTGGATTTCATTCCCCGCCCCGTACCCGACTCATGTCGGGGCGGGTACGGGTGCCACCCATGGGTGGGAAATGGCCCCCATCCCCGGCCCCATCGGGTCGGGTACCCGGCGGGTAGGCGGGTACCCGCCCCGAATTGCCATCCCTACTCTTTGCCTCAGGATGGCAGGTGCTTAGAGTGGGGTGGGTTTTATACATTCACTGTGTTCTAACCATGGCATCAAGAGACTGTGGATTTATCTGAAGAATTTGGTTAAGAGAAAATTCATCGGTGGATTGATAGGTGCAAGGGAGTCCACGATATGTTGTAGCTATCGGTTTGAACTGTATCCATTTTTCAGCGGGTACAATACCCCGGACCTTCCAGCGGCCACTAAAGTTGAGTTATCAGAGCCAAATAAGATATTTGTGGTCACATGAACAGAATCAGCCGCGAAAAAAACACCACAAGAAGTATGTGTGGGTTATTATTGGTGTGGTAGTGTTCGTTGCTATCACAATATCTAGAGTAAATTGCACCGGTGATACAACAACTTATGAAGTGGGTGCGTTTTAGTCACAGAACTTGAAAATTGCTCAATCAGATCACACAACTTGTTATGAGGGTGCAGATGAAGTCATAAACTGAAGATAGATTATAGAATAAATTCGTATCGAGCAAAAAAGTATCAAGATTCAATATGTATGTAAATATATGTTTTGACAACACTATTTGACGTGGCATACACAAAAGCCACTTTGCTTTTCTCATACACTTGCTAATTCTGTTGAATTCAATTTTATCAATACCACTACTCTAACGAAGTAAAATTCTTCACTACCATTACTGTTGGCTTATAAGTCATGTCACATATGTCAATGTGGATCCTTGCCTACATGATGGTTGTCCTTTGCTTTTATATCATCAAAATATGTTGTTGTGTTAAGCTTTATGACTTCATTTGCACTGCCATAACAAGTTATGTGACCTAATTGAGCAATTTTCAAGTTGCGTGACTAAATTGCACCCACGTCACAAGTTGTGGTATCCCCGGTGCAATTTACTCCAATATCTATCATATGGTGGAAGAAATCAACTTTCTCGCTTTATAATAATATTTAACTTTGTGGTTTTGACCCTGATAAAAAAATAATGTAAAGGGGCATGTGCCCTTATGCTCATAAAAACCACTCCCATAATGTTGGACTCTAATTATTGTTGTTTTCTGATGATCATGTTACTATTTTTTTGGCATTAACTTGTAAAACCACAGTAGGTTCTTGAATTTGTTAAAATCAAGAAGATTAGTAACTCCGTCATGCGTCAGAGCTCCAGATCAAGAAAATGGTTCAAGAGTCTACAAAGTGCTTGTGACACGAGTATTGTTGCACAGTGTTGTGATTTGATTATCTGAATGAATTTACTTTTGTTGTCGACCTGTGCAATTTCGAAATGTAGTCTGTTTGATATATTCACATATTTGATTAACCTGTACATTTTCTTCGCACCGTAGGCAGCTGGCCGCGCCGCTGGTACTCGCATGTCGCGCCGTGTTGGGACGGCGACCGCACCCAGGACGACTACGAAGTAGGTGTGTCATGCCGTGGCTCAGTCACTGCACCAGAGCGCCGCCGCGCGTTCCGGCCGTCCACGCGTTCTCTCCTTCATCCTGAACGCCGATATGATCTATTCCGATCCACCCTGAACTCCGAACGGACCTGAACGGCTGGCGTACCTGGCACGCGTCCAAGCAATCTGCCCTGGCGAGCCTGGAAGCTCCACTCCGTTGCTCATCATTCAGATGCATGGGCTGTACGGAGCCGTGCCGCCGCGCTACCTCTGGTGGTGTGGAACGAGCCCTGCCTACTCAATCCGTTGAGACGTCTGCTGCACGCCGCGAGCCGCTCTAATAGCTGGAACGTTGTGTTCGTTTGTGCGGTAAGCTAGGCAAGGCCAGCAGCCCAGCACGCGGCTTCGCCTCTGAGTCGGCCGCGCTTGTCTTGCGCCATCGCCTGTCGACGACGCTGATTAGCGGCCTTGAGCAGAGCCTTGTCGAAGAATTAATGCGCATCACAGGACGGTCGCGACTCCGGCCAGCGCAATCGCGCCTCCATGGCTGGTTGTGCTCAGTTCAACCTCACCGTACGTACTGCTTGATACACGGCATTGCGCGTGCAGGGTGTGCCGGCCAGCGGCGTTGGGACCAGGCCTTGTCCAGAAGCGTGTCTCGCGGTCGCGGCACCACTGGACGAGGCGCCGATCGAATGTGTACTCTGCGGTGTCATCGGGCTCCAATCAGCGCCGTCGAGTGCCAACCCGCCCACCGCGTCCCTCCTTGCACCTAGATATTCCTTCGCAGGCGCCACACCACGAATCGCAGTACGTGTCGGTGCGCCACTGGCTACAACTCTGATGCGCCCGCCACGAATCAGAGTGTAAGATTCCGACGTCGCGCGCGCGCGCAACTACTCTCAGTCGCCCGCCATGGCTATTTTTCTCCACCGCGTTCCGGGCCGGTGTCCCTGCCTCTATTCCGCTCCAGCATGATCCATGATCCATCCCTCGGGCTATCCTCCTTTAAGGCCTCGAGCGGAGCCTTGGCAACGAATGCTTCTGGGCTCCGCCGAGACGGATCCATAGTTGGAAAGCCTGACACACCACACAAACCGTGATGCACATCACGGCTTGGCTTCACTAGAAAATTCCGAGATGTGCGTCCGGGATGTCGACATTCCTGCGCCCTTGACACGCTCTGCTAACTCTGATCTGACTTCACTATTGCAAACCAATGCGCGTTCCAGAACGGACGTCCATGGCGGTGCAGGGCAGCAGGCCTCGATCGGGTCCAAGTCATTTTAATTATACATGCGTGCCGTGCCTCCTCATATTGCGCGCGCCACCACGACCAGGGGAGCGGCGGACCACCCACGCACAAGTCGGAACCAGACAAAATACGGACGGCCTGATTACGCTTAATCCGACCCGCAGACGTACGTCGGATCTGAAGGTCGCTCCGTGCACCTTGTTCAAGCCATGGCTCAGTCCTGCTGACGACCAAGGATAGATCGAGGTGCGCACGACGGGGGCCCGACCTTATACAGGACTCGAGGCGGCTAGTCCTGCCTGCGTGACGCAAGCCATCCCGCTACTGTGCCAGGGAGTGAGTGAGCGCACGCCCTCGTGGAGAAAATAAAAAAAAAAAAACAGAGTCAGTGCATGTTCATCACAGGTTTGCATATGTACTGACGACTTGAACCTTTACCAACTGAAACTTCCTATCCTATCCTAGGCACCGTGTGTGCGTAGATTGTCCGCAGCGTGATCCACAGTGAACACAGAGGTGGAGGGCGACCCAGTCTGACTGTACGCGCGGCCTGCGAAACGCCCGACGTGTCCACGCCACCTTCACAGCTGAACTCAACTTTGTCTGCGAACATGCACGCATGAACGCGTGGCGAGGACGTCGTTGGTGGGTGGCATCGACGCGTGCGGGCTCCGATTCAAACCTAACATACACCACACGTAATAGCGCGCGTGACTTGTAGTATGAGTGTACAACCTGGTAATAGCGCGGTCACCTTTTTTTTTTTGCATGATTGCTCTGCAAAACATAATTCATGGTCAAACATTGGTTCTTTGGTCTTTTGTTTTGATAGACATGGCTCATGAATGCATAATATTAAAAAAGGTAGTCACTAACCAAAATGCACAAGCTAGAAAACGATCCATAAAATTTCCAAACCATTACTTCAACGGCTTTTTCTAGTTTATTTTTCTTAAATTAGAGGTTCTTCAAAAGACTAAATTTCACAAACCCACCAAAACTTTGGCTTTATAGTCACAACCCGCCAACTATAGTACCTCTTTCACAAACCGAGTATTATTGTTTTCATTCAAGAAACCAATTTTTTTTAACTCATATGTATCTCATACTCTAGTCCCTTTGCCAGTTATGCAGAGTCTTTGCTTCAGTGATATGGGACAATTCAGGAGGGCATGAAAATCATACCACATTGTAATTGGCAGAGACTATAGGTACCTTAGGAATGAACCAAGGCAAGTCAATGTGTGTTGCCAAGCTGAAAATTGTCCTTTCTTTATGGTAGCTTCGTCAGAGTTGGGAAGAAACCCACTGTCTTGATAAGGAAGCTATTAGTCGAGCTTCACCAGTGTGGGGGGCAACTAATCGTAGTTTGAGGATTAGTAAGTCAATGTATAGCTGAAGTTTTTGAAGATGACATTACAAGTGATTCTGACTGGAAGGTTACAACATTAATTCAGAGAGTAATTCAAAAGGCAATTTGGAGTTGAAATCACTAAGCAGATGGCCTATAGCGCTCGAACAATTTCAGGGAAGGTCCTAGGTCCTGGGCAATCACAAAAAGCAGTATAAGAGGATCAGGGACTATTATCAAACACTAATCGACAAGAACCCTGAAGTGATGTGAACAGGTTAATGATCGCCGGATCGTGATTCAATGCCTCACATAGGGCAGTGTTAAGGTAGTCCCTCTTCCCAACTCTTGCACCATAGGGTGCAAGACTTGAAATCAATCTAAAATAAAAAAATAAATAGAAAATAGAAAATTGGAAGTTCCTCGACGGCCGGGCAGCAGGGTTGTTGCTCCTGTGTGTTGCCGTGGCGCTGGCAGCAAGCGACGGCGATCTCAAGCAGCCAAAGTTGCTGCTCGACGTCCACTGGCTGATCGTCAACGCCT
The DNA here is from genome assembly GCA_007726485.1 of Eragrostis curvula. Lineage (NCBI taxonomy): Eukaryota > Viridiplantae > Streptophyta > Magnoliopsida > Poales > Poaceae > Eragrostis > Eragrostis curvula. The sequence goes on from CM017440.1 coordinate 46,642,645, forward strand.
TCGTGCGCAGGTGCCATAGAAGGTACATCCGCGTGTGGATCTTGGTCGTCTGTGTTCGTTGCTTCTGCATTATTTCTTGTTCGGTTCTCTTTCTTTCCCCGAGATTTGGAGATCTGGATGCAGCATCCAGAGAACTCGTTGGGGAGAAAAGCTAATAGGAGGCTAGCTATGACGGTTGTACTTGCGTGTGATTTTTTCGTATTTCCAATCAGATTTTCTCGTTCACCCAAATGATGTCTACGATTTGTGCTGAATTTTCTTAAGATACTTTGCGCAACCAAGAACCCGTGGCCGAATTTTTATTGCATAATCAGTTGGGATGTTGGCTCTAGAAATTCTTGAAAAACCAAGATTTGTGTTCCTTCCGCGCCTGTATATTGGTGTGGATTTTGTTATTTTTATTTGCATTTTCTTTGGATTCCGAATGCTTCCGGTTCCTTTTGCCTCCATCTGGAGTGGAGTTTCGTGTTCTTAATTGTACGTCTCTTCGATTGTGATAGTATATCTGGAGTGTATATGTCAATATTAGGAAGAATATATTGCTCGATGTGAGTTCTTTATTCTGTGTACATGTCTATATCCTTGTGCGTGTCTGAAAATGTGAGGGTGTATATTGTGAGAGGTGTATATCAGCTTATATGTAAGTGTATTCAAGAAAGAAAATATCTACTAAGAGCAGTATACAACTTGTTTCGTAACTGGATATTGTGTTTGGCCAAAAAGAATGTCACCATTTGTAATTGTTTATTGTGTTTGGCTGAAAAGTATATCACAACTTTCACAAGTCTATCATATACTATATGTTTGGACAAAGATTATATCACTGCAATCATAAGTGTTCTCAAGAAAAAAAAGGTAAGGAAAAATAGATATCATATATATATTCAAATCTGACCAAAACATTTTTTTATTGAATGAGGTATATCACTGCATTCACAAGTGTATAGGGCGATCAGGGTTCAACGGTATGAAAATGTCGACATCTTGACACACCTGACATCGAAAGTGACATCTCACATGGGTGGCTATCTGATCTCCATGATATACGATCTCAAAAGTGTGGATATATATATATGACACGAAGACCTGATATATACAATCGTTAAGGACATCCTGCCACACTTGACACCGAAAGTTACACATCCGACATGAAAGTGACATCTCACATGGGTGGCATTCTGATCTCCAGAATATAAAATCTCGAATCGGCAGATATACCGCCGATAACCTTAGATATACTTTCGGGCAAAAGGCAGGTAGAGTTGGTCAGTGAGTTGGCCAGCGCGTAAGGCTACTATACTTGCAGAGGTAAAATCCTGCCGTGTGTGAAGAGCTGCAGTCTTGTTTGCTAGCTCAGCATGAGGATTTTTTATTTTTTTGTTTTCAAGTTGAAGATCAACATGCGGATAGTTTTTGTTTTCGAGGAGACTATGGTGTGCAGCCCGGCGCGTTGGGCTCATAGTGTGGTGGCCGCGGGATTGGCGGCAGGCCGGCAGCAGCGGCGGGAAGGCTGGCGGAGCGAGTGGTGGCAACGGCGGCTGAAAGAGTAGGAGTTCCCATGGATGTTAAACTGCTGCACGAGCGGAGAAACTAAATACTGGCAACTGCTCCATCTCCTCCCGGAGCCGAAATCCAGACTTCGCATGGGACCACATCAGTGCCGTGCACCACGATGTGAAATCTCAGAGAGGTGTAGTCATAGCCCGTGAGGTACACCTGGTCGATTTCAATAACCGTGCCTAACCCATGGAACACAGCACGGATGTTGTCCTCCATCCAGTGCTCCAGGGGGGAAGTCGTGAACCACGAGGTATGCGATACAGTGAGGGACCCTGAAGAACCGGTTCCCAGTGATCCAGCTCAAGGCGTCCGGCAGGGTGGATGACGGCACTGGCAGCAACAGCCTGCTCACAGTCAGCAATGTTGTGGAATGTCACCAGCATGGTGCCTAGGGGTGCAAATTGGTGCCCCTTAGGGTCAGGTGCGAATCTCTTTAGTTCAACCAAATGAACTAGATTTCCAAAATGAAAGCTCATTTTAGAAATCTAGTTCATTTGGTTGAACTAAATAGGGTTGGAGGTTATCCTAAGGGGCACCTCTTTACAGCCCTAATGGTGCCACGTTGATGTTGAAGTGCACCTGTCACTGCTGTCTCCACTTCACCCGAGGAAGCTTCCTCAGATGAAGCAGGCGGGAGGACAGCCGGGACGGGGTTCGTCGGCAGTGGGGACCGAGGGCCACGCGGGGATCTCGGGTGGGGACGGCTCAGGTGAAGCTGGCGGGGAGTAGTCGCCCGTCGGCAGCACGAAGCGGACCCTGGCGTGCGGCATGACACACGGGTTTTGGTGCAAAATGGATGAGCCATTTTCCACGCGGGTGTCAGCGCTACCTCTTGCCTCTTGTCATCGCGGCCAACTCGCTCGCTCCTGCGTGCGCACTACTCGGAGGACCTGCCGCGCCATGGCCACCAGTCCACGGTGCGCCAGGCTCTGTCGGCGGTGTGCCATCACACTCTCCTCTTCCCTAGCTACCCGTCGTTCCTACGGCCTGAGATGCCGCTGAAGCTAACAACATTGCCAGCGTGTTGCTGTTCCCTATTTTGTCGGGTGAGCCACAGTACCCAGAAACTTGTGCTGCTGGCCTCACTTCTGACATGAGCATCCATCTGGCACAAAGACTCACCCTTCATCTTCGCCCTGCATTAAGGTACGGCAATCGAGCCATCTCACATGAGGACCCGATGATTTTTATTTATTTTCGATCATGAACCACCAGTTCATTCTTCAGTATAGTGTACCATTGATTACTTATGAAGGGCAGGAGTAGGAGCTGATTGAGCTGCTCGGTACACTACATATTCACCTCTGCAAAACAATGAAAATTCTTCAGAGAAGGGACGGTCCAATCAAGGACAATAACCAGCTTCTTCGCAAATGCTACTCCATCCAATGGTTCTTATCTTTCATACACAATAATAACAGTTTTGATGTTTGTTTTTAGTGACTACAAGTTAATTTTTTTCTAACAACTTACAGAAGCTATGAGATATCTATGTTCAGAAATGTTACAATTGCCGACTGAAGTGAGGCAAATACAAATAGCCAAATAGTTGTGTCGAGTTCATCTGAAGAAAACCAGCTTGCATTTGCATGTCCTCCTCATCCCAAGCTATGACAAATATTACAACAATTTTATCACTGATCCTGGTATCCAAAGGGGGCAGAGGGTCAATTGTTACTGAAAATGCAAGCACTCAATGTACCAAATTAATTCTCCCAAGCTCGTCTCCCTCCTCTGTTAGGACAGTTCTGCATACCTGCTTTGTCATCCCTGCTGATTCTTCAATCCAATCAACGCCTCACAATTCTTGCATTTGAAGTATATACAAAGCGATACGCTTGAGTCTGCTGAAATAAAAAAAAAACTACAGGTAATCAACTGACAAGGAATATGCATACGGAAGTATCTGAAATTTCAAAAATATATGCATCTAAAGCCAGCAATGATCATTGGTCTTCAGGCAGCGAATGGATAGGGGGAAAACTTGCCTGATGTCTGAAGAGAAGAAGATGTCAGAGCCTCATATGTGGCTGCTAGATCCCTCGCCCACAAGCAAAGAAATTATTGAGATCGGGGAAAGATGGAGTTGGGAGCGAACTCGATCTGGTGCAATTTCTTCACAGAGTGTGTGGCAGTAGATTCTGGCGGCGTCGATGAAGTAGAAAATGCTGGCGACGCGGTGCTTCTCGACGCAGGAGATTGCAACGTTCCGCTTGTGCGTTCACATCGGCATCTCCCTGCTCCACAGTCCACAGCACTTCGCTGTGGCAGGACTGTTGGCCACGCACACGACCGGAGGGCCAACGAGTCGCATCCGCTCGAAGCCGCACCATCGCCGCTCTCCGCTTCGACGCCCGACCGTATCGTGGTGACCAGTATCAGCATCCACCGTGGGGGAAGAGGGATCGACGGGCAAAGAGGAGGCGGCGATTTGGACGAAGGAGCGGAAAAACATTCATTACAGGCAGCGGGGAGGGCGTAGTAGGAGAGATTGTAGCAGGTCCTGATATTCTTGAGAATTTGGATGAAGACTTGCTGTGTCGTCGGTAGAGGAACGAAGCGGAGACGAACTCGGAACAAGCACGCAGAGGGCTGAAATTTGCGGAACGGACTCGCGTTGCATAGCAGACGACTCAGATCGTGCGGTGCAGCGCTGCACGGAGCAAAATCCTATGGTCTAAAGGAGGCAGACCTAAAATTGACAGACATGTCACGCATTACTAACTTATATTAGTATACTAGCATTTTGCCTGTGCGTTGCTACGGGTGATTTAGATTTGCATCAAAATGACATTATTCAACTTTCAAGACTGCCACATGAAGTGGCATACTCTATTTTCGTTTTCAATTGGACTCATCTGATGAGTTATACATAGGATTTTCCATGGCGATAGACTCTTTATGTAGAGTTTTACGTAGGAACCCACGACGTGCTTTCTCACGGACTTTCCTTGCTTGCTTTTGCTCGGGTGTCATATTATGCACCCTCCGACATTCTTTTTTTGCTTCAATGTGCTCTTGACTTAAGGTCTCACGTCGCAATGCGTCTTGCAAATATTGACGATGAAATCTCAATTTCTTCTCCTCATGGGTCATATTCGCATAACGCACTCTCTCCCTCCTGCGTTTTACTTCCCTTTGCTCATCTGAGGATGTTATCCACGACGAGGTATTATCAAGGGAAGTGGGGGCATCAAATGATTTCTCATTGAAGTAAATCGTGCATTTTTGTCCACCAGCTTGGGGTGTACCGCTACCTGAAATATAATCGTTATGTGTTAATTTTATTGTGAGATGCCAACTTTAATCTTACTACATGCCATGATGATATCTTGATCAACTTTCCTTCCCCATGACCATGCAATTGTTCTCAATTGTTTTATATTTGTACGGATCCATCATCTTCTTTGATTGCTGTGATGCCTTCAATTATAACAACTGAAAGACTATATAATATTTAATATCCTATTGTTCTATTGCATTTGCATCATATATGTTATATATGACATAACCGAAGTGATGGATGGTAACCAATAACACATGATCATCCTTCAAGTATTGATATAGGATTATTGTCATATGAATCATTAGGTTATGCTCAATAATCTTCTGCATATACAACTACAATGAATGGCTTCAATGTAAAGAAATTGTTACCTTTGGCATCTATATTTTCCTTGATGAATGCAATGTATCAAGTAAAAATGTTATGCAAAAACATTATCTAAAATGATGTATTTGTATATTAGTGACCAACTTTCGACATTGTAGAAAGTGTGAATTCACCTTTCTTTCTTTGGTATGCTTCACGACGCTTCTTATTTCTCTCATCTTTTTGTTGATCAGTCATCTTCGCATATCGTTCCCTCTCCCTTTGCCTCTTAGCTTCTTTAGGATCTAGGAATTGTGGCTGAGCGTGTAATGTCATCTGACCGCCAACATCATTTGCCTCCACTTGAAAAAGGTAGACCATGTATTTAATTATGGAGGTCAAATAATAGTTAGAACTTATGAATAGTTACCTGCATTTGTGGTGTTCGATAGGTCAAGGAATCGAGTCCAACCCCCGGTCACTTTCAAAGGTGCCATCTACGAGAGAGAGGTCACCAATGGTAAATTGGCTGTATTAAAATGTCATCCTACACTAACAAAACAGAAATTAATATAGATGGCTGGACAATGATGATCAAGATCAATGCACTTAACCATATGTAACAGCTAAAAGGCACATTATCAATATATGCATTAATCTCCTCCATAGATATATTTTGTCATCATAAGTTTTAGTTACTCAAATCAAGCATTTTATGGAAATGAATCTTTAAGCAATTAGATGACAAAAATTAAAATCTCCAAATACACGTGTAACAGACATATCACTGAATAAACATTTGCAGTGCTTTATTAGGAAAAAGTTTCCTGTTATCAAAATTTTAGATTAGCTCCTGCCTGTTTTCAGATTAGGAATACAAAACTCATGACAAGAAGCAGAACGGAATCCAGCTCTCTAGCCTCCCTAAATCATCTCACCATACACGCTATTCAAAATAGCACAGAATATGTGCTTATTATTAGTTCAGATAAAACCACATGAGTACTTCATACTTGGGTATCAGTAGCAAACACATCAAACAATGCGTGTGCATGTAGCGTTCGAGAGATGGATCACCTGAGTTTGTTTTGCGTTGTTCCTCTCATGAACGAACATGGAACCAATGAATGAAGAGCCTGCATCACGAAAGAAGCAGAATGGTCATGCTAAGGAACCAATGAACATAGAACATCTGAGATAATGCAGGAAAAACTGCATCTAAAATAGAAAGAAAGAAAAACTGTGATAATGCAGGAAAAATTGTTCATGGCAAGTCTGCACACCAGGTCCTACTTCTCTTATACATCAAATTCCTACTTTAGTGCCAGGTTCGTCTGCTACCTGCATGCAGATCGCAGGAAGCAGAATGGTCACGCTAAGGCCAACCAAGGCGGCATTCACGCATTTGTATCTAATGGCTAGCAACGCCGCCTCCGGCCTCGACAGCCCAAACTGCATAGCCGCCATGATGCTGTGCACCTCCCCGCTACCACGCCGTGATTACCAATGTCATGGATATTTGCTTGGACGCTGCCAGGTCGAGGGGTCTTGCGTTAGTCGATTCGCCTGGACGCCATGTCGTGGGTATCATGGCGGAAACTGGGTATCGCGGAAACTGGTAGAGAATTCGAGGCTCGAGAAAACACATCCTATCTGGGTATATCATGAACAAAGAAAGGGAATGGATCGACAAACTTTGGGAGCCAGATTCGGACTCTAATTCGTTTTTTCACTTTTCACGTACTGGACTCGATTGCGTAGAGCGGGAGAGGAGGCAGTCCACTACCTGAGACGTCTTCCTGCCGCGAAGATCTGGCGAGAGGGATCGTGCCGCACTGCCGCCATCCGCAATGGAGTGTGCTATCTTTTCAATGTCGTCTGTTCCTGGCCTCACCGGGTACGCCGCGTGACACCGTGGATTGGTCGAGGGATATCGAGGGCAATCGTAATGGCGTAGGAAAGTGAACGGGATCAAGGGGGGCGAGATCATGATCGTTTTTGTAGGGAAACATAAACAGAACTGGATAACGTCCGGTCTCCACGACAACCGGATCCGGATCGGTATTCGAGAGTTTCTTTAATTTTGCGGATTCTCGACGATGGGAAGAGGTACGAAACAACGAAAAAGTGTTTGACGACCCTGGCAAGACGAAATTAGGCAGACATGTCACATTGCTTAGCCTTTTTAAGTAGTAGAGATTAGATAAAATTGGACTAAGGGCCTCTTTGGTAGGGTTGTGGCTATGCCGACTTCGGCTGTGGCTGTGGCTTCTTTAAAAAAACGGTTGTGCTGGCTGTGTCTGCGGCTGTGCCTAAAACGTTTGGCAAAACGGCTTTTTCTGCAGCTTCTCCATATTTTTAGGGACAAATATAGAACGATGAGGTTGCCATAGAGAAAAAAAGCCGGTGAAGCTACCATTTTGTGGCTTCATGCTTTACCTTATTTTTGGATACGGCTTCTTCCTTATTTTAAGGAGAAGCACTTGAGGAATCACCCCCTTTGGTTGGAAAACATGTGAAGCCGTTGAAGAAGCCATTGAAGAAGCCCTACCAAAGAGGGCCTAACATGACCGAGATACAATTTTTGGACCATAACGGTAGTAGCGCTTATATAGCATGAACATGGAGACAAAAATATATATACTCCTCTGTTTATGCAGTTCTTACTATATTTTTGGCTGTCAATGTTTATTAAAAATAACTTTGGACAATTTCGAATAATAGAACTCCCATCCTCTGACTACCATTTCTCCTTTTGATCATTTGCAACAATCACAAATGATATAAGTTGGTTTATAGTGCCAAATGAAATATCTTAGAAATTGATCATCTCTTCCAAACAAAAATTTCAAACAAGGGCATCTAACATGTAACAACAACTAATCATCCAATATATAACAAAAGAAGCGTGGCAATGCCGTGCATGATTTCTAGTACCTGTTTCAGTTGCAGCTCTGATCGGATTCAACGGGTACCAACATCAACGAAAAGGCTCTTCACATGCAACTACCGGCCTGCTCTGCTTATCTGCTGTGAAGCGGACCAACCTTCGCCCCAAGCCAGCTGTCTCACCTCCGCGGCATAACTCGATGAAATTTTCTGTTGCACCATATCTGACAAACAAAGCCATTGCAAAAAAAATAAAGCATTGACCAAGGATAACTATAAGCTACAAACAAGGTAGATTGTTGGATTTCTTTTACACAGCCATCGACCTACACAAAAACTATCCAAGTTTTGTCACCAACTACAATTTGAGTTTTTCAGTACTGCAACAGCTCACTAGCATGCATACAATAGACTCCATATGGCTTCCTCCTTCGTCTATGCAAGTTGCTATGTCGACAACAAACTATTATTCATGGAGATGCTTGGTGACCAGCTGTGTTCCCTCCCTTTGCAAGGCTCTTGGTGAATCAGCTGCCGCCGTCGTTGGATGCTGCATAGTTCACCATCACTACTCGGCGCATACATCACATTTAGAATTTGAATTTCACTAAATCTTGTGTTCCTCAAAATGTAAATGTATAGAAAACGTAAGCTTCAGTAACAGATAACTAAAACTCCTGTGGTTATATGAAATCAAGATATAATATGCAGCCCTTTGGAAAATATCATAGAGTTGGTTCGTGGTCTCAGTTCATTGATTATCAATTTGCAGAATAGGCATAAACTGAAGATGAAATTATATGAAACAATATACATCAAAATGAACAGTAGCACAACGGTATAGAAAGATACCTTCTGCAGAAGCCTCAGTACCGTAGAAACCAGTAGCTTATCGCCAACTATCTTCCTCATCCGTATAATTAGTTCAGGCCTGCTTATCTTTTTCCCCTATTTCAAAATTAAGACGCACAGCACGGTAAGCATATAATTAAGCATATTGAAGGAACCAGGAGACCTGACAATGGGGCAGAATATTAAAAACCTTGAATTTTTCATAGTATCGAAGGACCAAGTCCATGTGTGAGCGAGGCACTTTCATGGACAGGGCAGCAAAAAGCATTGAAAAGGGCATGCAGGGTATGGACGGAGCCCTCGGAGCAAGGCCGAGAATAGGTGCTTGTGGCTGAAGAACTGAAGACGCCAAGTTTTGGAAGCCATCACCCTGATAGAAACAAACAAGAAAATGAGAAGCTGGAAACTACAAGGAAAAATGTCGAGGTTCATTTGAACTCAGCCATTACATCAACTATTCAACTATAAATAATCAGCTTGTAAACAGCATACCAGTTTTACGATTTCAAGACACACAGAGGAGTTGGACTCAAAGAGTTTCAATCCAAGTCAATGATAATGATATAGTTCTCATCTACAACTGACAGACATGGATAAGAGCAAAAAAAAAAAAACATAGAACAAACGGCATGTATTTGTTAAAATATTTTAGGGACTTGACGAGTGCTATACAAATATCGGTCCATGTCTAACTTGAAAGGCACGCCTCTCCACAATATTCTCTAATTTACAACTATGTAGAACAATATCACAAAGAAAAATTAACAAAGGACATGGTAACACGGTATTAGATTCACTAATTTAAAGAACTATATTAAGATAACTTTGCCAGGTTAACAAATAACAACCTATCAAAACATTTCGCAATACAACAAGCCATAAAAAAAACAGAGAGCTATTTACATGCCTTTGCATTCAAGTAAAGTCTGTACCAAATTCACAGTATGGAGCACATACAATGTAACATCCATTACTCCATGAGGAAAATACTGCACGCTAAAACTTAGCTGTGAACAAAAGCAGATATGAACCAGAAGAAGCGTACCTTGGTTACACTGTCTGGTGACCAAGAATTTCTGGTCTCAGGAATGTTGGATGCGTTATCCTTTGAAACCAAATGTTCTGCGGTAGTAACAAATCAATTGTCAAAAGAAAATAAGAAAACATAAAGGAAAAAAGGGAACAGGAAAAAATGATCCATAGAGTAGTACCTTTGGTCATGGGACGTACTACTTTGAGAATAACAGCATACTCAGCATTGATGTGTTTATGCACATTAGCATCCCAGATGATGTAATGATTTGGCTTTTGGTGGTCATCAACACCGCTATCAAAACATCCACTAGTTGGCTGGAATTGCTTCGATCCGGGATAAATAACCTCAACATTGCCCATTATTACACGACATAACATCATTCTCATAATGCCATCCTCAACAAAATCTGAATAGCTGGCACTGTAAGTAAACATCAAGTAAGACTACGATTGTCTATCCAAAGAACTAAATAAGCTGTTACAACGAAGAAGCACATGAAATAGGGGAATTGAAAACCTAGGAGACAACAAAAGGGTTGCAGATAATATACGAATAAGAGGACATAAAGCCAGATACAGAAAAAAATGCTTACCATGAAATTGAGCAGTTTGCCGGAGCAAGATGAGTCCCAACACCATACAAGGCCCCGCACTGAGGTTTTGCAATTTGCAGAGCACCTCGCACCATCATCTCATCCATAGCATGCCTTGAGCAAGGAAGCCATGCGTAACGCACATTTGCATTCCCACGGCGACTTTTTATTGCTTCTACTTCCTTCTGGAAAAGCTTAGAACGAACTTGCTCTTCCTGATCTAGCAATGGTGTTCTATAGATGCCAATAATATCTTTTCCGCTAAAAAGTTTGCCTAACCCTTGAAGTAATAATGCATGCACTGGTGATTCAACATGCGGACCACCATTTTGCTTGTAGGTATTACCTTGAATGATTCCACTAGAACTCAAAAACATTGAAGGATGTGATTTATTTTCACCAATAGCTTCATAAGGATTGTTATGCGCTTTCGATTTTTCCTCCACTGAATGGTTGATAGTCTTATCATGAGAGACTACTTCATCAACAGACGCTGAACTTGAGCTTTCATCTACATTTGTCGACATCTCAGCAAGTTGTTCAGCTTCACCTTTGTCATGCTGAGATGTGTACAGCCCAGCAGACAAATCGGGAAAGAAGGATTTTCCATTATCATCAACCCATGCTATTGGGTTATTTATGGTCATCTCATTATCCTGGCAAACCATGTGAACAAAGTCCAACAGGATGTGCTTGTTCTGGAACACAGCTGTAGTAAGTGACCTCTTCAATTGAAAGTCACGCTGCGCCAGATTGACAATATCCTCTGGCAAATCACTCCAGTCACCATGTTGGTACAAAAGCACACGTACAGGCAACCCACTTGTCATAAAGTTCCAATATGACTCCAGTATACCACCACTCCCACAGGAGGCCATTTTAGTTTCCTTATCACATTGAGCTCCATAGTCAAAAGTCACAAGAGGTTTATTTGCATCACGCTGAGGCACCACAGGATCATTGGCTTTAGTGTGCTCTGTAGCACTCTCATGCTTTCGCTTCCGAGCAGTAGCTTTGACCACATGGTCACCCAATGCCATTACGTTCCTCCGTTCCATTTCTTTTACAAAGACTCAGCCTGAACCAGGTAATGTTTACAGAATTATTACACTACTAAGTCACAACAGTTAGCTTAATCTAGCTAATAACACCTAGATCCTGTTAGAATAAAAATTAACTCCAAACTTATCATGCTATCCATAAGATTAAGTGTAATGGGCCTGAGACAAAAAAAAAAGGAACAAAACAAGAAGAATAAAAATGACTTGAAAATATATAAATCTAGGACAGAATTGGCAGACAAAAGGAAAGCATAGGGCAACAAACATGTATTTACTCTTGAGAGAAAAAACATTGCACAGCCAATCTAATATGTTTCTCTGTTTGACACATTATTGCTAGTATTATATATAAATAACAGATTTTCCCAATGCTCACATTGCCTCCATTCCATCGGTAAAACTTCATAAGTTTTAATTCAGCACATTGAACTTTGTTACTCAAATCGAGAAATTAGTAAATCAATTCTTTACTCTGCGCAGAGTAGAACTCAGTATAGGTCATACGGTTGACATATACATGTGAAAAAAACATGTAACCTATGACAAAAGGGCTCCAGAGGGTGAACTTTAAGTAAAGTGCAATCAACGCCAAGCATCTCTTAATTAGAAAAAACGAATAACATGCACGATCATAAGGTGTCACTGAGGCCTTTAATGGCATAATTCTCTTTTCTGTTCTCCTGTTTTGGTCAGCAAACCAAATAATTTTATCCATAAAATAGACAATAAACGCGTGACAAGTCCTTAATGTCTACAAGGCAAACTATATCATCATAGAGGACTGTTCAAAAATTCCTTACGTTAGTACTCCTAACTAAGATTAGGTGATATGCTTCGCACATTTGACAAAAAACACGTATCGTGCGACAAAAGGGCTGGTAGATATTAAGCAAACAAGCAATCAATGCTATGCATCTCTTAGAACGAACAAGTAACATCAAGGACAATAAGGTGTCACTGAGATCTTTAATGGCATAATTCCCTTTTCTGTTCACCTGTTTGGTCAGCAAACCAAAGAAGTTAATCTAGAATGCAATATTCCATCCATGCAATAGACAACAAATGCATGACATGTCCTTAAATATCTGCAAAACAAACAATATAATCGTAGAGGACTGTTCAAAAATTTCTTACGATACTACTACTAACTCAGTTTAGGTCATATGCTTGACGCGTGTGACAAAAACATGTAACGTACGACCAAAAACATGCAACGTGCGACAAAAAGGCTGGGAAAGTTAGACGTTAAGCAAGTAACGACCAATCAATGCTAAGCATCTATTTCTTGAGAAATGGAACAACTTTCCCGCCTTTGTGTTTCCACACACAGAGTTCGGACTTCTTACAATTGTTTTAGCTCCCTGGCTGAGATCAAAAGACAAAAATTATCTGGAACAAAGGAATAACATGCATAATTCCCTTTTCTGTTCCACTGATTGGATGAGCAAACCAAAGAATTTTATCTAGATTGCAATCCTCATTCTACAGTATAGACAACAAACGCGTAACAGGTCCTGAAATGTCTGAACGACAAACTCTGTCTATACAAGTGATATCAAGGTTCTAGTACGAACCCTAAACACTAGAACATCATTTCCATCACGTATCATGGTCTGATCAGTCCGAATTCCGATCCAGAAGTAAAGCAACAGTAGATCAAGCTAAATCAAACCACAAGCAATCAGGACGTAAAATTCAGAAGAAGCTTGACTCGAGAGGCGGTTGTACCGGTGGCAGTTCACTGCCGGCGACCCGGCGCCGGCGAAGGGCGGATAGTCAGGGCAGCGCTGCAGCTACGAATCACTGGTAGGGTCCCCTCCGATCACAATAGAGAGGTAGATAGATCAGGCAGGCTGAGCTGGGATGGGATCAAGTGGGTAGATAAGGATAGCCCCGCTCGCCTTTTTCCTAAGGAGTCACGCGCTACTGCCGGCGGCGTGGTGCTCCTCTCATTCCTGTGGGTGGGTTGGGCGCAGGTCCTGCGGCTTTCCCTTCCTGTTCCGGTGGGTGGGCGAGAAAGGAGAACAGAGAGGAGCGAGGCAGTCACGGGGTGCGTGCCGGGGTACATGTAACGCCAGGCCGACAGGGCGGGCGCAGATCTGACCGTCGGTTTGGTTCTGTGGGCGAGGCCGTCGGGCAGTGAAGCAAGCGGTGGTGGTTGGTAGGGAACCAGGGGTGCGCGAGAGGATTATGTGCGTTTAGGGTTTCTTGGGGGGACCAGGATCAGCGTCATCATGAGACGGATGGCGTCCAAATACCATTCGACGTCCCCAACAAAAGTAGACCCCACTGCTGTCATGTTCATCTTCTTCGCTGAGTTTGGCTCCTTGCATTTCTTCCTTTTCCTCCAAAACTGAGCAGTGCGACCTGCACCTACAACTGAAGAACCAGGCTCGGTGGTAATGCATTCAAGGATGGTTCACATGAGAACGATTTGGGATTAATGGGGACCAACATCAACGAAACAGCTCTTCACATGCAACTACCGGCCTGCTCTGCTTATCCGCTGTGAAGCTGACCAACCTTCGCCCCATGCCAGCTGTCTCACCTCCGAAGCATTACTCAACGAAATTTTCTGTTGCACTAGATCTGACAAAAGACCATATACCCGTTCGATGATGATACATGTATTCAGCAACGATCTATATAGCTAACAAGTGATAAAGCAGGCACGAACAAATACATCAGACAGACACAGTAAACTTGCTCATGCGAAAACACAGCGTCTACTTTTTCAAGGTAAACTAAAAGAGTACAGGGTAACTTCACGGTAGTCATAAATAAAGCATTGACCAAGGATAACTACAAGCTACAAACAAGGTAGATTGCTTGATTTCTATCACACGGCGATCGACCCACACAAAAACTATCCAAGTTTCGTCACCAACTAAAATTCTAGTTTTTCAGTACTACAACAGTATACCAGCATGCAATAGACTCCATATGGCTCCATCCTCCGACTAGGTAAGTTGCTATGTCAACAAACAATTATTCATGGAGATGCTTGATGACCAGTGCTCCCTCCCCTTACAAGGCTCATGGTGATTCAGCTGATGTCGTCGGTGGATGCTGTTCACCATCACTAGTCAGCACATACATCACACCAAGAATTTGAACAGTAGCACAACGGAATAGAAATATACCTTCTCCTGAAGCCGCAGTGCCGTAGAACCAAGTATCTTATCGCCAACAATCTTCCTCATCCGTAAAACTAGTTCAAGCCTGCTTATCTGTTTCCTCTATTTCAAATTAATACGCACACCATGGTAAGCATGCAATTAAGCATATTGAATGCAACATGAGACCTGACAATGGGGAAGAATATTAAAACCTTGAATTCTTCATAGTATTGAAGGACCAAGTCCATGTGTGAACGAGGCACTTTCGTGGAAAGGGCGGCAAAAAGTATTGAAGAATTGATGCAGGGTATGGAGGGAGCCCTCGTAGCACGGCCGAACGTAGGTGCATGTGGCTGAAGAACTGTAGACGCCAAGTTTTGGAAGCCATCACCCTGATCGAAACAAACAATAAAATGAGAAGGTGGAGACTCAAAAGAAATTTCCAACAACGACAAGGTTCATCTGAACTCAGCCATTACATCAACTATTCAACTATAAATCAGCTTGTAGACAGCATAACGGTTTTACAATTTCAAGACTCACAGAGGAGTTGGACTCAAAGAATTTCAATCCAAGTCAATGATTATAATATAGTTCTCATCTACAACTGACGGACATGGATAAGAGCGAAACACAGAACAACCGACATGTTTTTGTCAGAATATTTTAGGGACAAGACGAGTGCTATACAACTATTGGTCCCTGGCTAACTTGAAAGGCATGCCCCTCCTCAACATTAACTAATTTACAACTATGTAGAGCAATATCACAAAGAAAAATTAACAAGCAGGCATGGTAACAATGTATTATATTCACTAATTTAAAGAACTATATTAAGATAACTGTGGCAGGTTAATAAATGAAAACCTATTAAAATGTCAGGTCAACGTTTGGCAATACACCGAGCCGAAAAAAAGAGAGAGCTATTTACATGCCTTTGTACTGTATCATGTTATCGATACTTGCATTCAAGTACTGTCTGTACTGAAATCACAGCACGTAGCACATGCAATGTAACATGCATTACGCCATGAGGAAAATACTGCACGCTAAAACTTAGCTGGGAACAAAAGCACAGATGAACCAGAAGAAGCATACCTTGGTTAAACTGTCTGGCAACAAAGAATTTCTGATCTCAGGAATATTCTGCAGTAGTAACAAATCAGTGTCAAAAAAATAAGAAAACATAAAGGAAAAAAGGGAATAGGAAAAACTGATCGATACCTTTGGTCATGGGAGGTACTTTGATAATAACAGCGTACTCAGCATTGATATGTTTATGCACATTAGCATCCCAGATGATGTAATGATTTTGATTTTGGTGGTCATTCACACCACTATCAAAACATCCATTGCTTGGCTGGAATTGCTTTGATCCGGGATAAATAACCTCAACATTGCCCATAATTACATGGCATAACATCATTCTGATAATGCCATCCTCAATAAATTCAGAATAGCTGGCACTGTAAGTAAACATCAAGTAAGACTACAATTTTCTATGTAACGAACTAAATAAGTTGTTACAACGAAGAAGCACATGAAAGAGGGGCATTGAAAACCTAGGAGACGACAAAAAGGTTGCAGATAATATACAAATAAGAGTACATTAATCCAGCTACAGAAAAATGTTTACCATGAAATTGGGCGGTTTGCCGGAGCAAGATGAGTCCCAACACCATATATGGCCCCGCACTGAGGTTTTGCAATTTGCAGAGCACCTCGCATCATCATCTCATCCATAGCATGCCTTGAGCAAGGAAGCCATGCGTAACGCACATTTGCATTCCCACGGCGACTTTTGATTGCTTCTACTTCCTTCTGGAAAAACTTAGAATGAACTAGCTGTTCCTGATCTAGCAATGGTGTTCGATAGATGCCAATAATATCTTTTCCGCTAAAAGGCTCGCCTAACCCTTGAAGTAATAATTCATGCACTGGTGAGTCAACATGCGTACCACCATTTTGCTTGTCGGTATTACCTTGAATGATTCCACTAGAACTCAAAAACATTGAAGGATGTGATTTATTTTCACCAATAGCTTCATCAGGATTGTTGTGCGCTTTCGATTTTTCCTCCACTGAATGGTTGACAGTCTTATCATGAGAAACTACTTCATCAACAGACGCTGAACTTGACCTTTCAGCTACATTTGTTGACATCTCAGCAACTTGTTCAGCTTCACCTTTGTCATGCTGAGATGTGTACAGCCCAGCAGACAAATCGGGAAAGAAGGATTTTCCATTATCATCAACCCATGCTATTGGGTTATTTATGGTCATCTCATTATCCTGGCACACCATGTGAACAAAGTCCAACAGGATGTGCTTGTTCTGGAACACAGCTGTAGTAAGTGACCTCTTCAATTGAAAGTCACGCTGCGCCAGATTGACAATATCCTCTGGCAAATCACTCCAGTCACCATGTTGGTACAAAAGCACACGCACAGGCAACCCACTTGTCATAAAGTTCCAATATGACTCCAGTATACCGCCACTCCCACAGGAGGCCATTTTAGTTTCCTTATCACATTGAGCTCCATAATCCAAAGTCACAAGAGGTTTATTTGCATCACGCTGAGACACCAAATGATCATTGGCTTTAGTGTGCTCTGTAGCACTCTCATGCTTTCGCTTCCGAGCAGTAGCTTTGACCACATGGTCACCCAATGCCATTACGTTCCTCCGTTCCATTTCTTTTACAAAAACTCAACCTGAACCAGGTAATATTTACAGAATTATTACACTACTAATAGTCAAAACAGTTAGCTTAATCTAGCTAATAACACCAAGATCCGGTTAGCATAAAAATTAACTCCAAAACTTGTCATGCTGTCCATAAGAGTAAGTGTAATGGGCCTAGGACCAAAAAAAATGGAACAAAAGAAGAATAATAAAAATGACTTGAAAATATATAAATGTAGGACAGAATTGGCAGACAAAAGGAAAGCATTGTGCAACAAATATGTATTTACTCTTGAGAGGAAACACATTCCACAATCAATCTAATATGTTTCCCTGTTTAACACATTATTTCTAGTATTATATGGAAATAACAGATTTTCCCAATGCTCACATTGCTTCCATTCCATCTGTAAAACTTTATAAGTTTGAATTCAGTCACAGTAAATTTTCTTACTCAAATTGAGAAATTAGTAAATCAATTCTTTACTCCGTCCAGACTAGAACTCTGTGTGTGCGCTTCACATGACCTCTCTGGAGTCTGGACACTGCTGCCAGTGGTATGGCTGTTACACCCACACAATGAGGCAGCAGAAGACAATAACAGAGATACTGCTGCTCGTCTCAAGAAGAAGAAGAAGAAGAAGAAGAAGAAGAAGAAGAAGAAGAAGAAGAAGAAGAAGAAGAAGAAGAGATACTGCTGCTGCAACAACAAATACTAGCAGCATGTCGACCATCTTGTCTTTGGCTCTTCTTTGTGGCCATTCCCTATGACATGGAAAGTGAGACCACAGAAAGCAGCATATCATCAAGAGCCTCAAACATAGATGGATTTGACTCCCGAGGCCCTGATGCGCAGAGCTTCTTTGTTCTTATTAGGCAAGAAGCGTAACATTAAATAATAAGTTTCCAATGCTTGTCAAGCAATCATACACTACTTTGCTACTTGACAGCCATGCACTGTCAAAACAGCCATAATTAATTTTCATTAGTTGTTACATTAAATGGAAAGTAAATCTCAATTCCATTTCACTGGAAACTATAGCATCATAGATGATCGTTCATAAATTTCTTATATTAATGTTGACATTTGGACATCACACGTCAGCAAAATTTGAAATGTCTAGGTTGTCCGGACGACATCAACTAAAAAGTGGAGGCAGTAACTCAGTACAGATCATACGGTTGATACATGTGAAAAAAAAAAACCATGTAACCTATGACAAAAAGGCTCGAGAGGGTGGACTTTAAGCAAAGTAAAGTGCAATCAAAGCCAAGCATCTCTTAGAACGAACGAGTAACATGCACGACCATAAGGTGTCACTGAGGTCTTTAATGGCATAATTCCCTTTTCTGTTCATCTGTTTTGGTCAGAAAAGCAAAGAATTTAATCTAGAATGCAATCTTCATTCCGTACAATAGACAACAAACCTGTGAAAAGTTGCTCTACAAACTATATTATCGCAGAGGATTGTTCGAAAATTTATTACGTTGCTATTAAGTCAGTTTAGGTCATATATGCTTGACACATTTGACAAGAACATGCAACGCATGACAAAAACATGCAACGTACGACATGAGGGCTGGGAAAGGTAGACGTTAAGCAAGTAACGACCAATCAACGGTAAGCATCTATCTTTTTAGAAAGGGAAAAGTTTCTCGCCATTGCGTTTCCATACACAGCGCTCGGGCTTATTACAATTGTTTCAGCTCCCTGGTTGCGATCAAGGGGCAAAAATTATCTAGAACAGACGAATATCATGCATAAATCATACTGAGGCCTTTTGGGGGCGTAACTCTCTTTAATTTCTGTTCAACTGCTTTGGGTCAGCAAACCAAAGAATTTTATCTAGAACGCAATCTTCATTCTACAGTATAGACAACAAACGTGTGACAAGTCCTGTAATGTCTGCACGACAAACTCTGTCTACACAAATGACATCAAGGCTGTAGTACAAACGCTAAACAGTAGAACATCGTCATTTCACATCACATATCGTGGTCTGATCAGTCCGAATTTCGATCCGGAAGCAAAGCACAACGGCATCAACAGTAAATAAAGCTTAATCAAACACAAACAATCAGCAGGACATAAAATTCAGAGGAAGCATGACTCGAGAGGCGTTCGTACCGATGGTAGTTCACTGCCGGCGACCTGGCGCCGGCGCAGAGCGGATAGTCAGGGCAAAGCTGCCGCTAGGAATTGCTTGTGCGATTCACTCCGACCACAACAGAGAGATAGATAGATCAGGCAGGCTGAGCAGGGGCTGGATGGGATCAAGTGGATAGATAAGGAGTCACGCGCTACTGCTGGCAGCATGGTGCTCCTCGTTGTTCCTGTGGGTGGGTTGGATGCAGGTCCGGCGGCTTTCCCTTCCTGTTCCGGTGGGTGGGCGAGAAAAGGAGAGGAGAGAGATGAGCGAGGCAGCATGGGGCGCGTGCTGGGATGGGGCAGGGCGAGCGCAGATCGGACCGTCCGTTTGGTTCTGTGGGCGAGATGGAGCAGCTGTGAAGATCATATGGGTGGGGGCCAGGGGTGCGAGAGCGGATTCTGTGTGTTTAGGGTTTCTTGGGGGTGGGGGGGGGTGACCAGGATCAGATGCAGTCGCAGTAACGTCTGCAACATTGGCAGTCATGAGATGGATGATGTCCAAACACCATCCGACGTCCCCAAGAAAATTACACCCCGCTGCTGTCATGTTCATCTTCTTCCCCGAGTTTGGCTCCTTGCATTTCTTCCTTTTCCTCCAAAACTGAGCAGCACGACCTGCACCTACAACTGAAGATCCAGGCTCGGTTGTAGTGCATTCAATTTTGCTTCACATGAGAACAATTTGGGCAGCGGTACTTGAGCATTAAAAGTTCGATTTTAGCACAAAGGAAAAGGACATGGCCTCGCTTTTTCTACAAGTAAAATCACAAGAGATGAGCAGGTCTGAGTGGTATCCCGTCCAGTCTCCATGTATTCAGCATATTAGTGTTCTATACATGATGAATCTTCTCCGATCCGTTTTGGCATTTTTCTGAAGCCTTGGATATTTAGGTTCAGGGAGTAATGAGCTTGAGAGGACAGAGGAGATGGAACTTGGAAAAAAAAAGGAGATTTCGTGTGCTGCCCGTGTGGTTCAATTTCTGCTACCAGGACCTCTAGTATTCAGCCTTCGATTTCAGCCGACGCCAGCTTTGCCCTCCAATCTTCAGTTCTTCACACAGCAGAATCGTGAGGTGGAAAGGAAGAAGAGGAACGCTAGCTAGAACTGCACCCTGATCCCAGTCCTGGACTTGGTGTTCCACCGCTGACGTGGTGGGTCTCTCTCTACCTTGTCCTGGCCGGCGCCTTCAAAGCATTTTTCTAGTTCCCTATATATTGTGGTCTCAAGATTCACACAAGTGCTGGCGGATCTCACTGTAGAATAGTTAGCCAAAGATATAGCTCATTAACTACTACAGAATTTACCGTTGTCCTAGAAGCTTACACATGAGCACCTTAAATTTGGCAAGCATTTGAAACACTTTCTCATGATTTTAATGTAGGGAGCACTCCCAATTCTGCAAAAATACACAAATTTCAATAAGCTGGTTAATAAGCTTTTACGTCAGACCAACCACAACGAATCATATTCTTTACTGAAGGGGAACTTCTGTGCCCAATTTTAAGAATGTTAAATAACCCCTAAAGAAGTAACACTAACACAGTTTTTTATGACATTGTGATATTCTATCTCCATGAACATACTGTCATTCAGCACGTATACCAAGACCCGCATTTTTCACTGAGTATGGTATTACTGAAGCGTCTCCGCTTTCCGCAGAATCGAGTCGGTCAAGCGCTGATGAACAAACGCAACAGTACAGCATATAAAAAGCACAAATTAAGTCTTTAAGTAGTTACATTAATCCATTTAAAACACAGAGTCGCACAGCGGAAATAAACGATACAAGTCTAGAAAGAAAGGTACAAGCGCACGCGCTCACGATACATAAGAACCCGCATCCAAAGCCATGAAGATGCGAACTCGAGAGGAGATCACTCCTCAGTCTCCCAGTGGGCTGTCCAACCATAGGGAAGCTGACCATCCCACTGTCCACCTCCACCCGTCGAGTCAGGGATAAAGGTGCTACCTGCAATAAAATCATAAAGAGCCAAACCCTGAGCAACTAATACTCAGCAAGTCTTACCCGTCAAATTGGCTATCTACAGCCGACTCCTAATATGCAAGGCTACAAAGGGTGGCTGACGCAATAGCATAACTCGCACTGATTACCTGATCCTTACTTTCAAGTTTTATTTTTTCCAGATAAGTACTTAACCAGTAAAACAGTGTGCATATCTCTAAAACATGTATAAAGTAACAATACATCAGCAGTGACAGTATATATAGAGCAATGTAAATAACAGTAATGTAAATAGACTAGCATCATATCATCAATCATCTCACACTACGATGTGACGCAGTGAGCAAGGTTGCTCTTGACCGAGAGCGGCGGCATCGATGTACATCCTGCAGGAGAAAAACCTGACCATACGCCATACACGCGTAGAGTCGCATGTGGCAACTATTCGCGAAGGTCCCCCTAGAGCTGGCTGGGTCTCACACCTCCCGAGAAAGGCCTTCCCGCACGGTCCCCGTCCCAGACGTACGCCCCGATTGGGAAGCATCCCTTCTCTCCCGTATACCATGATAGAAAGTGCAAGTATCCGCAAGACACCAGGGCAACCTAAGCTACTAAGTTTACTAGGCCCATAAAAACACTAGCATATGATCAGTACGTTCGAACTTGCTCAACAGGGCCAACAACGGACGGTCCTTAACCGACACAGACGGGGCTACCACCGTGAAGGCCCAGCCTTCTCGCACCATCCTACACAAACAAATCCCCGTCCGGTCTCAACAATTCCTAAATACAGCTAGTACAATCCAGGGTGAACCTACCTCGCGAGTGGGACCTACCACTCGACTTCTACCGTCCGCTAGCCACTAAGCCTAGCAAGTTCTAACGTAACCTAGACCACATCTACAAAAATAGGACACAAGGTAGGATATAGAAGGGTAATCCTAATGCATTTCTAAGGTTCCACATCAACTCCTAATAAACCTAATGCACAAACATTGACTAGCCCCAATCAAGTGCACAAATAAAATTCCTAAATAGGGAGGCATGCACCGGGGCTTGCCTGGCTCAGGAGCGTAGCTAACAGGGTCAGCGGGGTCAGTGTCCTGCTGCGGCTGCTCCTCCTGCACCTCCTGGGTCTGCTCCTCCGGCAGCTGGAAGTCGAGCGGCTCCGAAGTCGTCTCTGTCACTACACGTTATGACAAGGAACAATGCAGAGTTAGATGCAGAATATGATGCAAAATGATTTAATTACTTGATAGGACAGTCATTTACACTGTAAGTGCAAATGATTAACTTTGTTAATTAATTTCGTCTGGAGTATTTCCTTCATTAACTTTTAATTAAGTTTACCATTAATCAACTTGGCAAGTTAAATGAATAATGTGATTTCGAAAGTTGATTTATGTCCAGTGGAATTTTTCTGGTGAAGAGTGCCACTGGAAGTAATTTATGGTGAAGTTTCATGATTTATTGCAAAGTAGATTATTTATAATAATTTATAGAGTGCAGAACATGATTTAAATCATAAGAAAATAATTAGGCAACATGTGACAGTGGAAAAATGTTCTGTAGGTGTGTTATCAGTTTCTTAACACACATGCAAGGTTTCATTATTTATAGAGCAACAGAGAATTAATTTTGAATTAAACAACATCTGCACAAATGAATTTTTCAGAAAACACACAGACTGCAATTGGATGGTTTGACATTTTTTCTGGACATAATATGCTACAAGGAGTTCAACAAAATTGGTTTGGCATTTTTCTGATGTTTATTTATTTTTCTATCGATTTTACAAGTTTCTGGCAATTTCTGGGAAATCAAATTAATTCTGAAAAGGATTTAAACGATGCGGGCCAATCAGATCTGGGCCACATGAGGGGCCACAAGGTCAGGGCCGCACCGGATCTGAGCCTGACCACAAGGGATCTGGCCAATCGCAGGCAAAGGCACACAGAGGGCCACTGAGTCGGCCACACCGGATCCTATGTGGCCACACACGATCTCGAGCGTGTGGTCACCGGTGTGGTGGCCGGCGCCACGCCGGAGCGCGGCGGCGCAGCTCGCCGGAGTGGCGATTACGGCGAAGATTTGGAGCGCGGCTTGCATGGGAAGGAAGCGGTGAAGGCGGAGAGCTCACCTAGGGTCACGGTCTCGCGCGGGGTTGGCCGGAATTGGGTCAGTGACGAGAGGTGGCGGACGGCGGAGCTTCGGTGGTGGTCCGACGGCGACGAGGAGCTCCGGGGTCGATCTTGCTTGGTCTAGGAGCTTCACGGACGCAAGGGAAAACTCGACACGAGCACAGTTGACCGCGGAATGGTTCGGGGAAGAGGCCTCGTCAGAGGGGCTCGTGGCGGCTTGACGACGGTGACGGGGAAAAGCTTCGAGTCCGGCGACTGGCTGCGAGGGAGAAGGAATGGTGAGGCCCGAGAGGTGCGCAAGCTCGACGTGCACCAACAAGCGCGATTTGGAGGCGGGGCACTCACCGGAGGCGACGAATTCGGCGGCGGCGCACGGGGTAGCTTGGACAGCCGGAGTTGGGGACGAAGCTCGATTCGCCGCTCACGGTGGAGGAGAAGGGTTGAGGGCCATGGTGGAGCTTGAGGGCTGCGTGGCGCGTCGATTTGCAGCTCAGCTCGGTCGGGAGGGACCTCGACGCGCCGTTGAGCTGCACGGGCGGCGGCAATGGCGACTGGAGCTCGGTGCGGCTAGGGTTTGGGCGACGGGGAAGAGGGAAAATGAGAGCGAGGGAGCCGGGAGAGGAGCGGGGATGTCGCATTTGGAGCTCGACGCGCCAAGGAGCGGGCCCGGGCGCCGCGGGAGGGCGCCGTTCGCCGTCGGCGACGTGGAGGCAAAGCTCCGACGCGCGCAGTGAGACACGGGTGGCTGACAGGTGGGCCCTCGGGCATCTTTCGTTTTTCCCGAATTAATTCAAACTGAATTTTCCCCAATCTTTGGCGCGCAATTTGAACTAGCAAACGAACTCCAAAAATTGTGAAACCAGTTGCATTCGAAAGATCATGAAATTCTCTTTCCAGTGACATAACATGCACATCTCAATTCGAAATAGAATTCAAATGGCAGCTAGTCAAAGTTGGACATTTTTGGAACTTTGGGGATTTATTTGAGCATCGAAATGAATTTCAAAAATCACCAAAAATTCTCCAAAATTCTTATTTCAGAAGGGCTACTCACTGGTATTTTCGGTTGCTCGAGTTGTTGTGCAAAAATTTGACTTCCTTCACAAGCTATGTTTTGAACATTGCTTGAACTTTGAATTTCGAAAATTGAATGATTTGAATTTGCGTGTATTCTGTTCATTTGGGTGTGCACTAACTGCAATTCAGTGACACGGGGTGTCACAGCCCTCCCCCCTTAAAGAAATCTCGTCCCGAGATTAAAGAGAAAGAGGAAAAATCGAATGGCGAAAGAGCGAAGAAAGAGATGCAAAAATGGAACAATAAATAACGCACCTCGGAGGTAGAAAACCAGGAAAATGGGAGTTCAAGAACTCCGCTGTCTCCCAGGTGGCCTCGGCCTCAGAGTGGTTGCTCCATTGCACCTTATAGAATCTGGTAGTGCTCTTCCTAGTGACTCGGTCCTTCTGATCGACAATACCAATAGGCTGCTCGGGGTATGTCAAATCTGGCTCAAGCTGCTCAACACCACTGACCACTCTGTCACTAGGAACCTTCAAGCACTTTTTCAGCTGCGATACGTGGAACACATTGTGAACACTGGAGAGGTTGGAGGGCAACTCCAATCTATAAGCAACGGGTCCACATCTCTCAATAATCTGGAACGGTCCAACGTATCTTGGTGCTAACTTGCCCCTGACACCAAACCGACGTACACCCTTCATGGGAGAGACACGAAGGTATACGTGGTCGCCAACTGCAAACACCAACGGTCGGCGTCTTCTGTCAGCATAGCTCTTCTGTCGAGACTTGGCTGCTCTCAAGTTGGACTGAATGCGGCGAACAGTCTCCTCTGCTGCTGCCACTAAATCTGGTGTGGGAATGACCTCCACATCAGCCACAACTGTCTCCTCTGCTGCAGCTGCGGGCCTTGCCTGGAAGATGACTCTCTCGCCGGCCTCAACCCAATTAAGGGGAGTCCGACAACGACGTCCATACAAAGTCTCAAACGGTGCCATCTTGATGCTCTCCTGATAGCTGTTGTTATATGAGAACTCTGCAAGAGGTAAGCTCTCATCCCAACACTTGCCATGGTGTATCACACAGGCACGAAGCATATCCTCTAAAATCTGATTTACCCTCTCCGTCTGGCCATCTGTCTGAGGGTGATAAGCTGCACTGCGAATCAAAGTGGTGCCCAAAGAAGCATGAAGCTGCTCCCAGAAACGAGAAACAAACTGTGGTCCTCGATCAGAAATAATGGTCTTGGGCACTCCATGCAAACAGAGAATCCGAGCAATATACAACTCAGCATACTTCTTCACATTGTAACGGGTGTGCACGGGAATAAAGTGAGCAGACTTGGTCAACCGATCAACAATCACCCAAATAGAATCATGCTTCTGGGATGTGAGAGGTAAGCCAACAATGAAATCCATGCTGATATCCTCCCACTTCCAAGCAGGAACACTCAAAGGCTGAAGCAACCCTGCAGGCTTCATGTATTCTGCCTTGACTCTCCTGCAAGTGTCACACTCAGAAACGTACTGTGCGACCTCCCGCTTCATGCGGGTCCACCAGAAGTGACTCCTCAAATCCTGGTACATCTTGTTGCTACCAGGGTGGATGGAATACTTGGACAAGTGCGCCTCATCAAGAATCTTCCTGCGCAACTCAAAGTCCTTAGGAACTACCAATATGTCCTTGAACCATAGGACTCCATCCTCATCCTCTCTGAAACACTGGACTCTAGCTTCCCCGAGCTTGAGTCTCCTCCTGAGGTGATTCACCTTCTCATCCTTCTTCTGCGCTGCCACAATCTCATCTCGCAGGGTCGGAACAAGTGATATATTGGCCAAGGAGCCATAAGCATACACTCTAAGACTGGGCTCTGCCTCTGCATAAGGAGCTGCGATGAGATTATTGCAATGAGCCTTGCGACTCAAAGCATCAGCAACCACATTAGCCTTCCCTGGGTGATAGTGAATCTCCAGATCATAGTCCTTGATCAGCTCTAACCATCTCCTCTGGCGCATGTTCAGATCTGACTGCGTGAATATGTACTTGAGGCTCTTGTGATCTGTGTAGATATGCACCAGATTTCCCAACAGATAATGCCGCCATACTTTCAAAGCAAGTACGACAGCTGCAAGCTCAAGATCGTGAGTGGGGTAATGCTCTTCATGTCGCTTAAGCTGCCGAGAGACATAAGCAATTACCCTGCCATCCTGCATCAGCACACAACCAAGACCAGTACCAGAAGCATCACAATACACATCAAATGGCTTGGTGATATCAGGCTGAGCTAAAACTGGAGCGGTGGTGAGAAGCTTCTTCAGATTCTGGAAAGCATCACCACACTGCGAGCTCCACACAAATCTCATGTTCTTCTTCAGCAACTCAGTGATGGGCTTGGAGATCTTAGAGAAATTCGGAATAAACCGACGGTAATAACCAGCCAAACCCAAGAAACTGCGAATCTGAGAGACAGTCGTAGGTGCATTCCAATCCAGAACATCCTGCACCTTGCTAGGGTCAACAGCAATACCCTCAGCTGATATAACATGGCCCAGAAAAGGCACCTCGCTAAGCCAGAACTCGCACTTGCTGAACTTAGCGTACAGCTGGTGATCCCTCAAACGCTGCAACACAATCCTGAGGTGCTGCTCATGCTCCTCCTCTGTCTCTGAATAGATCAAGATGTCGTCAATGAAAACCACGACAAACTTGTCCAACTCTGGCATGAACACTGAGTTCATCAAGTACATGAAGTAAGCAGGTGCATTGGTCAAACCGAAAGACATCACCAAGTACTCATAGAGTCCATATCTGGTAGCGAAAGCAGTCTTCGGAATGTCCTCTGCACGGATCTTAATCTGATGATACCCAGAACGGAGATCAATCTTGGAGAACACCTTAGCTCTAGCTAGCTGATCGAACAAGATATCAATGCGTGGCAGCGGATACTTGTTCTTAATCGTCACAGCATTAAGTGGCCTATAGTCCACACATAGCCTGAGCGCCTGATCCTTCTTCTTCACAAACAAGGCTGGACAACCCCAAGGTGAAGAGCTAGGACGAATGAAACCCTTGTCCAATAGCTCCTTCAGCTGCATCTTCAACTCTGCTAACTCATTAGGGGCCATCTTGTACGGTTTCCTGGAGATAGGTGCTGTGCCTGGCTGCAAGTCAATGCGGAACTCCACATCACGATCTGGTGGTAAGCCTGGCAAATCATCTGGAAACACATCGGGGTACTCACGCACCACCGGTATCATATCCAGACTCTTGCCAACGGTCTGGTGCACTGACGGTCGCGATGGGGCCAACAAGGATAGCTGAAGGGTGACCTTGCCGTGCATAGGAGAATCCAAGTGAACAAGACGGAGAGAAGTATCAAGAACAGCCTTCTGGACCCTCATCCATCCCATACCAAGTATCACATCTAAACCCTGACCGTCCAACACAATAAGATGGGTCGGGTAGATCTGTCCAGCAAGGTCAATAGGAGCATTACGCACTATCTGCCTCGTCATAATGCGGCCTCCTGGTGTGCTGATCACGTACGGAGTCTTTAAGGAAGAAATCACAAGACCAAGTCGTCGAGTACAAGCTAAACTGACAAACTCATGTGTCGCACCTGAATCAAACAAGATAACCACGGGCTCGTGTCGCATAGAGAACGTACCAGCTAGAACCTGCTCACCCTCTGGAACCTCCTCTGCAGTGGTGTAGTTAACGCGCCCAGTCTTGACTGGCGCGTTCCTGCCCTGCTGGCGCTGCTGTCCTGCTGCCTGAACTGGAGCCCTCTGCGCGTTGTTCTGCCTAGGTGCTGCACGGCAGTCACGCGCGAAGTGCCCCACCTGTCCACAGTTGAAGCACGGAAAACCTCTGCCTGCCTGCTGCTGCCGCTGCGAGCGCTGCTGCTGCTGACGCTGCTGCTGCTGTGGCTGTCTCTGAGCAAACTGCTGCTGCTGCTGCTGACGCTGGTACTGTGGAGGTGCAAGGTACCTCTGTCCACTGGGAGCGGTGTACACAAGGCGTGGCCTGGCTGAAGTGCTGCCAGACTGTGGTGCAACTGCCTTCCTCTTCCTCTTGTCGTCCTGGTGTGCCCTGATGGCATCCTCCATCACGATCGCTGCACTGACAAGCTCGTCGAAGGTACCACCGGCGTTCAGGACAAGCCGGGACTGAAGCTTGGTAGACAAGCCTCTCAAGAAACACGCCTTCCGCTTGGCGGGCGTGTCTACCTGGTCTGGAGCAAACTGGGCCAGGTGGTTGAACACCTGGGCGTAGTCGAACACGCTCCTGCCTCCCTGCCTGAGGTCCAGGAACTCCCTGAGCTTCCGCTGCATAAGGCCAGGCGGAATGTGGAACGAGCGAAAGGCCTCTCTGAACTGTGCCCAAGTCAACTGCTGACCGGCCGGAAGAGTGGCAAGGTGAGCTGCCCACCATCCTCCAGCCGCCCCGTGAAGCTGCTGCGCCGCGAACAGTGTCTTCTGCACCTCTGTGCAGTCAGGAAGGAGCCCAAACTTGGACTCCACAGTGCGCAGCCAAGCTTACGCCTCCATCGGGTCAGTGGACCCGGAAAAGACAGGCGGGTGAGTGGCCAGGAAGTCTGCGTAGGTGCAGCCTGGCTGTGGGCCCCGACGGTGGCCACCCTGCAGGGTGACGGCCTGAACGAGAGTCCTGAGCAGCTCCGTCTGGTTGTGCATCGCCTCCGCCAGAGTGTGCTGCGGGGGTGGCGGCGGCGGCGGGCGACGCGGCGGCATCCTGCCATTTAAACATTACCACCGTTAGCTCCAGAATACAATATCATTATCAGGCGGAAATTTAAATTGACATGCACGGCAGAAACAAAAGTAACTCAGATCCAAATAATTAAACTGACAGATCCATTCATATCATTAATTAAGTCTTACAGAGCATTCATTACATAGATCATGGTACAATCCACTCATGCGTACATAGGGGTGTAACATCCAACAAAATACTACGACACCTGACCAACTATTATGATGCTCCTAGATCAAGCTAACTAAGGACCTGTCGACAACTACGACGCACATGCGTCATCCACATCGCATCCATCGCGCCTCTGCCACGCTTGGAATGCCGAGTAAGGCAACTAACGGTGCCTCCTACCACGGTGGGAAGCGGTGTCTAGGATCTCTGAAGGAAACAGCTCAACACTCATCTCTGACACGGCATCCTCCTGTGCCTCCTCCTCTGCTGGAGGTGCCACAACTGCTGCAGCAACCTGCTCCTGGAGTCCCACTATCTGGTGCTGGGCGACCTGCAACTGCTGCTCGAGCTGTCCTGCGTGGTTCAGTGAAGCAGCTAGCTCACCGACTAACTCTGAAATCTCGTGGCCACGTGCAGTGAGCCGGCCGGCAAGCTGGTCACGCTGGGCGGCACACTGGTCGCGCTGTGCAACACACTGGTCAAGCTGAGCAGCACAGTGGTCGCGCTGAGTGGTAGTCACGGCCAAGGCGTGCTCTAACTGCGCAATCCTGTCGTTCCTAGCGTCCACTGTCTCTGACAACTCCTCCACTCGGCTCAAAGTCCTCCCACCTGCACGGTCAGAAGCCACAAGAACCCTGTACAGCTCGGACAGGTGTCGAGCCGTAGAAGGCAGCTGCGTCGGGGTGAGGACCAAGTTGCCGCTGTCAAGCTGCCTGAGACGTCTCCTGTACTGAGGGTGACCTATGGTGCTGACTGGAAACAAGCTCAGTGAGGTGTTGCCAAGATCAGCAATGTGCATCTCACAGAAACGCACCATCGCCTGAAGAGCAACACTGTTCAGGGTCTCGTCAAAGTCCTGACCGAAACCCCGAAGAGAGAAGTGCGACCATGCAGGCCGCTGTGGGTGCGAGGGGACATCCACCCACATCGAGAAGCGGGGAAGTCCGTACACCTGGCTGGGCTGTCCGCGGTAGCGCGGAGGGTCGGGGTAGCCAAGTCGCTGCAACTCATCCCAGAACAGCGAGGAAAAACCGGCGTGGTAAAGACCATCCGTGTGCAGTGCACCGTCCTCCCCAAGCTCGGCGTGCGGAAAGTCGTCTAGGTCAGCCATCTGTGGAAAAGAGAGAGAAAAGTCACAATCTCTTCCACAGAACAAAATAACCATGCTAAGCAAGAAATATAACATGGTCAGGCTGCTATAGAGTGGTAGCAAAAGCCACACACACAGCCCACAAGGAAAGCAACGAAAAACTGCAACGCTGAAAATCTGCTCGCTAAGAACAGCAGACCCTAAAACGAAAACTGGTACTTCTGGAGGCTTCAAACGAGAAAAGTCAGAGCACGAAACTTGTAGATAACTTCAACATCTTTCCAACGAGTGCTCAAACGCCCAAAATGGATCAGTAAAACTGGAGATATCGATTTTTGAAGTTGGTGGACAGATTCTGGAAAAACTAGTCGAAGCTGAAAGTTGACTTCACTTAATCGACAGATTTGGGGGTGATACTGACAGAATCGAAAGGTGAACGCTGAAGCAAAGTTTTAGTTCATGTTGTAAGCTTTTCAGCAAGTCTTGGTTCATCGAATTTGGCCAAGCGGTTTTGGAGTTATGAATTTTTAAAATTAGCTTGTCAGTCTGAAATTTTTGGGTGATCTGAAATTCGTCGAAGTGTTTTAATTGATGATGCAATGCATGCTCATCCTGCACGTCCTCACAAAATAAAAAGGTGCCCAATTATAGTAGGCCGTAGACAGTGGTGGTGACTACTTCGCACTCACAAACGTTTCTACACGATCTACGCGCGAGTTAGTGTACCTGCAAGCACACAACGTCACCTCAACCAACCTACACAGGTGACGTACCTCATAAAAATGTAATACATGGCCCAATGACATATCCTCACCATCCTCAACTCCTCGTGAACTCGATGGCTCACGGAACATAACAAAACTCCGCCACCAATATCCAAAACCAGCGCCATGTAGTTCCTTACCTTCTTACCTGGGCGTCGGTGCGTCGTTACAGAAAATAACAATCAACTCCTATTACCACCTGATTACTCTAACATCCTTATAATGGCTTTTCGATCCTCACACGTACGTGGTTAGATTTTCGAAAATAGGCCGTTTATATGATGTACTGTCCCAACACGGCTCTGGTACCAGCTGAAGCGTCTCCGCTTTCCGCAGGATCGAGTCGGTCAAGCGCTGATGAACAGACGCAACAGTACAGCATATAAAAAGCACAAATTAAGTCTTTAAGTAGTTACATTAATCCATTTAAAACACAGAGTCGCACAGCGGAAATAAACGATACAAGTCTAGAAAGAAAGGTACAAGCGCACGCGCTCACGATACATAAGAACCCGCATCCAAAGCCATGAAGATGCGAACTCGAGAGGAGATCACTCCTCAGTCTCCCAGTGGGCTGTCCAACCATAGGAAAGTTGACCATCCCACTGTCCACCTCCACCCGTAGAGTCAGGGATAAAGGTGCTACCTGCAATAAAATCATAAAGAGCCAAACCCTGAGCAACTAATACTCAGCAAGTCTTACCCGTCAAATTGGCTATCTACAGCCGACTCCTAATATGCAAGGCTACAAAGGGTGGCTGACACAATAGCATAACTCGCACTGATTACTTGATCCTTACTTTCAAGTTTTATTTTTTCCAGATAAGTACTTAACCAGTAAAACAGTGTGCATATCTCTAAAACATGTATAAAGTAACAATACATCAGCAGTGACAATATATATAGAGCAATGTAAATAACAGTAATGTAAATAGACTAGCATCATATCATCAATCATCTCACACTACGATGTGACGCAGTGAGCAAGGTTGCTCTTGACCGAGAGCGGCGGCATCGATGTACATCCTGCAGGAGAAAAACCTGACCATACGCCACACACGCGTAGAGTCGCATGTGGCAACTATTCGCGAAGGTCCCCCTAGAGCTGGCTGGGTCTCACACCTCCCGAGAAAGGCCTTCCCGCACGGTCCCCGTTCCAGACGTACGCCCCGATTGGGAAGCATCCCTTCTCTCCCGTATACCATGATAGAAAGTGCAAGTATCCGCAAGACACCAGGGCAACCTAAGCTACTAAGTTTACTAGGCCCATAAAAACACTAGCATATGATCAGTACGTTCGAACTTGCTCAACAGGGCCAACAACGGACGGTCCTTAACCGACACAGACGGGGCTACCACCGTGAAGGCCCAGCCTTCTCGCACCATCCTACACAAACAAATCCCCGTCCGGTCTCAACAATTCCTAAATACAGCTAGTACAATCCAGGGTGAACCTACCTCGCGAGTGGGACCTACCACTCGACTTCTACCGTCCGCTAGCCACTAAGCCTAGCAAGTTCTAACGTAACCTAGACCACATCTACAAAAATAGGACACAAGGTAGGATATAGAAGGGTAATCCTAATGTATTTCTAAGGTTACACATCAACTCCTAATAAACCTAATGCACAAACATTGACTAGCCCCAATCAAGTGCACAAATAAAATTCCTAAATAGGGAGGCATGCACCGGGGCTTGCCTGGCTCAGGAGCGTAGCTAACAGGGTCAGCGGGGTCAGTGTCCTGCTGCGGCTACTCCTCCTGCACCTCCTGGGTCTGCTCCTCCGGCAGCTGGAAGTCGAGCGGCTCCGGAGTCGTCTCTGTCACTACACGTTATGACAAGGAACAATGCAGAGTTAGATGCAGAATATGATGCAAAATGATTTAATTACTTGATAGGACAGTCATTTACACTGTAAGTGCAAATGATTAACTTTGTTAATTAATTTCGTCTGGAGTATTTCCTTCATTAACTTTTAATTAAGTTTACCATTAATCAACTTGGCAAGTTAAATGAATAATGTGATTTCGAAAGTTGATTTATGTCCAGTGGCATTTTTCTGGTGAAGAGTGCCACTGGAAGTAATTTATGGTGAAGCTTCATGATTTATTGCAAAGTATATTATTTATAATAATTTATACAGTGCAGAACATGATTTAAATCATAAGAAAATAATTAGCCAACATGTGACAGTGGAAAAATGTTCTGTAGGTGTGTTATCAGTTGCTTAACAGACATGCAAGGTTTCATTATTTATAGAGCAACAGAGAATTAATTTTGAATTAAACAAGATCTGCACAAATGAATTTTTCAGAAAACACACAGACTGCAATTGGATGGTTTGACATTTTTGCTGGACAGAATATGCTACAAGGAGTTCAACAAAATTGGTTTGGCATTTTTCTGATGTTTATTTATTTTTCTATCGATTTTACAAGTTTCTGGCAATTTCTGGGAAATCAAATTAATTCTGAAAAGGATTTAAACGATGCGGGCCAATCAGATCTGGGCCACATGAGGGGCCACAAGGTCAGGGCCGCACCGGATCTGAGCCTGACCACAAGGGATCTGGCCAATCGCAGGCAAAGGCACACAGAGGGCCACTGAGTCGGCCACACCGGATCCTATGTGGCCACACACGATCTCGAGCGTGTGGTCACCGGTGTGGTGGCCGGCGCCACGCCGGAGCGCGGCGGCGCAGCTCGCCGGAGTGGCGATTACGGCGAAGATTTGGAGCGCGGCTTGCATGGGAAGGAAGCGGTGAAGGCGGAGAGCTCACCTAGGGTCACGGTCTCGCGCGGGGTTGGCCGGAATTGGGTCAGTGACGAGAGGTGGCGGACGGCGGAGCTTCGGTGGTGGTCCGACGGCGACGAGGAGCTCCGGGGTCGATCTTGCTTGGTCTAGGAGCTTCACGGACGCAAGGGAAAACTCGACACGAGCACAGTTGACCGCGGAATGGTTCGGGGAAGAGGCCTCGTCAGAGGGGCTCGTGGCGGCTTGACGACGGTGACGGGGAAAAGCTTCGAGTCCGGCGACTGGCTGCGAGGGAGAAGGAATGGTGAGGCCCGAGAGGTGCGCAAGCTCGACGTGCACCAACAAGCGCGATTTGGAGGCGGGGCACTCACCGGAGGCGACGAATTCGGCGGCGGCGCACGGGGTAGCTTGGACAGCCGGAGTTGGGGACGAAGCTCGATTCGCCGCTCACGGTGGAGGAGAAGGGTTGAGGGCCATGGTGGAGCTTGAGGGCTGCGTGGCGCGTCGATTTGCAGCTCAGCTCGGTCGGGAGGGACCTCGACGCGCCGTTGAGCTGCACGGGCGGCGGCAATGGCGACTGGAGCTCGGTGCGGCTAGGGTTTGGGCGACGGGGAAGAGGGAAAATGAGAGCGAGGGAGCCGGGAGAGGAGCGGGGATGTCGCATTTGGAGCTCGACGCGCCAAGGAGCGGGCCCGGGCGCCGCGGGAGGGCGCCGTTCGCCGTCGGCGACGTGGAGGCAAAGCTCCGACGCGCGCAGTGAGACACGGGTGGCTGACAGGTGGGCCCTCGGGCATCTTTCGTTTTTCCCGAATTAATTCAAACTGAATTTTCCCCAATCTTTGGCGCGCAATTTGAACTAGCAAACGAACTCCAAAAATTGTGAAACCAGTTGCATTCGAAAGATCATGAAATTCTCTTTCCAGTGACATAACATGCACATCTCAATTCGAAATAGAATTCAAATGGCAGCTAGTCAAAGTTGGACATTTTTGGAACTTTGGGGATTTATTTGAGCATCGAAATGAATTTCAAAAATCACCAAAAATTCTCCAAAATTCTTATTTCAGAAGGGCTACTCACTGGTATTTTCGGTTGCTCGAGTTGTTGTGCAAAAATTTGACTTCCTTCACAAGCTATGTTTTGAACATTGCTTGAACTTTGAATTTCGAAAATTGAATGATTTGAATTTGCGTGTATTCTGTTCATTTGGGTGTGCACTAACTGCAATTCAGTGACACGGGGTGTCACAATTACTCACTCTGAGTGTTGACAAATCAGAACTAAGTAAAACATTACATTGTTCATTACAAAAAGATAGCATAAGACTAGAACCCAGAGTGTAGAAGCTCATGTACGGGCCAATACCAAAGGCGGTAATTACTGTGTGAACAAGGGGCACCAGCCCACCCGACGGCGTTAGTGTTGTGCCGTTTGGGCAGGGAGTAAATGCGCTCCTTGGCAGACCATGTGGGGCCTCGATTCTCTCCGTTGCGTTCCTCAGCTCGCAGGTCGTCTCTGTACTCTGTTCTTTTTCCCCAACTCTCTCACCTGCTTTTCCCAACTCTCTCACCTGCTTTCACTCGATGTCATCCGAATCCATGAAATTGATGGTCAATATTGAGTAATCCCACCACCAGCAAGCATCAGCAGCAGCGGCCACGAGGCCCGTGCTGTTCGTGTGACGCAGCGGGAGGCGCAAGCGCGTCTCGGTGGGCTAGCTCGCCGGGACGCCGCTTCTTCGATCTGCTGCGCCGTGCCTTCAGCGGAGCTTCCTCAACGGCAGCAGCAGGGCACGTCGACGGCAAGCGCGGGAGCACTTCGTGACGGTGTGCTCGGAGTCCATCGTCGGCGACGAGTACCCTGCTACTCCAGTGGATGGGCACCCTGGGGATCCTCCACAGCGGGCGCGTCTCCGAGTTGTTCCCTTCGGCAATGGAAATGGTTTCGTTCCCTGCGCCAGCACTGACTGAGCTTGAAGCCGGATGCTCACTGCCCGTACTACTTCAGAGGCGCCGCTAGGATTTCCTTGCCGCCTCCATGACCATGGACCCCTGCTCCTCTCCGAGCTGTACGCTGCTGCTCCACTGCCGCTGCTTGTCTCCGGCAACCGGTGTTGAGATTGGCCTCAAGCAATAAACCTTGTCACTAAGATTTAAAAGAGTGTTTGTTGCACAATTTTTTTCTTGCTTGTTCTGCTCCTTGAGCTCGTTCCGTTGCCATGATTTGGAGCTGCTCCGGTGGTTGATTTTACTTGTGGAAGCATATCCCAAGGTGCTGCACGATGGCAACCGGCTGCTGCTGCAGCACCGCGCGCAGCCTGGAGCTCGCCGTGGCCTGCCGCCTTCCGTTTGCCTGGCCCGGACCTTGCCGCGGCCCGCATTCGAATTGGGGATGCAGCGGGTAGGTGGGGAGTGGGAGAGTCGCAGAAGCAGGTAGGTGGTCCCACGCACATGTGCAGCTGGAAGCTTGCCCTTAACTGACGCCGGTAGATACTGCGTTAGAATTTCCTGAGTCGGATGACAATGAACGGTTGGATGGCTGGGTGGGCATTGGCCCCTGTGCTCACAGAATCCGGTCTCATACCAAAGGCGGAATGTACATTTCCTAGTTACTTGACCCGGTTAGATCTTAGATCAATAGTGAATAGCTAATCTTGTGCGTAGAAGAAAATGACATCAACCTCATCAGCAATAGCTACTGCATAATCATAAGGTGAGGCTGAGAGGTCACAAAGTGGCAGCAGCTCATTAAGCTCGAAACCCTTTCGCGGAGCCCATGTGGCATATCCATCTGTACCTTCCTCTTGACCAGATGCTAAGTGTTGTATCCTGCATGTGAACGACTCCCAAGTTTCTATTTTCATAACAGAATTCCTATCCTTTTTTTTATTTCACAAGTATCCTTCTAAAAAACCAAAGAAGCCCAAAAATCTGCATAAGAGTGCCGAGTGTGGCCGGTGAGGAGGAAAGATCGGTGACTTGAGTAAAACAAAAAAATAGCAAACTCGAGGTGATTAGACTCCGGTTGAAACCAAGGAACCAAACACTGTCAGTCCCTGGATTCCTCCACCCACCTCAACAGCAAATACCCCCCCCCCCCCCCCCCCCCCCCCCCCCCCCTCCTCCTCCTCGTCGCCTTCCGTTTTGCTGCTTAGGCCTTCTTTGCACTGCATACTTCGATGGTTCGGCTTCTTCTTCTATCGATCTCTTTTACTCTGTCGAAATCATGTGATGTCGCATATCAGACATCCCTTATCCTCTACGTACTTCCCCGTCATTTAGTTTCCACTGCTGGAACATTTAGTTTGGAATGCTAGAACATTTTATTTTGAGGACAGAACGTTTGATGGTTTGCGACAGAACAAATGCTTTTTTTCTTTATTTTCCCCTTTTGTTGCTGTGATTTTTCTAGCAGAACGCTGCAGCGGGTACCGGGTAGGAAGCAGAAACCGGAATGGCGGCGACTACGGGAGGAAGACGATGAGTCGATAATGATTCCTTACTCGTTGTGGTCTGGGCTTTATGTTTTTCTCAACTGGGATGTCATGGGCTGGGTGCGCCACACGAACACGCCGCAGTTGAGCCGTGCGGCACCAATCCTATATGTAGGGCGGGCTACATTTAAGATTTTATAGAACACTGTTTGAGATTCGTGCGAGACTAGATGAACGCTTGAGATTCAGCCTCGTGAGAAGAGGAGGAGCCATAAGCTGACACATGGCAGCTTCCTATTGGTGCAGGGGTGGGAAGGGGAGAAAAAAATGATTTTTAAATTTCAAACGTATTTTTGTCTCAATTTGTAAGTCTGTTTTTGAATCTGTTTGAACCTATTTATTTGTTACAATTAATTCTACAAAATGAGATCCAATGCGAACATTTTTTGAATTTTTAAAAACTTAAAATTTCCGTCAACATTTTGAATGTACTAGAGAAAAATTTTGTTTGCACTATGTCAACATTTTTTTAAAAAAAAATGTTGATTTAATTTTAAAAATGTTGATTCTTCTTTTCAAAATGTTGGCGTTTTGACTTGAGCTGGGCTACTCAGATTTAACAGGCTATTGGGCCGTTCTATCATATGTTAACCATAGGTGGGCTGTATATAGGAGGTCCCGCCGTGCGGGGTTGGGCGGACGATGTCTCCGCGTTTACATGGTCTGAGGGGAGAGCGCCCCCTCTCAGTCCTGCAGGCTTAGCCAAAGCCAATACAAGACAACTAAACAGAACGGTTTAAGATCGAGCATCTTGCATTGACGGACGCAGGCTTAAGCTAGTCTGGACCTGGTGTATCCTAGTTTGAAAAGTAGCCACCTAACCAATCACACCCATATTCAGTTCCTGAAACATTCTTCAACAAGGCATGCATAATGTTCAAGTATCACCTGCGACATTCTTCAAAAAGGCATGCCAGAAAAGAAGCTAGATTTTGGTTTATACAGCTGTAGGTTGTAGCATGCCCTTTAGATTTGGTATAATCCACAAAATACTCCAACTTACATACACACACACAAGCAGTTCATATAAAGGTGCATTGCCCAAAAAAGAAAAGATCATATGAAGGAACGGACTATTTTTTAGTACATTCACACGATGATCATAGTAAAAGATATATCACAGGCAGACGTATGTAAAACCTCTCGTAAAAGCTCTCGTAAGTTCCTTGGTTCTGACAGTCTGCAATCTCCTAACTATGGAACCCACAGTTGCAACTCACATCCTGGCGTTTCCAATGCACAAAGTAACGTCCTGGCCATGTAGCCCGATTAAGACAACTGATTATCTGCCCAGTTTATACTGATTATCTGCCCAGTTTATATGAGAGTTTCTATCCAATGCAGGCGTTCGATGTCCTGGTTGTCGCTGCAGGATAGATATTGGATTGATAATAGTTAACTACTAGCTTCTAGAATTACATATTTAGATATCCCTGAATGTTCAAGGCTAGGGATGAGAAGCTATATTAGTAAAAGATCAATCATCCCAATTCCCATACCAATCATCTTCCTCGTCCACTCAATGAATACTCGCTACATGTTTACTAATAACGCGGCCATCACTATATCAATTCAGGATGATGTTCCTTTAATTCAAAGCACATAAAAATTTGTTAACTGATAACTGAACCATAACCACAACTTCGTCCACTCCACTTATGTACTATTGAGAAAGGATAAGACGAATGATTGCTCATACTGAAACTGTTGTTGAAAAAAAAAAGGAATCGTATTGAAACTAGGTCACAGAAAAAGCATGGCCATGTCCAAGATAACTAACTTCATTTTCCATAAACTTGCCAAGAATTGTCTGACCAATAAGAAGAAATGTAAACTAGGACACCATCCCAGTTCTTGATTGCAATGCATTTGACAACCATAAGCATCAGTGCGACCTTTCAGATTTAACAGGACCTGGAGCATACTAATCTATCCATTGTTTTCCAGGAAACAGAGATTTGGAGAATTATATAATAATTTAGGTGGCAATGATGAGCATAGCTGAAAAATAACTTC
Source organism: Eragrostis curvula (assembly GCA_007726485.1). NCBI lineage: Eukaryota > Viridiplantae > Streptophyta > Magnoliopsida > Poales > Poaceae > Eragrostis > Eragrostis curvula. The sequence goes on from CM017440.1 coordinate 46,682,364, forward strand.
AGCCGAAATATTAATAAAGTTTTGGACTTATGACCATAAAGAATTGATGCCCTGCACCTTTGTAATATGTAGAACAGTAATGAAAAAGATGTTTGCATGGTCAGGACAAACTAGGTTAGGATGGTCAGGAGAAATCGATTAAAGAGAGGTAATATAACAACAGTAATGTTTCCTAAAAAACAGTGATGAATTAAAAAATGAGCCCAGAGGATAGAAATGAATATTATGTTTGCGCACTAAACTGTAGGACATAGTCCTGCAATGGATATGAATGGCCAGTGGATTGAGATCTACTGGCAAAACTGCAACTGCGTCAATGCTCAATCTAAACTTTTCAGGGTATCGCCTTAAATATTCTTCAAGACGACAAGAACAAAGCTCTGAATTGTGAACATCGATGAAAGTACTGGAAATCGGCTACTCTTTCATCATGAATGCCTCAATGGATTATCGGTGATCTTGATGTTACTGGAGAACCAGGGAATGTGAAACCTTAGGTCAGTGAGCTAGGACGACAAACAACTCAGCAAGTAGCACTTCTGCCTCAGTGTCTGGATAAACAGCACAGTACCACACTCTGGCAGTGCTGTGTTTTTCTTCCCAACACCGAAGAAGAAGATTCAGCAAGCCTAGAACTATTTATTGCCACAAGATATATGCCTAAAATAAATATTGCAGTTGATATGAGTAAGCTCATGCTGCAGGGTCTTCAAGGACCTGCTCCCAATATATTGAGGCCTCAAGATTCACACAAGTATAGGTGTCTTGTTTTGTATATTCACCAGATTGGACACAAAACGAGACATTATAATTTGTAATTTTCTAATTATCCAGCTAGTCATCATGTTCTTATGAAATTGCAAACTCACATACTGCAGTACAGATATTTATATAGCAGATCAATTCAGGGCTAATGGTTTAGCTTCAAAAAGATGAAAACATAGATACTTTGAATCTCGGCCATTCATGCCACTCCACTTTTGGAGTAGTCGTATAGAACATAAGAGAAACAGCCCCTCAGAAAAAGAAAAAAGAAAAAATGCCAACATACTAAAACAAGTACCGATCTCACTAAGGCAGAAGAGTAATCCAAATATAGCTCATCAACTACTAACAAATTTACTGTTGCCCAAGAAGCCTTCACATGAGCACCTTAAATTTGGCAAGCACTTGAAACACTTTCTCCTGATTTTATATAGGGAGCACTCCCAATTCTGCAGAAATACGCAAATTTCAATAAGCTGGTTAATGAGCATTTACCTCAAACCAACCAGAACAAATCATATTCTATACTGAAGGGGAACTTTTGTGGCAAACTGTCAATACTAAGTCGGGATAAGTTGTCACTACCCCTAAATGTGCCCAATATGAAGAATGTTACATAATCCCAAAAGAAGTAACACTAACACAGTTTTTTTATATTGTGATATTTTGTTTCCATGAACATACTGTTATTCAGCAAGTATACCGCGACCTGCATTTTTCACTGAGTATGGTATTACTTACTCTGAATGTTTACCGATCAGAACTAAGTAAAACATAACATTGTTCAAGGAAAAAAAAGATAGCATAAGACTAGTACCTGGAGTGTAGAAGCTCACGTAGGGAACAATGCCAGAGGGTAAATTGCCTACTTTCTTGACTCGGCTAGATCTTAGATCAATAGTGAATAGCTGATCATGTGCCCAGAAGAAAAAGACATCAACCTCATCAGCAATAGCTACAGCAAAAAAATAAGGTGAGGCTGAGAGATCACAAAGTGGCTGCAGCTCATTAAGCTCGACAACTCTTCGCAGAGCCCATGTGGCATATCCGTCTGTACCATCCTCTCTTGACCAGATGCTAAGTGTTGTACCCTGCACTAGAGCGAATCCCAATCCGCCATCCTCCAACTTCATGAGCACAGCATGGGGCACATACCGCAGATACGGTAGACTGATCATTGATATTTCCTGCTTGCCCAAATGGTACTCCAGAATCCTGATTTTGTTCTCACAGGTGAAGTAGACAGCATTGTTCACCTGGACATTGCGACTTGCCACATCAAAGCGACAGTGGATATGAACAGATATTGGATGGCTCCATGCATTTGTCTCAGACGAGTAGACACTAGCGGACACAATCTGATTATCCAGTCCGTGCGAGCACACAAAGACCACGAGGAAGGGATCCCTGTGGCAGTCAATGTGGTCGCAGCCGGTTGCTGAGCAGAGCAAAATTGAGCTCCAAGAGGTGTACTCGAAAGGAGGCATGGGCACCCTCCGCTGCTCGTCCGTGAAGGGGTCCCACACGATGAGCTCCCTCCCTGAGGTCGGTGAAACCGAGGGAGGATTGAGGACGAGCAAGCGGCCGTGGCGGGAACTGAGCACGCGCCACTCAGGGCGCACGGCGTAGGGCAGGCAGATGGAGGAGGAGGCGGTGGGCACAAAGCGGGTGGAAGACGGCTGCCTGCAGAAGAAGCCAAGCATGGGGGCGGTACGGTGGAGCAAGCGGAACCGGCGGTGGAACCCTGGGCTGGACACGAGGCGGCACCAGCGCTTGCAGACGAGGGCGGCGCGGACGAGGAGCGCGGGGTCATCCGGCGGCAAACGGGCGAGGACCTCTTCGACGGCCTCGTCATTCAGCTCCGGCGGGTGCGGCGGCGCCGGCATGCTAGGGTTGGCAAGGTTTTCATTCTCGACCAAACCGTTCCAACCGAGCCGGACCGATATGGTCGATTTTACCGGTAACCGCGGTTACCGACCGAAAACCGGATAAACATTTGAAATCCGAAATTTGAATTTAAAATCTCGGTAATAGATCGGTTTCGTCGGTAACCGACCGGTTCGGACCGGTTACCGACGATTTCAACTGGTAACCGAGACCGTGAGTAAAATTGCGAAAAAATTGCCTACGGAGTGGTTAAACATTCACCGCAGCCTTACATTGCACAATCATTGCAGGACTCCAACAATCAAATGGAGAAACAGAAAAAAAAAGAAAAATAAAAGAGGAAGGCGACCTCACCTCAACTCCAGCCGCGCGCGTCGCGAAACCGACGTGATTCGCTCGGTAACCGCGGTCAGGACCCGGCTAGCCGGGCGATTCCATTGGCTTGCCGCGGCCTGCCGCCGCGCCCCTCTCGGATTCCACTCGATTCGAGCAGTAATCGAGCCGAATCGTCGATTACCGGAGTTGGGACGACGGAGCGGCTTCGATTCGCATCGGAACGGCTTCGATTCAAGGCATACGGCAGCTCCGGCGAGGAGAATCGCTGCGGGCTAAAGGGGATCCGGGCTGCGCCTCCTGTGGGGCACCGAAAGAACGATGAAGTGGTCACGGAAAGGAGATAAGGTTCTTTTTCTTTTTTCTTTTTCATTTATTTTCGTCCAGAACTCTTCCGTCATTTTTTGACCCATCAAACGAACTCGTTTTCATGTATAATTTCCACCAATATGCTGCAAATAAGATCTAGTTTATTTACATATTTTTTGTTACAAATATTTTCAAATTTTTAAAAAAATTCAAATTTGAATTTCGAAAACCGGTGTACCGAACTTACCGGACCGGACCGGTAAGTCCGGTAATCGCGGTTACCGACCGGTAACCGTCAATATTGAAAACCTTGAGGGTTGGGTTGATTTGGGGAGGTGAGGTGAATTGGATGCGAGGAGCCACTGGTCGAGTGGGGAGGAAGGAGACAGCAGAGTGGCCCTCTCTGCTCCTGACCTGGTTCGGTTCAACCAGGCTGAGAGATCTCTGCCAGGTGGGGCCGTGAATGCAGAGAGAGATATGTATTATTTTTTATTTTGAACCTGCAGAGAGAGATATGTAAACTGGCATGAGATGCATCAACGGATTTATTTATTTTTTTGCGACAAAGATGCATCTACGGATTGAAGGTCAGTAATACGGAGTTTATAGTAAGTGTTTACCGTTCAATCGCCAATGATCTCTGTCACTGCTCCTGTCTAGTCCAGACCAACAGATTGAATCATCGATTTTACTCTGCTGCAACAGCCTCACAAGCTCAAACTCTAGTCTTTTTATCAACCAGAGTACTGCGTACTCATCCACACTGATGTTATTCCAGAATCTCAATTTTGGCATTTAAACAAATTAGCAGCTGAACACTCAGGGGAGAGGAGCCGTCGATTGGTCCACCCATTGGATCCGTGAATCAAATAGTGTGATAAAATTGCAGCAGTAACAACAATTATTAGCCCTGCTATAATAGAAACTGAAAAGGTACAAGATGATCTTCAGTTTATACAGACACATGCAAACATTGTTCAAATAAACTGAACCATAACACCCAGTAGTTTATGGTTCCAATGATGTAACAACAAAGGTTGAAACTACTACTTGGTCAACATAAAAGCATCTTGGTCGACACATAATACAGTTCATATTATTTTTTTTTTCTGAATCGATGGAAGACTAACATATCCCATCTCTTACATTGAGCAAAGTTTACAAGTTATGTCAGCTCAGGCTGTCAAGGCAACCAACAACAAACAAAGTCTGATTATAAAGTCGACATTCAGGAAGGTTGAAAAGCCATGTCTTTTCAGACAGTCTTGTTCTACAGATCATTCAGACAAACGAAACAGCGTCCAAACTATACCATTCCATCAGCTGTGAGTCCTTTGCTAACATTTTGAACCGACTGCAATCCCAGCTACACAGGACGCCATCTTCAAGAGTGATGCATTGCCCCAGCAAAAATACCCTAAACTTGTTTTACCTTCCAAAGTGACGAGCAAAGCGTCGCGACAGTCACACATACCAGCTGTTTCTATTACATCCGAAACCTTTCCATGCAAACCAAATGCAACAACAGCAATGTGTCAACACAGCAAGCTGGGGGACAAATTAGAAAATACGTGTGTAAGTGGTTACACAGATCCACGAAAATTGAGAACATCACCACTCAATTTTGTTGAGTTAGATTAACTTTTAAGACAAACAAGCTTTTCAGGGTTTACTTGGTTCCCGTGCTCAAGTCACAAGACTGTGAACCAAACTAAAATGCCGTAGGGGCACATTGCACATGAGGAGGAGGTGGTTGGCACAAAGTGGGTGGGGATTAAGAATACAGCATGGTGGCCCTCTCTACTCCTAACCTGGTTTGGTTCAACCAGGTTGAGAGCTTTCTGCCAGGTGGGGCTGCGAATGCAGAGAGAGATATACAGACTGGTATGTGGTGCATCTACGGATTGAAGCTCCATAATACGGAGTTACGGAGTACATGGTAAGTGTTTTCCCCTTTTGAAACGGTTCAATTCCCCAATTATCTCTGCACCTGTATAGTCGAGACCAATAGATTGAATCATCGATCATCAGCGAGACACAAACAGCAACATCCCGGACAGAAACATATTAGAAGGAGCTGTTACCTGAAATGGTTCATTAATTGACTGGGAGGAAACAAAAAGAAATAATCATAAAACTGAATTTTGAGAAAGCATATGTCAACAAGGTTCAATGGAGCTTTGTGATAGAGGTGCTAGAAAAGAAAAAGTTCCTTCCCAAGTGGATAGAATGGATCAAGAAAGTCATGATTGGAGGTAGAGTGGAAATAAAATTGAATGGTAATTCGATGAACTATTTCAAGACTCACAAAGGATTGAGGAAAAGGGACCCACTGTCCCCCGCTGTTGTTCAACCTAGTAGGGGATGCCTTTCCAACCATGATGAAGAAAGCAAGAGAAGAGGGGAGGATAAGAGGCCTTATTCCAAATCTAACAGAGGGGGTACTCACTCATCTGCAATACGCAGATAACACGATTATTTTCCTGCAGATGGATGAGGAGTCTATTATAAACAAAAAATTCATCTTAAAACATGTATGTCATAGTTGTGGGAGGGGATGAGGAAGAGCAGAAATGGGTGGCAAACCTGTTCAATAGCAAAATTGGCCCATTACCCATGACATACCAGGGAATTCCCATTAATGATAGAAAACTGGAGGTGAAGGATCTAATGTGTGGGGCAAAGAAGATTAATATTGCTTATACTCAAAACAGGACCGAAGTTGCAAAGCTTTGATAAAATAGGACCGATTTTGCAAAGGGCACATACATCTTTTTTCACGCCATTTAACACCGTGCTTCAACGGAATAGGACCGTGTCATTTCTTCATATTCAAAAAAACAGGACCGTTTTTGCAAAGTCTAGAAAAAGGGACTGTTTTTGTAATTGACATCCAAAACAGGACTACTTTTGCAAATGCCCCTATATCTTTCGTCAGGTGGTAAATCAATCCGGTTGGAGAGCTGCCTTAGCTCCCAGCCAAACTGTGTCATGGGCATGTATCTGCTACATGACACAGTCCATTATGGCATGAACTTTTCAAGAGGAGATTATTTCTGGGATACTGGGCAGAAAAAGAAACACCATATGGTGAGCTGGGAAGTGATGGCCAGGCCAAAAGAAGGGGGGAATGGGATTTACAAATACAAAATTGATGAACTGGTCTCTTATCCAAATGGAATTTTTTTTTTTATCTTTATCCAAATGGATTTACAAAATAGAGAGGGGAGATCAAGACCTCTACTACAGGCTGTTAAGAAAGAAGTATCTTAATGAGAAAGCCTACTACAGCAGTAATGATCTCGCTCCCAGTTTTGGAAAGGGTTACATGCAGTTAAATATATTTGTCTAAAAGGTTTACAACACATAGCGGGCAATGGCAACAAAGCAAGCTAAGGTTTTCGGCAGCTAGTCTGGCATTTTGCACGGATGACAGTATTTAACTAGGCTACCACAAATTCTAATAAAGATGGTGTTACATTAATTTGCAGCACCTCCAAACTTGTTTACTTATAACTGAATCATACCCAGAGCCCATCTCCAAGTATGTACTCTCAACTACCAAAAACGGAACAAAATAGATGCTTGTTCAGTCATAGTCAAACCAAATCACAGAAAAATGCGGCCATGGCCAACACATCTCGCTTCATCTTCAAAAGGACCAGCCAAGAATGTAGTAGGTTCATGATCCCAATGCAAGTGACAAGAAAAGTAAATGGCCGTACAACCTTATTTGATTCTGACAGAAACTGGACCATTCTTCAAAAAGGCATGCAAGGAAAGAAGCGATAGTTTGGTTTATACAGCTGTAGGCTGTAGCATGTCCTTTAGATTTGGTATAATCCACAAAATACTCCAACCTACAAACGCACACAAGCAGTTCATATAAAGGTTCATTGCAAAATTAAAAAAAAAGGTCATATAAAGGAACAGACTGTTTTTTCAGGACATACACATGATGATCAAAATAAAAGATTTATCAAAGGAAGACATGTAAAAGATATCGTCAGTTCCTTGGTTCTGACAGTCTGCAATCTCGTAACTATAGAACGCACAGTCGCAACTCACATCCAGGCCTTTCCAAGGCACAAAGTAACACCCTGGCCTTGTAGTCCAGATTAAGACACACAACTGATTACCTGCTCAGTTTATATGAGAGTTTCTATCCAATGCAGCCGTTCAATGTCCTGGTTATAGCTGCAGGATGCTGATCCATAGGATATCGGATCGATAATGGTTAAGTACTAGCTTCTAGAATGACATATAGATATCCCCGAATGTTCAAGGCTAGGGATGAGAAGCTATATTAGTAAAAGACCAATCATTCCAGTTCCCATACCAATCATCTTCCTTGCCCACTCAATGAATCCTTACTGAAAATAGGTTGCAGAAAAAGCAGGGTCATGTACAAAATAACTAACTATATTTTTTAAAAATCTTGCCAAGAATTGTCTGACCAATAAGGAGAAATGTAAACCTGGACACCATCCCCATTCATGATTGCAATGCATTTGAAAACCATAAGCATCAGTGCCACCTTTTTCAGATCTAACAGACCTGGAGCATACTAATCTACCCATTGTTTTTCAGGAAATAGAGATGTGGAGAATTATATAATAATTTAGGTGGCAATGATGAGCATATGTTGAAAAATAACTTCAGCTGAAATATAACATAGTTTTGGGCTTATGACCATAAAGAATTTGATGCCCTGCAACTTTGTAATATGATGTTTGCATGATCAGGACAAACTAGGTAAGGATGGTCAGGAGAAACTGATTAAAGAGAGGTAAAATAACAGCAGTGATGTTTCCTAAAAAAAACAACAGTGATCAATCAAAAAATGAGCCAAGAGGATAGAAATTAATATGATGTTTGCACACTAAACTACAAGACATAATCCTGCAATGAATATGAATGACCAGTTGATTGAGAACTACTGGCAAAACTGCAACTGCATCAATGCTCAAGCTAAACTTTTCAGTGTATCACCTTAAATATTCTTCAAGAAGATAAGAACAAGCTCTGAATTCTGAACATTGATAAAGTACAGGAAATTGGCTACTCCTTCATCATGAATGCCTCAATGGATTATCGATGATCTTGATGACAACCAGGGAATGTGAAAGTGAAACCTGAGGTCAGTGAGCTAGGACGACAAACAACTTAGCAAGTAGCACTTCTGCCTCAGTGTATGGAAGAACACCACACCGGAGAAGAAGATTCAGCATGCCTAGAACTATTTATTGCCACAAGATATATGCCTACTGGAATGGATCATACTACTATAAATAAATATTACAGTTGATACGTATCGTAGGCTTGTAGCGAAAAATGATGTTCTGCTGTTCTTTGGTTTGCTCAAGGACAACTGCTTTAACTCATGCTACAGGGTCTTTCAACAACCTGTTCCCGATATATTGCGGCCTCAAGATTCACACAAGTATAGGTGTAATATTTTGGATATTCACCAGATTGGACACACAACGACACATTAAAATTAGTAATTTTCTGATTATCCAACTAATGATGGGCATGTTCTAATGAAATTGCAAGCTCACATACTGCAGTACACATATTCATAGAGAAGAACAATTCAGGGCTAATGGTTTATGGAAGAATCTGATAGAACAGCCCCTCAGGAAAACACAAAGGAGGAACAAAATGCCAACAAACTAAGACAAGTACCGATCCAACTAATGCAGAAGAGTTATCTCTCATCAACTACTACCGAATTTACCCTTGCCGAGATGCTTACACATGAGCACCTTAAATTTGGCAAGCACTTGAAACACTTTCTCCTGATTTTAATGCACGGAGCACTCCCAATTCTATAGAAATACACAAATTTCAAGAAACTGATTAATGGGCATTTACTTCAAACCAACCACAAGAATGAAAGTCTTTACTGAAAGGGAACTTCTTGGACAATACTAGGTCGGGATAAGTTGTCACCACCCATATACGTGGCCAATTTTAAGAATGCACAAAACCCAAAAATAAGTAACACTAACACAGTTTTTTATGACAATGTGATTTTCCACTTCATTGGACATAGTCTTCACTGAGTACGGCATGACTCATTCTGAACAATGACAAATGAGAACTAAGTAAAGCATTACTTCTACATTGTTCAAGATAAAAAAGACAGCATAAGACTAGTACCCGGAGTGTAGAAGCTCACGTAGGGAACAATGCCAAAGGCGAAAAGTATGTTGCCTACTTTCTTGACCCGGCTAGACTTTAGATCAATAGTGAATAGCTGATCAACTGTCCAGATGAAAACGACGTCAACCTCATCAGCAATGGCTACTGCATAAATGTAAGGGGACGCTGAGAGGGCACAAAGTGGCAGCAGCTCATTAAGCTCGGCAACTCTTCGCTGAGCCCATATGGCATATCCGTCCGGACCATCCTCTCTTGACCAGATGCTAAGTGTTGTACCCTGCACGTGTGCGAATCCCAATCCACCATCATTCACTGTCATGAGCGTAGCACGGGGCACATACCACAGATACGGTAGACTGATCACCGATAGTTCCTGCTTGCCCAAATGGTACTCCAGAATCCCGATGTTGCTCTCACAGGTGAAGTAGACAGCATTCTTCACCTGGACATTGGGACTTCCCACAGCAAAGCGACCGTGGTGCTGAATAGATATCGGATGGCTCCATGCACTTTGCTCAGACGAGTAGACACTAGCAGAAATGATGTCATCCTCCCAGCCTTGCGTGGCGTGCACACAAAGACAACGAGGAAGGAGAGCCCCGATGGCAGTCAATGTGGTCGCAGCCGGTTGCTGAGCAGAGTAAAATTGCGCTCCAAGAGGTGTACTCGAACGGAGGCATGGGCACCCTCCGCTGCTCGTCCGTGAAAGGGTCCCACACGATGAGCCCCATCCCCGAGGTCACTGAAACGGAGGGAGGATTGAAGACGAGCGCGCGGCCGTGGCGGGAATTGAGCACGCGCCAGTTGGGGCGCACGGCGTAGGGCAGGTGCAAGGAGGATGAGGTGGGCACAAACTGGGTGGAAGACGACTGCTTGCTGAAGAAGCCAAGCATGGGGGCGGTCCGGTGGAGCTCGCGGAACCGGCGACGGAACCCTGGGCTGGACACGAGGCGGCACCAGCGCTTGCAGACGAGGGCGGCACGGACGAGGAGCGCGGGGTCGTCCGGCGGGAAGCGGGCGAGGACCTCTTCGACGGCCTCGTCATTCAGCTCCGGCGGCGGGCGCGGCGGCGCCGCCATGCTAGGGTTTGGTTGATTTGGGGAGGTGAGGTGAAATGGATGCGAGGAGCCAGCGGTCGAGTGGAGGAAGAAGACAGCAGAGTGGCCCTCTCTGCTCCTGAGTCCTGACCTGGTTCGGTTCAACCAGGCCGAGAGCTCTCTGCCAGGTGGGGCCGCGAATGCAACAATTGATATACAGACTGGCATCAGGCTGACTTCAACAGCGCGATGCAAAGGCATATTTGGCTCGCGCGGTGTACTGTGCATCGTGAAAACCTGCTCCAACAGGTAAGGCAAACGCGTAGGCAAAAATGGCTTTGAAGAGAGAGACTATGCACAAATGGATACCCTCTCTCCTCGAATGCATACGTACGGGCGGGCGGGCGAGCGTGCGCGCTGCGGGCAAGCCAGTGGCGCGATGGGCGGAGTGGGGCGGCGTGTGGCCGGAGCGGAGCGGGGAGGCACCGTCGCAATCGATGCCGCGCGAGCTTCTTGGCCGCAATCTCCTCATCTCGTCCACGCGCCCATGCATGGCTGATTGGCTGCAGGGGAGGAGGACGAGCGGCGGTGGCGCTGACGCTGCTGGTGCTGCTGCTCCGACGCTGCTTGGGCATGAAGAAGGCCGGGGCCGGCGCTGCTCCTCACCGCCGCTCGTCTAGTTGCTTTTCGCCATGCCGCGCAGCAGCCGTTCGTCTTGCTCGCCATGGACGCGTCCGCGCCCAGATTCCACCGTGCCGCTCACTCAGCCTCCTCTCTCCGTCGCCTATGAAAACGAGTGCGCGACGAGCTCCTCCCCCCGACCAAGCACTCAGCTTCTCGCCACAACCACCAACGCCGCCCAATTGCGTCCTCTTCCCAAATCTTCCCCAACTCCTGCCGCCACAAAATTCACCGCCGGCGATCCACCTTCCTCCCTCTCCTCTGGCCTCCGAGCGACCCCCATCTTCCCTCATTCTCCGTGTGGCGCGAGGGGCCTGTTCGCCGTACGCCGCGGCGGCGGACACCCGGCGGAACGACGTTCACGGCGCACCGCTGCGTGCTCGCGTGCTGGCGGCCCGGTCCCCGGTCCTCGTGATCCAGGTCGGGTGCGAGACGTTCGCCGCCGCGCACCACGACGAGCCCCGAGTCCGTGGCGGCCAGGGCGCGCGTCGCGACCTCGTGGCCGCCCCGCACGTGGGGGGTGCCCCGCACCTGGCCGTTGCTAAGCAAGGAGCAGGAGATGAGTCGCCAAGCAGAGAAGAGAAAGGACGCAGCGGCGAGCGGGTGGCGCAGCAGAGGCGTGGCGGCGAGCCGGGGGCGCGGCAGCGGGCGGAGGCGAGCGGGCGAGCATGCGGTCCACCCACGCCGTCGTCGCTGCGTTGCCCGCCCCCTGCCCCTGCTGCTATTCCGCCTCCGCCATCGCATGCTGCTGCTGGAACGCGGGGACCTGGGTGGGCAGCCCGGGCTGCTGTACGCTGGCGGGCGACCAGTGGCGGAGCTGGGGGGGTGGGCGGCAGGGGCCATGGCCCCCCCTAACTTTCGAAATTTCTCAGAGGATCCCCTGTTCGTCCCTTCCCCAATCCTGTAAATCAGTTTTTGACGCCATGGATTGGGCATGAATGTTGTTCGTCGGCCACTCGGCTGCCAGAGGAAGAAGAAGCACGAAAGGGTACAGGCTTTGTGCCTCATGGGCTTTATGTTTCAGTTATAGATTGAGGAAAGAAGCCCACAAAACTGGATGCCCATAGGACTGATCGGTCACAGACACAAGAGGCAAAAAAATCTCCATCGCCGGCCAAAATAATTCGTGCGTCTCCACTTGAACTCCATCCCGCCGCCGCCCCCAAAATATCAAATTGGCATCGCCGGTCATCGAAATTCCAAAATCCTCATCGCGACACCGTTCGACGCCTGGGGCCGTCCCCGCGTTCCGGCCTCTCAACCTTCGTTTCCTCTTCCATGTCGAGTAATTCGTCTCCCTGACCAATATCTGATCCTCTCTTCGATTCGTTTCCTGGGAAACTGCTCGACCACGCTTACGTCGTCTCCCTTCTCTCCGTCAAGATCGACCCCGGCAGCCGCTTCGTCAACTCAGGAGCACGAGGACGAAGCCGCGCGCGTGGTCACTGCTGATGCCTGATGACAAACTCTGGATGCGAGGTGGTGCGTTTGGGCCTGCTAGCTACCATCGTTTCAGTGCAAATAACGCGTGAGACCTTGACGGCAGCAGGTTAGCGAGGCGGGAGAGCTCGACGACAATGGGTTTGTGCGGAGGAGGACGCCGGTCGGCCCCCCCTGACTTTCTCGTCCAGCTCCGCCACTGCGGGCGACGGCTGCGGCGAGGAACGGCATGCTCGACGTGCTGCTGTCCCTTGTCCGGGATGTGTGTGACGGTGAGTACTGCACTGCTGCTGTGGGGCTAGGCGAGCTTGCGCTTCAACTTGGGCCACCAGCCGCTGCAACGGGAACGAGCTCCATCTCGGCCATGGCCGGGAGCACTGACTGGAGAATACGGATGCATACGCTCTGTTGGAGATGGTGTGGTGGGAAGGAGAGGGAAAAAACTGTAGACGCCATGCAAAGGGCAATATGCCTCTAAAAAATGCACACCATTATTGTTGGAGTTAGTCTCAGGTGCATCTACGGATTGAAACTCCGTATCGTAATACGGAGTATATAGTAAGTGTTTTCCCCTTTTGAAACGGTTCAATCCCCATTTATCTCTGTCACTGCACCTGTCTAGTCCAGACCAACAGATTGAATCATCGATTTTGCTCTGCTGCAGCAGCCTCACAAGCTCAAAATAATCGATTTACAAAATCTCAATTTTGGCTTTTAAACAAATTAGCAGCTGAAAACTCGGGGGAGATGAGACGCCGATTCGTCCATCCACTGGATCCGTGAATCAAATAGTGTGATACAATTGCAGCAGTAACAATAACTATTGCTCTGCTAATAGAAAGTGAAAAGGTACAAGATGATCTTCAGTTTATAGAGACACATGCAAACATTGTTCAAATAAACTGAACCATAACACCCAGTAGTTTATGGTTCCAATGATGTAACAACAAAGGTTGAAACTACTACTTGGTCAACATAAAACCATCTTGGTCGACATATAATACAGTTCATATTATATTGTTTTTTTCCTGAATCGATGGAAGACTAACATCTCTCATCTCTTACATTGAGCAAGGTTTACAAGCTATGTCAGCTCAGGTTGTCGAGGCAACCAACAACAAACAAAGTCTGATTCTAAAGTCGACATTCAGGAAGGTTGAAAAGCCATGTCTTTTCAGACAGTCAATAAAAGAAAGCATAGCCTTGTTCTACAGATCATTCGGACAAACAAAACAGCATCCAAACTATACCATTCCATCAGCTGTGAGTCCTTTGCTAACATTTTGAACCGACTGCAATCCCAACTACACAGGACGCCATCTTCGAGAGTGGTGCATTACCCTTGCCAAAATACCCTGTACTTGTTTTACCTTCCAAAGTGACAAACAAAGCGCCGCGGCAGTCATACATACCAGTTGTTTCCATTACATCCAAAACCTATCCATGCAAACCAAACGCAACAACAACAATGTGTCAACACAGCAAGCTGGGGGACAAATTAGGAAATACATTTGTAATTGGTTACACTGTTGGGGAGGCCCATAGTGTCCCCTCCCCCTAGCTCCTTGGCCTGTTAGAAAAATGGCCCATCTAGGCCCAAGTAAATAG
>CM017440.1:46696691-46732415 GCA_007726485.1 Eragrostis curvula
AAAATCATTCAGATTGAATTGGTAAAAAAATAGAGAAGCACATAAGCATTTTTTTGAAATGAAATAACTACTGCAAGGTACGACATACCTTGTGCACGATCCGCACGGCCGATTGGGATAGTTCTGAAGCTCCAGTGATCTTATGAGCAAATGGCTGGTATATGCACTCAAATTTTTATCAAACTGAGTCTCTCGTCGTGTTACTACTGCAAGAAAGCAATAGAAGTACATCAGAATCAAGCGGCAGGAATAGGAAACACATTTTCTAAATTAACAACAGACCCCACTACTAACAATTGCTTGAAACACAATAGAATTCAGAAATATTTGAAGCAAGTGCAGTAAAACAGCGGTATGCACATATCTGATTCTCCTGATCAGATTTTCATAATTTGATTGGTTCCTTTCATTAAATACTTCTGCATGCAATTAAGTAAGCAATGTAAAATAAGATGCAAGGAAAACCATTCATTGCAATATGTAAACACTACTGTGAAACTCATAACTGAATTGTGAAGCCAAATCCATCATACAATGTGTTAACAGAATAATGACAGTGGCGCGGCAGTCAGCTGTTCATGAATACATTGATCTCAAATTCCAGTAAGCACTAAAAAACTAGAGATGGAATCGTGGATTAGCAACAAATTAGGTCGCCTCAGTATATTGTCCTTGCGGCATTGTACAATCTTGCTCCTGCACAAAATATAAAGTGACTTTTGTTCCATGTTTTTATGGCGTTGAGGCGTCCTGTGGCGACACACCCCGTCACTGCGCCTAGGCGACGACTAGGCGTTGTGGCATAACTAAAACTTTGTGGCGTCCCGTTGCAACCAACCCCCCTCACAATGCCTAGGCGATGCCTCAAAAACAAGGCTTCTACTATTCCCGTGAAGGCAAGTTGGTACACAATAGATGGTAATTTACTGCAGCAATCTTAAGGTTCATGTGAACACCTATATAACAGGGTCATATGTTGGATGCAGGCGATTGAGATGTGAGCAAGTTAGTAGACTTATTATACCTCATTCTTATTGGTTGAAGGTGCATCGAAAGTAATAACTTGGTTAGCCACCGTTGCCAGGACATTCAGACTCATAGCACATGCATCAGAATTAGAATTGTTATCTACCTGCATTTGTTCACGCGTAATAAGAATTTGAACTGTTCAGCATAGCAATCCAGTAATAAACTGTGAATTCATAGTCATTACATGGAGGTTCTGAAAATGGAGAGCAGATTTACGTCCAAAAATATGGAAAGCAGAAGCAGTTCAAATTACCTCAGTATCAAACAAATTTTAAGCAACATCATTTCCATAACGGAAATGATATGCACAATAAATGAGAAACACTAGTTTGTAGCAAAAAACCAAGGGACTTGATACAAACATTCATTGCAAAGCGGTGTTGAAAAAAATCATGCTTTCTGTACAAATTAACAACGAAACTATTTGAAAGCATGGCCTTTATGGGGCGAAAACAATTCCTGATTATTCAACTGTTCTCATATGGAGAACGCCTAAAAATTAAATTTTTACTTTTTCCATTACATAAGAGAGTTAAAGTACATTATTCTCAAAAGAAGTAGAGAAGACCTAGACCAACGAATTAAACGAAGCACAAGATAAAGGAGAACGATGTCCGTCCTAAAAAAAAGCATAGGACTACTAATGAAACATAATAACATATAACATTGCTCAGCTATCATATTTTCTGTCACATCTTCCAAGGTTCAGTAAGGATTGAAAAAGTGGAGATGAAAGCGGTGGAATATCAATAAATCATGTCACCTCAGTATCTTGCCCTTGCGGTGTTGTACAATCTTGCCTCTGGACAAATCAAGAATGGAAACAAAATAGATGAGCTATGTTTACCGGGAAGGCGTGTACGCTATCAATGGACTATGATTGTTCACCTTATTTTGATTGCCTGCATCACTGTTTAGAGCGGCTGCCTCACTTGACCCTACCACCATACTTGTTTCCTGTGGCCAGCATACATATTTGAAACTGAATTAGCAGATAAAGAGAGTTTAATATGAAACATATGCCTTAATTTGAACAGGAAGATGCTTTCCAAGAATTATATAAATATATAAAACAAACTGAAGTGCCCCAACACTCTAACAAAGAATGAGTTTTGGTTCACCAGTTAATAATCATGTTACTCTTTTCTGTGATATCAAAATACATTGCTTTTGGTGCAACCAAACGTACAAACTATTCAGCATTGGCAAACCAAACAACTCGCAATTGGCGTAACAAAATATAAAGTGACTTCTGTTATTGCAATTATAAGGTAAGTTGGTAGTCAATAGATGGTAATTTACTGCAGTAATCGCTAGGTTCATGTGAAAACCTTTAAGAGGGTCTTAGATTCCATGCAGTCGATTGAGATGTACGCAACAGTTATTACATGGAGGTTATGAAAATGGAGAGTAGATTTACGTCGAAAAATAAATGGAGAGCAGAAGCAGTTGGATTTAACTGAAACAAATGATAAGCAACATCATTTGAAAAACGGAAATGTTATGCATACGACCGGGTCGTATGGCAGTTCTCTTTGCACAATAACTGAGTAACACTTGGGGTTCATCCACTAACCTGGATGTTCAGTTGTTCATTCAATATCAGGTCTGTATGTCCCGATTCATCTCGGGATTCTCGAGTGTGCAAATCTGAAGACACGTGTGAGATATCTCTATTTGCCTGCTGTTTGTAGAAAAAACAAAGGAACTTGTTACAAACATTCATTGCAAAGCGGTGTTGAAAAAATCATGCTTTCTGTACAAATTAACAACGAAATTATTTGAAATCATGGCCTTTATGATGCGAAAATAAATCCTGATTATTCAACTGTTCTCATTTGGAGAACACCTCAAACTTAAATTTTTACCTTTTTCACTAAGGAAGAGAGTTAAAGTACATAATTCTCAAAGAAGTAGAGAAGATCTAGACCAACGAATTAAACGAAGCACAAGATAAAGGAAAACGATTTCCGTCCTAAAAAACAATCATAGGACTACTAATGAAACATAATAACATATAACATTGCTCAGCTATCATATTTTCTATCACATTTTCCAAGGTTCAGTAAGGATTGAAAAAGTGGAGACGAAAGCGGTGGAATAGCAATAAATCATGTCACCTCGGTATCTTGCACTTGCGGCGTTCTACAATCTTGCCCCTGTACAAATCAAGAATGGAACAAAATAGATGAGCTATGTTTACCAGGAAGGCGTGTACGCTACCAATGGACTATGATTGTTCACCTTATTTTGATTGCCTGCGTCATTGTTTGCAGTGGCTGGCTCAGTTGACCCTACCACCATACTTGTTTCCTGTGGCCAACATACATATTTGAAAATGAATTAGCAGATAAAAATGAAACATGCGCCTTAATTTGCACAGGAAGATGCTTTCCAATCATTACTAAATACATAAAACAAACTGAAGTGCCCCAACACTCTCACAAATAATGAGTTTTGGTTCACCAGTTAACAATCATGTTACTCTTTTCTGTGGTATCAAAATACATTGCTTTTGGTGCAACCAAACATACAAACTATTCAGCATTGGCAAACCAAAAAACTCGCAATTGGCGTAAGAAAATATAAAGTGAATTCTGTTATTCCATTTATAAGGTAAGTTGGTAGTCCATAGATGGTAATTTACTGCAGTAATCTCTAGGTTCATGTGAACACCTTTAACAGGGTCTTAGATTCCATGCAGTCGATTGAGATGTGAGCAACAGTTATTACATGGAGGTTATGAAAATGGAGAGCAGATTTACGTCAAAAAATAAATGGAGAGCAGAAGCAGTTGGATTTAACTGAAACAAATGCTGAGCAACATCATTTGAAAAATGGAAATGTTATGCATACGACCGGGTCGTATGGCAGTTCTCTTTGCACAATAACTGAGTAACACTTGGGGTTCATCCACTAACCTGGATGTTCAGTTGTTCATTCAATATCAGGTCTGTATGTCCCGATTCATCTCGGGATTCTCGAGTGTGCAAATCTGAAGACACGTGTGAGATATCTCTATTTGCCTGCTGTTTGTAGCAAAAAAACAAGGGACTTGATACAAACATTCATTGCAAAGCGGTGTTGAAAAAAATCATGCTTTCTGTACAAATTAACAATGAAACTATTTGAAAGCATGGCCTTTATGGGGTGAAAACAAAATCCGGATTATTCAACTGTTCTCATTTGGAGAACGACTAAAACTTAAATTTTTACCTTTTCCATTAAGGAAGAGAGTTAAAGTACATAATTCTCAAAGAAGTTGCGGTGATCTAGACCAACGAATTAAACGAAGCACAAGGTAAAGGAAAACGATGTCCGTCCTAAAAAACAAGCATAGGACTACTAATGAAACATAATAACATATAACATTGCTCAGCTATCATATTTTGTGTCACATATTCCAAGGTTCAGTAAGGATTGAAAAAGTGAAGATGAAAGCGGTGGAGTAGCAATAAATCATGTCACCTCAGTATCTTGCCCTTGCGGTGTTGTACAATCTTGCCCCTGGACAAATCAAGAATGGAAACAAAATAGATGAGCTATGTTTACGGGGAAGGCGTGTACGCTACCAATGGACTATGATTGTTCACCTTATTTTGATTGCCTGCGTCACTGTTTAGAGCGGCTGCCTCACTTGACCCTACCACCATACTTGTTTCCTGTGGCCAGCATACATATTTGAAACTGAATTAGCAGATAAAGAGAGTTTAATATGAAACATATGCCTTAATTTGCACAGGAAGATGCTTTCCAAGAATTATATAAATATATAAAACAAACTGAAGTGCCCCAACACTCATAAAACAAACTTGATACCAGCATTCATTGCAAAGCAGTGTTGAAGAAACTCATGCTTCCTGTACAAACCTGGTGGGGCCTGAGACTATCTGTAAAAACAGAACAAAGTGAACGAGCAAGCTTTAGCATCCTTAATTTGTCTTCTTTTAAAATTTCTTCCCTTCTACGATCGATTTCTTTACGCTCAGCGTCAAGGATGGAGATAATTCTCTCCTTTATCTGTTAACCAGAGACAGATTTATCAAGATCAGCACTTCAAAAGCTATGCTTAATACCACAAGCACAATGATATTGCAGTATACGCCTTGGAAGCAGTGACATGATAGCACAAAATGAATGTTTGAAGCACCTCAGAAGACATATCGGTACCGCTCAGTTCATTTTGAATATCACTAATGAATTTGACGCTATCTGCATCCAAGGGGCCAGCCGGGCAATGGAAATCTTCAGCATAACAAGTATTCTTGACATCTTTCAACTACATAAAAAATGAATAAGATGTATCATCTAGTCACACAAATATCATATTTTCAACTAGTTGTAAGACATACATTTAACAGTTACCTTTAAGTTTCCATATTGCACCACTGGTGAACAGCCGACACGATGACATGTTTCTAGTCTTTCTTGCTGGTTTCTGTTCCATTGAATCAAACGAGGTTTTAAACTGGGCAATGGCGGTGTAACTTCGTTACATTGGAGCCAGTCAAGTAAATACAACTGCATAACCGGCAGATGTGTGAGGTTCAAATTAATGAAAAGGAAATGAATATGCAGATTGTGTTGTCATGTGTTCCATTCTTACGCCAAGGAAGTATGTGGATCCTTTTACATAAGAAGGAGGAACACCCTCATTCATCTTCTTTTGTAATTCCTTGGCAGCATTTTTCATATCTTCCATAATGTAGCCAACCCAGTCGTATTCCATTATATTCGCCACGTCCAGGCAAACTTTCAACAATCTTGTGCTTGGCGGGTTACAAGTGTTTGGAGCAAGGATCTTGTGTACTAAAAGCATCGTCCAACAAGTGACAAAAAGATCATCATTTCCACCTTCCTTGATTTTCTCTTCTAGATATTCCGTTGGGATGCCCTTTAATGGTTCGCTGTTTTTTGTTAGAGGAACATTCAGCTTACTTTTGAAAGCAGGGATATATTCATTCTTGCTGCTGTTGTCCTCCACAATCGGTGTCCCTTTATGTGGCAATCCTGTCAATCTGTGAAGACTTGCGTGGTTTATCGGGATACTTCCAGCCATGCCAAATTTAAAGCACATGTCGTCCACATCCAAATGCATCAGCATCCAGAGCCCGAGGCAATTGAAGTTATGTTCAAGCTTCATTTCCAAAAAATCCTTAAAACCAATATTTCTGAGTCTAGTCTTCTGGTTCTCCTTGAGATCCTTGTGGACTTCAATCACGTCATTTGGACAGCACCTTGTGCAAATCCTGCCAGACTGTTGCCAAATAAATTAACATGTAACCATTGTCAACAAAACCAATATGTGAAACAAAAAGAAAGTGAAACTATAAATCCATGAAACTATGAATCCACACCTTAGTGCCCGATATATACAAATCAAATTGAGCAATGTCCCCATTTTCTGTTCTGCTTTTTGTATTCTGTCTGGGTTTAATGGATCGTTTCCGTCCAGAAACTCCAACTACAACGAAACAAACATATCTTTGTAAACATGATGTCAGTTAAAATTAGAGAAAAACAAATCCCTACTATCCCAATCACAATTCCATTAGGTAATTGCCACAGTCAATATATGGCACGTTGACTAGATATATTTATAAATGTACCATTTCAAATATATAGAGTACTGAATATGAAATATTTTCATGATGAATCTAGGTAACAACTATCATATATTACAAAACTATATGTATTTGAAACATTTCTAATGTACAAAAATAAGTGGCAACAATAGTCCAAATTGGACAAATATACGAGATCAGATTTAAAAGTTAAGCTAGAAGGTAACTAAACATTGTGAAATTTGTTCACATTGTTCAGATCCGGTTTCAGCCGTGTCAACAGTTTGTCTGCATCCTCGTTTCCTCTTTCGTCGATCCACACACGCTTCGTCAGTTCGACCTGTACCCACAACATGACCACCCCGTGAGCCGAAAACAATTATTTCATATCTAATCCACTACAGTTTCCTATGTAGTTAGGTTTTCCAGTGACTGTCATCATGGTGTACCTTCAGTGTCTGTGTTACCCATCACCACTTCTGTAGCATGATGAACATTACTTCCAGGACTTACATGTGGACCTCTGTCTTCTACTAGTATAGTTTTTGAAATGAAAATAAAAGGTTAGTTAGCCCATTGTGCATGTGATATGGTATGGGAAATAGAAACAGGAAAGGATTAACATGCATAAACAAAACATAAATGATAACAGCAGAACAGAGAGCACTACATACCTTCAGCACTTTTGGTGGCCTGCACCATGTCACACCCCTTTCCACTTTGATTCTGCAAGAAAATGGGGACAGAAAAAATGAGACCATTTTGATGACGATATTTACTTCTTCGCGTAGTCACCTACACTGCAGGTTTTTGGAGATAGGCTCATGAAATGAAATTAAAATAAGACCTGGTGTTGATGCAAAACCGTTTACATACATAACCAAATGGTTTACGTGTATCCCTGGTTTACAAGGTCATTTGCTCTGTTTACAAAATATGTCTTTGATTTCATATACTATATTGCGGCATAAATCCCGGCAATGTGCATCTATTCCTAACTGCGCATAACCCTAGATACTTCAGCAAAGTGCAGTAAAATAGTGAATCACGTTAGGAATAAAATAGCAAAAAAAATGGGGAATCCATCTCATCCGTCTATTTTAGTCTTCTACCTCGCCTATTCCCTGCAATCACCAACCCCTTCCCTTGCCTGTCCCATTCTTACGCCGCAGTCCGCGGCTGGTCAGACGTGCATGCAGCCGCCTCCGTTGCCATGGCGGCTATCCAGGTTCGCTCAGTAGCAAATAGTACTGTTGGGAAGATAGCTGCGATCCAAGTCAAGGGACGAACCACAACCAGAAGACACACGCGAAGGGGAATGCAATGTTGGGGACTACACCGAAGCCACCCGGAACCACGCGAAGGACGAGCGAAGCAGAGCAAAAAGAGCAGACGGCGCAGGAGCCCGAAGTTGCCAAGCTAAGAGCCATGCTAAAGCAGCCAATGGCACACTTGTAAATATAATCATCTCACCCCCTATAAATATGGAGGGAGATGATCTTGTAATGACATCTGCTTTTCGGGCCACGAGCCAAAGGAGGAATCATTCGCACCGCACTCAAACCTCTCTAATCATTCAACCCCTTCGCCCAGCATCGCGGGTGAAGGAGAGCTTCGCGCAACAGACTGCAGGGAACCTGAGTAAGAACACCTTCGTCCGGCACTGCGGACCAGGAAGGAGGGCTTCGCTCCAACCAGAAGGCGACGACGACGAACAAGGAGGGCTTCGCGAGGTGATTCGAAGGTGTCATCCACCTTCGAGGGCTTCGCCAGAACCAGGACGCTTCTATCAACCGTTGGAGGGCTTCGATACGTCACACGGAGACCTTCGATCCCCCAACATTTGGCGCCGTCCGTGGGCCGAACCCACGACAAACCCACGACTGCACAACGCGAAGCGAAGCTTTCTGCAATGACAAAATCTCATGGACGAAGCCTTTTATACATGTATTATGTCTGATATATCTTCTCTTTTATATATGTTGCATATTAATCTTCGTTCCTTTTTTGACACTTTCATAGAGAAGCCTCCTCCAATATTACAAAGCCTTCACCAAGATGACGAAACCTTCTCCAAGATGATAAGATCGAAGGCTATATACAAAAAGAAAAATCGAAGCAAAAAACAGGAGATTCACAGCAAGTTGCAGAAACGAAAAGAATCTTG
The DNA here is from genome assembly GCA_007726485.1 of Eragrostis curvula. Classification (NCBI taxonomy): domain Eukaryota; kingdom Viridiplantae; phylum Streptophyta; class Magnoliopsida; order Poales; family Poaceae; genus Eragrostis; species Eragrostis curvula. The sequence goes on from CM017440.1 coordinate 46,705,452, forward strand.
GAAAAGAAGAGTATAACAAGACACACAAAGCGAAAGACATTCTTTTTCATTCAGCACGAAGTTACAGAAGTACAGACCAAAACCGAAGACTAATCAGAAACATTCGAAGCTAAAAGTGCGAAGATACAAACATCTACTTCTTCGACTTACTACGAGTTCGACTAGCCACTCCAACTGGCGGCGAAGGCCTAACTTGATGACCTTCGGAGCCTTCGTCATCACTAATGATAATAACATCAGGAGGAACAACAGCAAGAGGAGCCGGTTGCGGCGGAACTTCGACAATAGCATTTCTCACACTCAATCGATCAAGCTCGTCGAAGTGATCCACAAGATCTTGAGGAAGAGCATCTCCACGTTTGTAACCATGACGCGTCAGATCCTTCACTATGCCTCGAGGAAGTCGATCCCACAAGGCCTCCATGAAGTAAAGAAGACTGAAGAAATTGAAGAAGAAGACAGAGACACCTCGTGTATATATACACCAAGGAAGAACATTTCAGACGCCTACAAAAATATCTCCCCTTTTTTATAAAAAGAATAAAACGTTGTCGCATTACAAGACATGATGACGAATACCTGCTCTAAAAGCAGACGCTTCGAATTCGCCGACAAAAGGCAGAAAAACACGTTTACCTTCGAACGAACATCATCGAAGCAAAGCTTCTAAAAAAAAAACCTCGTCGAATTACAAGACAAGGTGATAAATACCTGCCTTAAAGGTAGACGGTTCGGATTCGCTTTTTGAAGGCAGGAAAAATCGCATCCACCTTCAAAAAGAAAATTCATCGAAGCCAAGTCCTTAAGAAGACGAAGCCTCGTCGCAATACAGGCCAGAAGCGAAGGAATTCAATTTAAAAACATAAATTCGCCAAAAAGGCAGAAAAAATGTTTCCATCTTCGCAAAGACTGCAAAGCAAAAATCAAAGGCATAAGAGCCGAAACGGTAATTTTCGTCAGAAGCAAAATTACCATCTAAGGGCTAAGAGAAAGCCAACCAAAAAGGTCTTCGCCCAGAAAAGCGAAGCCAACATTGAAAAAAGGGACTCAAAAGAGTCATCATAAAAACTCAAAAAGGAACCCGCAAAAATAGCGAAGGCATCATCCTCCAAAAAGGCCAAATAAGCCAAAAAGGAGAGCACGACGAACAAAAGTATACCTTCGCACACAGCGAAGACAGAAATAGAAAAACAAGACGTACTCAGGCTTACTTCGTCAAAAGCAGACGAAGGCCAATGAAGTTACGAAGCAACCCATTGCATCTAGTCATCGTCAAGCAATGAAAGCGGCAATAAAGTTAATTACCGAAGAGCAAAGGCGGATAAATAATCACAAGGTGCGCTTACACAAGACTACGAAAATTCGAAGGCTCAATACAGAGCTCGAAGTCATCGCAGAACATGAAGTACATGAATAAGGTATTTGATGCAATAAAGCTTCAGAGTTTTGATAAAGCAAATATTACATCAAAAAAGCGTATCCAAAATAGATACAGATCAAAGGAAATCCAAAAGGGCTATCTACAACTAGTCGAAGGAGTTCAAGAAGAACCTTCGGGAAAGTCAGGAACAAAACACCTGACCCTGTTCCACCAGAAGTCATTAATCAGGCCAATACACTTGCCTTCGACAGCTCCAAAATCATGAGAAGGATCCGAGGGCTTCATTGAAAAATCTGGACGACTGACCAAGTTAACAGCATCGCTGCCTTCGCAAGAAAAGCTATGAAGGAGATCTCGAATCATAAGTACCACAGCATCATAAGAAAAGCTCCTGCATATTTCGGCAAGGCCAGCCAAGTTCAGGCGAAGCCACTCGTTCACAACCTCCAAAGAGACATCCGCCGGTACCTCGTCATATTTTGCACCAAATGCTTGAAACAGCTCTTTGACAAGATCACAAAGGGCAAGAGATTTAGCAAAGGAGTTATTAACAGAAACGATCTTTAGCTGAGATGCCTTCGACAGACGAGACGAAAGATGCTCATTAAATAACTTCTCCTTCTCCAGTGAAGCTTTCTTTTCTCAAATCTTTTCTTCAAGGACAGACAGATCCGAGATAACGCTAGATTTATGGCTTCGAAGAACCTCAACTTCAGCTAGCAAATCGGACATGGCAGCAGAAGAAGCTTTCAGGGAATCATCCTTCGCAGAAAGAGAGGCCTCGAGAGATGGCGCGAGTAGCAAATCACCAGAAGAATCTTGGAACTCACGAGCACAAGCTTGAGTAAGAATAATAGACTGCAAGAAGGAAGAAGCGAAGCTGTCAGAAAAACGAAACACGAAGTACAAAAAAAAAAAGGGGGGGAAGTGAGATACTAACTTTAACTTGATGAGCAACCAAGGAACGGAAGAGGACGTCACCCGAAAGGTTCAACAGGCCAAGCTCAACCTTCGGAAACCGGACCTTACGGGCAGCAGATTCAAGAGGACCCGAAGCCTGAACGTCGTCATTGATAGACGATAGCATGGCCTCATTATCCAGTTCAAGAGACCCTAAGCTCGAAGCATCTAAAAAAAAAAAAAAGAAGAAGAGAAGCGAAGGATCGTGAGAATAATAATAAAAAGAAAGAAAGAAGGAGGCAAGGCAGTCCTTTGAAAATGAATACCAGGATTTGAAGACTGCGAAGGCGGAACAGCGACGTCAATCGAAGGCAAAGCAGTGCCCAAAGAAGAAATAATATCCTGGCTTGGATCTGAAACTTCTGAAAGCTTCCGCTTGCCAAGCAAACCAAGAAACGAAGACTTCCTCGGAAGACCAAAAGTGTCCTTCGAACCCTCAGGGAGAAGCTGACAAGAATCAACTAACTCAGACCTTTCTGCAATTCCATCCATACAGACAACATCCAAAGCAATAGTTGGAGACCTTCGTAAAACCTCCGAAGGTATTAACGAGGAACTCCCGCAAGCAGTATCAGGCACAACGGTTCTTCAAAGATAAGAGAATAAGTCGGCATAAGAAGAGAACTTGGCGGAGAAGGAATTTCAGCATTCCTAGGAACGGACTCAACATCGGGAGTAACAACAGCCAGCGAAGGATCCATCTCAACGGTCGATAAAAAGAAAGGAGCGTTGGTTTTCGATCCAGTACCTCAACGTCCTGCTCTTCAGGGCTTTCGATATGGTTCAGAGGAGAGGGCATCTCAAACTGTAGACGCTTGGCGGAGGAGCTTAGATCTGGATCAGATGTGTCGGGTGGACGCTTTGTAGGTGTTTTCCTGGGGCCACCATCAACCTTTCCTGCTGGCTCCGGTGTGGACATGCTCATCCTCCTACTCGGAAGACCTCCAATCAAGATAAATAATTGGCCCTCTCACGATTGAGGAGTATGTCGAGCATGAGAGGGCAGCATATTATATACATGTTGGTATTTCTTACGTCACAGATAAATCCGCAAGCGCACGGAATACCGTTGTAGCACTTCACCCGGGAGTATTCCAAGGTATCGTATTTGTTTTCCCCAAGGAACGGAGTTATTCTACCGCAGGGCAAGTTCCACCCAAGGACAACCAAGACAACTAGCAAACTAGGATCGAGAGGGTGATTATGTCTAGCTTATCCTAGAGGATAGACGAACTCAAGCTCTACTTGTCTACTTCGGGCGCCGGCTTAGGCCTGGTCTGCCAAGCCACTCCGACCTGTAGCTCTACTATGTACCCGAACGTGGAGGGTTCCTTTGGACGGACAGGGCTGTCACTTCCTGCCGCCTACCTCTACAAACCGTGGAGCACACAGCAAACAAAGGTAACCTCTAGCCTAGACACCACGTCTATGCCGTTGATTACTACTCTAACCTCGGCCCAAAGCTGAATTTAGAAGGCTAGAGCACCCCTTGCGGAGCGATGATCCCGTAAACAAGTATAACAGGAATTACGCCTAGTAAAGTAATAATGCTCGCTAGATAAACAATCACCACGTATAAATCACAAAGAGTGTTCACACGCCAAGGTAAAGAAATAGAACTAAACCTCCACCAAAGTGGAAGGAGTATTCCCTTCTCTCCCTTGCCCTCTCTCCTATTCTACTAGTGTACAAAAGGCTCTCAGCCTAAAGATTGGAGTGGAGCTCTATTGGAGAGTCTTGCGTCTTGTGGTGTGTTGAGAGAGGGGGGTGCCCCTTTATTTATAGTCTTGGAAGGTCGGCAACTTTGAGGCGGTTCCCGAGGTCGGTGACATTTAATGCAGAGGGAACCGACCTCCAGAGGTCGGTTGTGAACCGTCAGAGAAAGGTGGGCCAGGGGGGCCTCCCTGTCAGGTCGGCCGACCTGGCCAGGGGGGGTCGGCCGACCTGGCCTGGGCCCCTCTGGTCCTGGGCCTTCTCTGTTTCCTTCCCTTGGCTATGTGTGTGCCCAATCCACGTGCATTGGTTGGTCTTGAAGCCTGATTCTGTGGTTTTGGGCTTTTGGACTAAGTTCTTCAGTCCGGGGAAAATCCGTCGATTGCAAAGTCCACGTTTAGTGCATGTTTTCCCCTGTTTTTGTATGGATTGCACCTGTACTTCATAATTCACCAAGACTAGTGGAATTTGTTAGAAATAAACCCTATGTCTACACTTGGTGATGGTGTTAGGTTCACAAAGGTGCATAAATTTGACGGTAAAAATGGGTCGTAAGGACCGTCAACAAGATCCCCCACACTTAGCTCTTTGCTCGTCCTCGAGTAAAGCTATGAGTGGAATTTGGGGAGGACTCATCCCTTTTGATGAATGAAACCTGCACACAAGCTATTACAAGCCACACCTTTTTTACCTGCGAACATGATGGTGGCTAACATGTATTCTTGGATGATTGAAAAGTGGAACGGTTCATGACTCAAATCACCTTGCTTTCATCCACTAAGTACCTTGGGGTTTTTGAAAGAGTTTTGAAAAATATAAACAACATAGCTCTTGCTCCTCTATTGATTCTCTCGGATCGCTCAAAAAGTGTGTTTTCCTTACCAAAGCATTGCCTCTTTTGTCCTACTTCTAAGGCTTGTATGTGGAGCTCAAGGTAGGGATAGAGAGGCATACTTGTATCACAAATATTGCTGAACCAAAAGAAAGGATCCACGGAGAATTCAAGTCATACAACCTTGATCAAGAAGTGCATGTGTGGATGGATGTGTGGATTTTTACTTGTGACGACTCCTTTGTTGGATTTTACCTCTCTTTGTTTTGTACTTTCGAGACATGGCTATCATTTTTTTCTTTCTTTTCTTCTCTTTTCATGCTCTATGTGTGAGCATTTTTTTCTTTTTGTTTTGCTCATCTTTTTGTGAGCCTTCTTTTTCTTTTTGCATAGCCATGTCCTTCTTTTGCTTGTTTGATAGAGAGAGAGAGAGGTAAAATGGGATGAAAGTGAGGAGTGTCTTTATTTAGATGGGTGGATGTGCTAACTCCCAGTGTAGGAGTTTTAGCATTTTTGGTGGATCGTGTACGTGATCTTGATCAAGAGAGCATGACCAGTATCTCATTAGGGTCACAAAATTTTGGAAAAGCTCATTGCAACACAAGCAGCATATGTGTGTAAGTTTTGAAAATTGTGATCAACATATGGCATTGGTAGGAAATCATATACCAAGAGAGGAGCAGCGAGCCATGCTATTTTAACTTTTTGAAATAAAATTCCCAAGGACTTTGTAGATTGAGCAAAAGATCATTTCATCGAACCATATCACACTCGCCAATTATCTAGAAAAACATGGGTTCCTATGGATGGGTTGTTCACAAGCAAGAGGTAATGAAGCGAGTAATAACGAGTGTGCAAGTTCATCATGAGAGCATTAGGGAGAGTCATGGGATTTTTGATGAAATGTTTCAAAATAAATCTTTCCCAAGTTTTAATTGGTCAAGTTTTATTTAATTTTCGCGTCTCAGAATGAACTTGACAGATAATGTAGGCGAAAAGGGAGTGTGGGAAACAAACTTAAGTGTCACGAGGAAGCAGAGGACCAGTGGGACCCACCAGGGGTCGGCCGACCTGGCCTAGGGGGGTCGGCCGACCTGGTGTGGCCCCTACTGGTGCCCAATTTTCGCTCATTTTGTTGGTGTTGTCCTTCCCGTGATGGTTCTGAGTGATTTGCTCGTGTTTGTTTCTATTTTCGTGATGTTCTTCCCCCCACACTTGCCTTTTTGCCTGTTTCTTTCAAAATAGACAAGAATATTTGGAAACACAAATTGCTCTACCGGTATGGAAGCCCGGGGAGCACTAATTTGATTGAATTCAGTAAATAAGATGGCGCATTACAAAATTGAGGAAATTAAAATGATGAAAGGAATTAAAATGCGCCCTAAGGTCTAATCTTATTCTATATTAGCCTTTTCGGCTTCTCTCAACTTTTTCTTCTCTTCTTCGATTAGTTCTAAGGCGAGATCATATTGCGCCCACCCTCCAGTGAGGGTTTTGATGAGATCTTCATCCTTCTTCTTTTCCTTCAAGAGGTCTTCGTAGAGGTTTTGGAGCATTAATCTTTCTCGTTTGACACGTGTCACCTCTTGTCGGAGTTCCCTAATTATGCGGGTAGCGTTGTCTATAGCCTCCTCTCCATAAGGTTGCTTCCTCTTGGTCTTGTCAACTGAGATGACGGACGAATCACTACCTTGATCGCTCATGGTGTAGGAGGTGAAAGGGATGAAGAGGTGGGATGGGAAAAGAGATATATATATAGGGGTTTTTCTCCATCCCAGGCGCGCTCGACAAGGTTTTTCTTTCCAAAGCAGTAGGAAGAAGAAAAGGAAAGATGAGGTGGCTGATTGAGAGAAAAATGGGAGGCAGAGGAGCTAGGGGGCCGTCGGCCGACCCCCCCTTCCCTGGGTCGGCCGACCTGCTGTGGGACCCTCTGGTCCCTTTCTTTTTCTGGTTGATTTCCTGCTATAATTATTCGAAGGAAAGTGCTACTACGGGTAATAAAACAAATCAGAAAGTATCATGATAAAGATTCTAAGTTAATCAAGTGCATGACATCAAACTCTTTATTCGTATCGGGCTCAAAATAAATTTTTAGACGCTGGCCATTTACCTTGAATACTTTACCTTCGTCGTCTTGGAGTGTGATTGCTCCGTGTGGCGAAGTTTCAATAACCGTGTATGGCCCATCCCATTTGCTTCTCAATTTTCCGTGCCCGAATAGTTTCACCCGTGAGTTGAATAGCAAGACTTTGTCTCCAACTTTGAATTCTTTTACTCTTATTCTTTTATCGTGCCACCGTTTAGTCCTCTCCTTATAAATGGCTGAGTTGTGGTAAGCTTTGTCTCTCCATTCTTCCAACTCAGCTATCTCCATTTTCCTCTTCCATCCGGCACCTCGAAGGTCCATATTCCATTTTCTAATGGCCCAATATGCTCGATGTTCCAACTCGATGGGTAAATGGCATGTTTTTCCATATACGAGTTGGTATGGTGACATGCCTATGGGTGTCTTGTATGCTGTCCGGTATGCCCATAGTGCATCGGGTAGCTTGCTTTTCCATGACTTCCCCATTTCTAACACGGTCTTTTGCAGGATCCGTTTGATTTGCTTGTTTGAAGTCTCGGCCTGCCCACTTGTTTGAGGATGGTATGGAGTGGCTATGTTGTGTCGTGCTCCAAGTTCTCTAAGGAAGCTTCGGAAGGTCTTATCAATGAAATGAGACCCTCCGTCGCTTATCACTAGTCTCGGTGTTCCAAATCTTGGGAAGATAATCTCATGGAACATCCGGCGAGCGTGCTTGGAGTCGGCAGCTCGGCATGGCATTGCCTCTACCCATTTGGACACGTAGTCGGCTGCCACCAAGATGTATTCACAGTCTTGTGACTTGGGGAATGGCCCCATGAAGTCGATGCCCCATACGTCGAAGAGTTCGACTTGTAAATTGAAGTTGAGGGGCATTGCATCCCTTGCCGTGATGCCTCCAAATCTTTGACATTGTGGGCATCGTCTGACGAATTCTTTTGTGTCTTCGTACATTGTTGGCCAAAAGAAACCACTTTGCCATATCTTGGCCTGAGTACGAAACACTCCATGGTGTCCCCCGTATGGAGCTGAATGACATTTCTCGATAATTTGTGTGCTCTCGGGTGTCGGCACACATCTTCTGAGCAGTCCATCGGCGCAGACACGGTAAAGGAAGGGCTCACTCCAAAGGTGACGACGACTCTCATAAATGAGTCGTTTCTTGTTTTCTCCCGGTGGTACGTACCCCGTCACTATGAAGTTCACAATGTCGGCGTACCACGGATGTGAGTCCTTGACGTGGAGTAGCATGTCATCGCGCAAGAAGTCATTGATGGGTAATTCCTGCGGGTTAGTGAATTGCATGCGCGACAAATGATCCGCTACAGAATTTTCTACTCCTTTCTTATCACGAATTTCTAAATCAAACTCTTGGAGCAAAATAATCCATCTTATCAAACGGGGTTTAGCATCTTTCTTAGAGAGCAAAAATTTCAAAGCAGCATGATCGGTGTAAACGATAACTTTTGCTCCAGCTAAGTAAGATCTAAACTTGTCAAAAGCAAAAACAACAGCAAGGAGCTCTTTTTCAGTGGTAGTATAATTCAACTGAGCTCCAGACAGAGTTTTGCTTGCATAAGAAATTGCATGATGCTTTTTATCTCTAGTTTGACCAAGAACAGCCCCCACAGCAAAGTCGCTAGCATCACACATAATTTCAAACGGAAGCGTCCAATCAGGGGGTTGGATGATTGGAACGGAGATGAGTGCATTTTTGAGAGTATTGAAAGCATTCATGCATTCATCAGTGAAAATAAAGGGTGCATCTTTTGCAAGCAAATTTGTAAGGGGTCTAGCAATTTGAGAGAAATCTTTGATAAAACGGCGATAGAACCCCGCATGTCCAAGAAAACTGCGAACACCCTTAATATTAACGGGAGGTGGAAGCTTTTCTATAACTTCTAGTTTCGCCTTGTCCACCTCTATCCCTCTTTCAGAAATCAAGTGCCCAAGGACTATGCCTTCTCTAACCATAAAGTGGCATTTCTCCCAATTGAGCACTAAGTCCTTTTCTTGACAACGTTGCAAGACTTTGTCTAAATTTTCTAAACAATGATCGAAGGTTTTCCCATAGACAGAGAAATCATCCATAAAAACCTCCATAATCTCTTCGATCATGTCAGAAAAGATAGACATCATGCATCGTTGAAAAGAAGCAGGCGCATTGCATAGCCCAAAGGACATTCGACGATAAGCATAAGTTCCGTAAGGGCATGTAAAAGTTGTCTTACTCTGATCGTCGGGATGGATGGGAATTTGATGATATCCCGAATACCCATCAAGGAAACAAAAGAAAGAATGATTTGCCAGCCGTTCCAACATCTCATCGATGAAGGGCAGTGGAAAATGATCTTTCTTTGTAGCCTTGTTAAGTTTTCGGTAATCGATGCACATCCTCCACCCCGTGACGGTTCGTTGAGGGATTAATTCGTCCTTGTCGTTATGAACGACCGTCATTCCTCCCTTCTTGGGCACAACCTGCACTGGGCTCTGTCACACCCCAAAATTTCAAATTTTGGAATGTGACTCAAATTTCACTAAATTTTAAAACTTTTTGGGAATAGTTTAAAATTTAACTTTAATATTCGACTGTTGTCATTTTTCTTTAGGCAAAAGAATTATTTTCTAAATAAATTAAATAAATATAGGTTATATAAATTGTTTGTTGCATTCATGCTCGTTAGTCAGCATTAGGTGCTTCTCTGTGTGAAAAATGAATTTCAAAATTCGATAGTGATCTTGTGGATCGAATTAGTTTTTGAGTATCGATAATAGTGCAATTCCTAGCCTAGCCCTAATCTCGGCCAAGGTGTCATCCTGTTTGTTTCTCTTCTTCTCTTCTCTCCATCAACGTGCAAACAACCAAGCTATCTATGTGCAACAAAACTATGCGATCAAAATATCTTTGCATGCCTTTTGTTTACCTCCTATGTTTCCTTTTCTTTTATCTCATCTACCATTCTTAATTTCTTTTCCTTCGATCGTGCCATGAAGCTTATATACACCAAGTCCATCTGCACCGAATGTTGCAACTTGTATATCCAACCATTGTCTAGACTTGCGATTATATTTTACCCTTCCCTCTTGGCCCTCTCTTTACCTGCAAGCTAGTTACAAAGAAGCCATGGCAAATCATTGTCGTTGTCTAGACGTTCTCTTCTTTTTGCCGCACTTTGCTTGAAGCCTAGCTACAACCTCTTCAATTTAGCTTCAACCTCCAGCCATAGCTCAAATGCCTTGGCCTTCTGTCGTGTCTTGATAGTCAATTAATCTTTCGAGCAACTCACGGTGATGTTAGGGAAGCATGTCAACATGGCTCTTGCCATATCCCACATATCTTGTATCTCATCAACAGGATCTTATTATTTTGATCATTTCTAATTTCTTTATGTCTCTCCATCAGCTTGTACCCCAGACGTTTCATTCCTTTGTTTATTTTCTATCTATCGTGACTTACTTTGTAATATACACACGTAGCTATATTGGGACCCAATGTTGCAGCTTGCGACACCCTTTTCCCTTTCTCTTTTGGCCATCTCTATTTTACCTGCTAGCTACTTACATGGAAACCATTGCATCCCGATACCGATGTCCTGATATTTTACTCCTTTCTCTCTCAATGCTACCTGCAGCTAGCGCCCACTAAAGTTTTGAGTCTAGCGACAATTTCTTTGCCTTGCTACCATCGTATCTTTGTTTTAGTCAACCACGACCCACAATGCCCCCATCTCCTCAATAAACACCAAAGCCCTGCTCTATCCAGTCAAGAATATCACATCGCCCTGCAAACCCTAGCACGCACAATACATGCATGCCACTGCATCGTGCAACACCCAAAGTCGCACCACAGTTGTCGTTCATCCTCGTCTATCATGAAAAAATACCGGTCATCAGATTCCTATCTCGCCTCTCCTATGGAAATCAGGACTGCCTGGTCGTCTTCTTCTTTCCATCAAAGCTCCTAAACACCACCATTTGATTCCTCACTTACGAGTGCATCTCTCCATGTACCCTTGCCTTGGACAACACACTCTTACGAAAGGATCCTACAAATCCCCTATAGTTATCATGTTATCTCTTTTGTTGTTGTATCATAATAGCATTCAAAATCAACCATTTAATCATAACATCATGTGTTCTTGTTTATCCCATTCTTCCTCTTTTATCATACACCTCCAACCAATCTGCTTATCCATTCCATAGACTCTTTACAAGTCATGCTACCTCGTGGCCTCTGTATTGGCATAACCATACAATGGTATTATATTATTTTAATTACCAAATTTATGTCGATGCAATGGCAGGTGCACATGTCATTGATTCACAACATAATGTTGGGTGTTAAAATAATGCATATCATTTGTGTGTCATGTCTTATACCTACTCAATCTTTTATATCTTTAATATAAATTTCTTTGATCCCTTGTCATTTTGGATCTTCGTTGAGTCGAATCAATGTTTCTCTCATAATGCATTTATATATTTGTACCTTGATCTATTCAACCATGATCTTCAATTCCGTCTACGACTCCGTAGATCGAGTTCAGAGGTTTTCTTGTTTTCTTTATTCCTTTCTGCATCAATGTAAGTTCAGGCTTGTGTATGTTCGTTCTGACCCCATGACTTGTGATATTTCCTTTTATAACATCACCTCTCGTCATCTATACATTCATTTATGTTGACATGATGTGTCCCACATTCTACTTCCAAGATATGATTCCATCCACATTCATTCCACTTACTGTTTTCACGCAAAAGGAAATAAAAACATCATCTAACGCTCGATAATGCATTTTTTCCTTCCTAGTCCTCATCTTTTTTCATTAGCACACTATATCGACATTGCCTATGAATGCCTAGACACCTCCCCACGTCCTCCCCATGGCCCCAAGCCCTAATGGGCCGAACACTATGGCAGCCCACCACCATATCTCAGCTCCCTATCGATTTCCTTGCCGTTTGGGCCAAGGCCCACATTTCCTCACCCCTCCCCACCTATGGGCCAAGCCCAAACCCTCTCCCAAACCCTAGGCCACCCCCTCTACATATATGGGAGCTTTCCCCACGTCCTCCTTGCCCTTCAAACCCCTCCCACGCCGTCAGGCTGCCGCCACGCGTCGCCACCCTCGCGTCCAGCAGCACAGTCACATATTGGCATCAACGTTCCCGGCGATCCGTCCATCCAAATGCAACCAAATTTTGCCAGAAGGTGAGAAATAGAGTCCTCTACAACATATCCAAAATTCAGCCCAATATCTGACCTGGTTCGACGGGGATCTAATTCGCAATGACTATTACTCCTGTTCTGAATCTGTCCAGCGCGCCTGATGGTAATTGTTTTTCGTGTTCCAACCAATCCCTCTACTTTTCTGACCTAAACTCAAGACCATGTTGTGTTCCAGAAAGTCTACTACGCGTACCCCAAAGGATTCGTCGAGATCATTTAGGAATCGACCAGGAACACAATGCCACCGTTAACTGTTCCAGAACAACTCCATCTAGATCCAACCATTTGATCTCTTTTTCAGGTAAACCAGTGCCCCAATAACCTTGTGTCCAACATGTTCCATAACATTGCGCATATTCTTGTGAAAACCTTGTTCCAAAATATGTATCCAATCAACGGGAACACGCACATTTCATTTCGTGACTGTTTCTGTTTTTCCAGATTTAGTGTTTAGTCTTTCAAACATCATAACTTTTTGCTCGTAACTCCGTTTTAAGTGATTCTTGCGCTCACGTGGTCGTAGGCTTGAGCTCTATCATTTAGTACTGTTATTAGAGTAATTTGATACTGTTTGGTGTACTGTTTCTTATTCCTTGTGCGTTGTGTGCTTTGCATGTTACCGTTATTTAGAAACGTGTGTTCGAGAGCTAACAAGATGAAGACAAAGAACATGAAGACTCTGAGCAGCAGCACTTCTTTTGAGGCAAGTGCCCTTGACGCATTCTGAACCTATTTCTTTCTCCCTCTAGTTTAGTTATGCATTGCGTTTAAATTGAATCCTATGTGTCATATCCTGTTCCTTTACTCTCTCCTTGTCGCCTGGGTATGGTTTATAATAATATGGATGGGTAGGTAATGCTTAGCTTGCTGTCTTGGGATGGATAATAATTTGACTAATAATCTTGACTAATGGTTCACTTCAACATAATCTTCACGGACCGGTTAATCTTTTTAGCAACATGGAACTTAGGTGATCCAAGCAGGAGGATGTTGATGATGGTGCGGGTATGCACATGTGCCTGTCATGGTACTGTTGGTTGTGGGTAGTACCTGCTTGTGATCATAAGGACCGGTTCGTGGAGCGGCAACCCAGGACAACAGCACAAAGCACAAGGTTGATTATGGTAGACTTGGTCAAGTATTATGTTGTCTTCCCAGTTTGGCGGCATTCGAGGAAGAGGAGTGGGATGGAGTAATCTCATTCCTAGGTGATGGATGGAGTAATCCTAGCCACGGTGCAAGAGGGGGCTTCTGTCTGGATGGCGTAATCCCACAGCGGTGGAACCTTAGCATGGGATGTTTGCCGGCTGGGAAGCACTTTGAAAGACCATGTGGTGATCTCTTGGCCTCACACCTTCGGTAGTGTGAAGTGGCAACATGGAGACTTTAGTCATCGACGGATGATGAAATCACCACCTTGTGGGTAAAGTTGTGCACCTCTGCAGAGAAGTAAAACTGTCATGACAGCCGTGCTCACGGTCAGGAGCGGCCTGGATCCTCACATGATTAGTGGGAATGGTTGGGTGGATCTGGTGGGGTAACCAGATTTGGGTGGAGCAACCCGTTTGTTTTACAGGTGGGGTAACCTGTTGCTTTGTTGGGTGGAGTAACCCTTGGCTATGCAGGTGGAGTAACCTGTGTAGTTGACCTTATGTTAATAACCTCTGGGGGGTTTATTTCACTTAGTAATATAGGTGCGTTAATAATGTCTTAAGATAAGTTGCTTTTCTGCTATGAACCATATGTTTGCCTTTCTTGTTATAAGCTTGCATATTGCATATTTTCCCACACTTGCGGAGTACGACATGTACTCACGCTTGCTATTTCCTCTACAATCATGATATGCTGCTCAGAGAGTGAAGATGGACTACTTTGAAGACGATGGTGAAGACTAAGCTTGTGGAGCCCCCGGTCGACTGCCTGTGGCGTTATGGAGTCTTCCGCTAGCGTTTGTATTCGTTTAGTCCTTTGAGACATTTATTGTAATATATGTACGATGTATTTATGACACTGGTTACTCTGTTTTACTATACTTTGTCCTATATGTGTGAAACTTGATCCTGGGCACACATATAGATGAGCATTCGGTTTTGACCTTAAAACCGGGTGTGACAGAGTGGTATCAGAGCCGTGTCGACCGTAGGACGCAAGCTTAGGTAGAATGGTTGCCAAAAAGTCCTATTTTCAAAGCTATATTGAAAAATCCGATCTATATGCTCTTCTGATCTTTCTATTTTCTCTTCTCAACTTGTCCACTCTTGATCTATTTAGTAAAGTTGTTTTTACCCGTTCCTCTCTTAATCGAGCATCTTAACTTTGACCATAGTATATGTCCCGATCTAGTCTTAATGACGAAGTAGTACGTTGTTGTTTGAGTGTGGTGTGCCTTGTGTTGATTTGGATCTTTGTTTGAGTGGGGTGTGTTGTGAAGCATCTGGCTTTATGATCACACCCTTATTATTATAATATATACTTAGAATTAGCTTAGACGGGTTCCTCCTTTTTCGTCCTTCTACAAGCTCCTTTCTCTCTTCTATATTTCTTCTAATCTTATCTTTAAAACAAAATCCTAAAGAAGGCAATGAGCAAAGGAAACCTTTATATCAACGTCATGCTTCGAGAAGGCGCCAACAAGACAATGAAGATGTGTGGATGATGTACAAGATCATGATAATCGAAGTGCTAGCCTAAGGGGGGTAGAGCTCACCTCCGGCCTCAACGTATGGACGACGAAGGAATGAGTGTTTAATCTTGTTTTGGAATGGTTATGAAAGCTCAAGAAAAGTTCATCACATTGAAGATTGACAAACCGAGTGATTCCTTCATCCACCTTTTCTTGCTAGCCTCACCGAATCTCGGGGCGAGATTCCTGTTAAGGGGGGTAGTCTTGTCACACCCCAAAATTTCAAATTTTGGAATGTGACTCAAATTTCACTAAATTTTAAAACTTTTTGGGAATAGTTTAAAATTTAACTTTAATATTCGACTGTTGTCATTTTTCTTTAGGCAAAAGAATTATTTTCTAAATAAATTAAATAAATATAGGTTATATAAATTGTTTGTTGCATTCATGCTCGTTAGTCAGCATTAGGTGCTTCTCTGTGTGAAAAATGAATTTCAAAATTCGATAGTGATCTTGTGGATCGAATTAGTTTTTGAGTATCGATAATAGTGCAATTCCTAGCCTAGCCCTAATCTCGGCCAAGGTGTCATCCTGTTTGTTTCTCTTCTTCTCTTCTCTCCATCAACGTGCAAACAACCAAGCTATCTATGTGCAACAAAACTATGCGATCAAAATATCTTTGCATGCCTTTTGTTTACCTCCTATGTTTCCTTTTCTTTTATCTCATCTACCATTCTTAATTTCTTTTCCTTCGATCGTGCCATGAAGCTTATATACACCAAGTCCATCTGCACCGAATGTTGCAACTTGTATATCCAACCATTGTCTAGACTTGCGATTATATTTTACCCTTCCCTCTTGGCCCTCTCTTTACCTGCAAGCTAGTTACAAAGAAGCCATGGCAAATCATTGTCGTTGTCTAGACGTTCTCTTCTTTTTGCCGCACTTTGCTTGAAGCCTAGCTACAACCTCTTCAATTTAGCTTCAACCTCCAGCCATAGCTCAAATGCCTTGGCCTTCTGTCGTGTCTTGATAGTCAATTAATCTTTCGAGCAACTCACGGTGATGTTAGGGAAGCATGTCAACATGGCTCTTGCCATATCCCACATATCTTGTATCTCATCAACAGGATCTTATTATTTTGATCATTTCTAATTTCTTTATGTCTCTCCATCAGCTTGTACCCCAGACGTTTCATTCCTTTGTTTATTTTCTATCTATCGTGACTTACTTTGTAATATACACACGTAGCTATATTGGGACCCAATGTTGCAGCTTGCGACACCCTTTTCCCTTTCTCTTTTGGCCATCTCTATTTTACCTGCTAGCTACTTACATGGAAACCATTGCATCCCGATACCGATGTCCTGATATTTTACTCCTTTCTCTCTCAATGCTACCTGCAGCTAGCGCCCACTAAAGTTTTGAGTCTAGCGACAATTTCTTTGCCTTGCTACCATCGTATCTTTGTTTTAGTCAACCACGACCCACAATGCCCCCATCTCCTCAATAAACACCAAAGCCCTGCTCTATCCAGTCAAGAATATCACATCGCCCTGCAAACCCTAGCACGCACAATACATGCATGCCACTGCATCGTGCAACACCCAAAGTCGCACCACAGTTGTCGTTCATCCTCGTCTATCATGAAAAAATACCGGTCATCAGATTCCTATCTCGCCTCTCCTATGGAAATCAGGACTGCCTGGTCGTCTTCTTCTTTCCATCAAAGCTCCTAAACACCACCATTTGATTCCTCACTTACGAGTGCATCTCTCCATGTACCCTTGCCTTGGACAACACACTCTTACGAAAGGATCCTACAAATCCCCTATAGTTATCATGTTATCTCTTTTGTTGTTGTATCATAATAGCATTCAAAATCAACCATTTAATCATAACATCATGTGTTCTTGTTTATCCCATTCTTCCTCTTTTATCATACACCTCCAACCAATCTGCTTATCCATTCCATAGACTCTTTACAAGTCATGCTACCTCGTGGCCTCTGTATTGGCATAACCATACAATGGTATTATATTATTTTAATTACCAAATTTATGTCGATGCAATGGCAGGTGCACATGTCATTGATTCACAACATAATGTTGGGTGTTAAAATAATGCATATCATTTGTGTGTCATGTCTTATACCTACTCAATCTTTTATATCTTTAATATAAATTTCTTTGATCCCTTGTCATTTTGGATCTTCGTTGAGTCGAATCAATGTTTCTCTCATAATGCATTTATATATTTGTACCTTGATCTATTCAACCATGATCTTCAATTCCGTCTACGACTCCGTAGATCGAGTTCAGAGGTTTTCTTGTTTTCTTTATTCCTTTCTGCATCAATGTAAGTTCAGGCTTGTGTATGTTCGTTCTGACCCCATGACTTGTGATATTTCCTTTTATAACATCACCTCTCGTCATCTATACATTCATTTATGTTGACATGATGTGTCCCACATTCTACTTCCAAGATATGATTCCATCCACATTCATTCCACTTACTGTTTTCACGCAAAAGGAAATAAAAACATCATCTAACGCTCGATAATGCATTTTTTCCTTCCTAGTCCTCATCTTTTTTCATTAGCACACTATATCGACATTGCCTATGAATGCCTAGACACCTCCCCACGTCCTCCCCATGGCCCCAAGCCCTAATGGGCCGAACACTATGGCAGCCCACCACCATATCTCAGCTCCCTATCGATTTCCTTGCCGTTTGGGCCAAGGCCCACATTTCCTCACCCCTCCCCACCTATGGGCCAAGCCCAAACCCTCTCCCAAACCCTAGGCCACCCCCTCTACATATATGGGAGCTTTCCCCACGTCCTCCTTGCCCTTCAAACCCCTCCCACGCCGTCAGGCTGCCGCCACGCGTCGCCACCCTCGCGTCCAGCAGCACAGTCACATATTGGCATCAACGTTCCCGGCGATCTGTCCATCCAAATGCAACCAAATTTTGCCAGAAGGTGAGAAATAGAGTCCTCTACAACATATCCAAAATTCAGCCCAATATCTGACCTGGTTCGACGGGGATCTAATTCGCAATGACTATTACTCCTGTTCTGAATCTGTCCAGCGCGCCTGATGGTAATTGTTTTTCGTGTTCCAACCAATCCCTCTACTTTTCTGACCTAAACTCAAGACCATATTGTGTTCCAGAAAGTCTACTACGCGTACCCCAAAGGATTCGTCGAGATCATTTAGGAATCGACCAGGAACACAATGCCACCGTTAACTGTTCCAGAACAACTCCATCTAGATCCAACCATTTGATCTCTTTTTCAGGTAAACCAGTGCCCCAATAACCTTGTGTCCAACATGTTCCATAACATTGCGCATATTCTTGTGAAAACCTTGTTCCAAAATATGTATCCAATCAACGGGAACACGCACATTTCATTTCGTGACTGTTTCTGTTTTTCCAGATTTAGTGTTTAGTCTTTCAAACATCATAACTTTTTGCTCGTAACTCCGTTTTAAGTGATTCTTGCGCTCACGTGATCGTAGGCTTGAGCTCTATCATTTAGTACTGTTATTAGAGTAATTTGATACTGTTTGGTGTACTGTTTCTTATTCCTTGTGCGTTGTGTGCTTTGCATGTTACCGTTATTTAGAAACGTGTGTTCGAGAGCTAACAAGATGAAGACAAAGAACATGAAGACTCTGAGCAGCAGCACTTCTTTTGAGGCAAGTGCCCTTGACGCATTCTGAACCTATTTCTTTCTCCCTCTAGTTTAGTTATGCATTGCGTTTAAATTGAATCCTATGTGTCATATCCTGTTCCTTTACTCTCTCCTTGTCGCCTGGGTATGGTTTATAATAATATGGATGGGTAGGTAATGCTTAGCTTGCTGTCTTGGGATGGATAATAATTTGACTAATAATCTTGACTAATGGTTCACTTCAACATAATCTTCACGGACCGGTTAATCTTTTTAGCAACATGGAACTTAGGTGATCCAAGCAGGAGGATGTTGATGATGGTGCGGGTATGCACATGTGCCTGTCATGGTACTGTTGGTTGTGGGTAGTACCTGCTTGTGATCATAAGGACCGGTTCGTGGAGCGGCAACCCAGGACAACAGCACAAAGCACAAGGTTGATTATGGTAGACTTGGTCAAGTATTATGTTGTCTTCCCAGTTTGGCGGCATTCGAGGAAGAGGAGTGGGATGGAGTAATCTCATTCCTAGGTGATGGATGGAGTAATCCTAGCCACGGTGCAAGAGGGGGCTTCTGTCTGGATGGCGTAATCCCACAGCGGTGGAACCTTAGCATGGGATGTTTGCCGGCTGGGAAGCACTTTGAAAGACCATGTGGTGATCTCTTGGCCTCACACCTTCGGTAGTGTGAAGTGGCAACATGGAGACTTTAGTCATCGACGGATGATGAAATCACCACCTTGTGGGTAAAGTTGTGCACCTCTGCAGAGAAGTAAAACTGTCATGACAGCCGTGCTCACGGTCAGGAGCGGCCTGGATCCTCACATGATTAGTGGGAATGGTTGGGTGGATCTGGTGGGGTAACCAGATTTGGGTGGAGCAACCCGTTTGTTTTACAGGTGGGGTAACCTGTTGCTTTGTTGGGTGGAGTAACCCTTGGCTATGCAGGTGGAGTAACCTGTGTAGTTGACCTTATGTTAATAACCTCTGGGGGGTTTATTTCACTTAGTAATATAGGTGCGTTAATAATGTCTTAAGATAAGTTGCTTTTCTGCTATGAACCATATGTTTGCCTTTCTTGTTATAAGCTTGCATATTGCATATTTTCCCACACTTGCGGAGTACGACATGTACTCACGCTTGCTATTTCCTCTACAATCATGATATGCTGCTCAAAGAGTGAAGATGGACTACTTTGAAGACGATGGTGAAGACTAAGCTTGTGGAGCCCCCGGTCGACTGCCTGTGGCGTTATGGAGTCTTCCGCTAGCGTTTGTATTCGTTTAGTCCTTTGAGACATTTATTGTAATATATGTACGATGTATTTATGACACTGGTTACTCTGTTTTACTATACTTTGTCCTATATGTGTGAAACTTGATCCTGGGCACACATATAGATGAGCATTCGGTTTTGACCTTAAAACCGGGTGTGACAGGCTCACCCACTCGCTGTGTGGAACCGGATATATAATACCAGCATGCAAAAGTTTCAAGACCTCTTTCTTAACGACTTCCCTCATTGCATTGTTCAACCTCCGTTGAGGTTCCCTAGAAGGTGTGCTATCGGGGTCTATGGGAATGCGATGGGTGCAAAGAGCAGGGCTGATTCCCTTGAGGTCTCCTAGCGAGTAGCCAAGAACGGAGCGACGTTTCTCTAACACGGCTAAGAGTTTAGCGGTTTCTTCCTCCGAAAGCTTGTCACTTATGATGACAGGCGTTTCGGAGTTTCTGTGAAGAAAAGCGTAGCGTAAGCCTGGTGGGAGTGCTTTGAGCTCTATGGGAGGTGGCGGCGAGGTTAAGGTTTCGGGCAGCTCAAAGGTTTCTTCCGAATCGTCTTCTTCTAAAACAAAATTGAGAGCATCTTCTTCCAAGGACAATTCGGGGGTTTCATGAAGAAAAACTGCCATAACCTCCTCTATACAATCGTCTACTTCGGGGGACTCCTCGGCAAAAGTATTTAACGTATGAATGATAGGGATAGAAAAAGGTTCCTTGCCGAGGGTGAAGTCAAGGGTTCCAGAAGGCGATATTTTTGAGAAAAGCTTTTCTATGGGATGGCCTACAAGAACATCAAAATCCAAAACCCCGAAGACGTGAAAATCCAGTGATACTTCAGCACCATCGTGCCTAATGCAGACGTCTCTAACGATCCCCAAACCCTCAAAGAAGTGCCCCGGAGAGGTTCTAAGGGGTTTGCTAGTGGGTGCCCAAACTTCGTTCCCAAACATGGTTAAAGCAAAAGATTCGGACATGATGTTGGCACCCACTAAAGGATTATAGAGAACATCTACCTTTGATCCCCGAATTGAGCTTTGAATGGTTGAGATAGGATGTTCAAAACGAATAATATCGGAAGAAAACTCATTTTCTCTCAACCATTCATCGCTTATGATCAAAGTCAACTCCCGAATGGTTTTCAAAAGAAAATCTTTTTCTAAAGGTTCGGGGGTTGGTGCAGGGAGTCTTGGCCTCTTTTGACAAGAGTAGTTCGAGGAGTCTCCAAAATTTTCAAAAATTTCTTCCTCGAACTCAAACGGGAACTCAAGAGGTTCATCATCCTCTATCATTGTTCTTATGTTAGATGAGGATTCGATTGTTGGATCTACCATTGTAGGCACCAATTGTTGTGTTTCTTGCGCAACGAGTCCCTCATCTTTTGACTCCGGCTCAACTAGTAAATCAGCGGAAAAAAGAGTGTTTTCCACAATGCGATCCAAAAGTTCGTGTGCTTCCGCTATGGTCTTATGAGTAAAAGATCCACCAGCGGCTGTGTCAAGATAAAGTGCGGTATCGCTGCTCAATCCCGAATAAAAATGTTGCAATAAAACGGGTTCGGGGAGCAACAATTCAGGTCCGGAGTCTGTTAATGAACAGAACCGAATCCAAGATGCACTCAAGGTTTCCTCTTTTTCTTGCCGAAAGTTAATTATTTCCGCTCGTAGAGAAGTGATACGAGATACGGGGAAGAACGCTAGACAAAATTTGTCTCGCAATTCTTTCCAATCACCGTTCACTCTCTTAGCGGTGTAAGTGTACCATTGCTTCGCCCTCTCATTGAGAGAGAAGGGAAACAATTTCCACTTCAACGTTTCTTGTGTCATGCCATGGATCGATCGGCATGAACACAAATGCTCAAACTCTCGCAAGTGTTCATAAGGATTTTCATGTTTAAAACCCGAAAAGGATAAACCTCTTATCATCGAAATGTAATCAGGGGAAAACTCATAGCCAAATGAAGAAATGGGTTGTGATGATGATGGTGGCTCTAAGAGCTCGCCCCGTGGAGTGGAAAAAGATTGGATGGTGGGTTGTGACTCCATGAAATGTTTTTGTGAATTTTTGAATTTAAGGGAAATAAAAACAGAACGGTAAGTAAGATAGATTACGAGGGCAAACTTAATTTGCAATAGAGATATCAACCGTTCCCCGGCAACGGCGCCAGAAATGCTTGTTGGTATTTCTTACGTCACAGATAAATCCACCAGCGCACGGAATACCGTTGTAGCACTTCACCCGGGAGTATTCCAAGGTATCGTATTTGTTTTCCCCAAGGAACGGAGTTATTCTACCGCAGGGCAAGTTCCACCCAAGGACAACCAAGACAACTAGCAAACTAGGATCGAGAGGGTGATTATGTCTAGCTTATCCTAGAGGATAGACGAACTCAAGCTCTACTTGTCTACTTCGGGCGCCGGCTTAGGCCTGGTCTGCCAAGCCACTCCGACCTGTAGCTCTACTATGTACCCGAACGTGGAGGGTTCCTTTGGACGGACAGGGCTGTCACTTCCTGCCGCCTACCTCTACAAACCGTGGAGCACACAGCAAACAAAGGTAACCTCTAGCCTAGACACCACGTCTATGCCGTTGATTACTACTCTAACCTCGGCCCAAAGCTGAATTTAGAAGGCTAGAGCACCCCTTGCGGAGCGATGATCCCGTAAACAAGTATAACAGGAATTACGCCTAGTAAAGTAATAATGCTCGCTAGATAAACAATCACCACGTATAAATCACAAAGAGTGTTCACACGCCAAGGTAAAGAAATAGAACTAAACCTCCACCAAAGTGGAAGGAGTATTCCCTTCTCTCCCTTGCCCTCTCTCCTATTCTACTAGTGTACAAAAGGCTCTCAGCCTAAAGATTGGAGTGGAGCTCTATTGGAGAGTCTTGCGTCTTGTGGTGTGTTGAGAGAGGGGGGTGCCCCTTTATTTATAGTCTTGGAAGGTCGGCAACTTTGAGGCGGTTCCCGAGGTCGGTGACATTTAATGCAGAGGGAACCGACCTCCAGAGGTCGGTTGTGAACCGTCAGAGAAAGGTGGGCCAGGGGGGCCTCCCTGTCAGGTCGGCCGACCTGGCCAGGGGGGGTCGGCCGACCTGGCCTGGGCCCCTCTGGTCCTGGGCCTTCTCTGTTTCCTTCCCTTGGCTATGTGTGTGCCCAATCCACGTGCATTGGTTGGTCTTGAAGCCTGATTCTGTGGTTTTGGGCTTTTGGACTAAGTTCTTCAGTCCGGGGAAAATCCGTCGATTGCAAAGTCCACGTTTAGTGCATGTTTTCCCCTGTTTTTGTATGGATTGCACCTGTACTTCATAATTCACCAAGACTAGTGGAATTTGTTAGAAATAAACCCTATGTCTACACTTGGTGATGGTGTTAGGTTCACAAAGGTGCATAAATTTGACGGTAAAAATGGGTCGTAAGGACCGTCAACAATACACACCCCCCTTGGGTCGCAGCATAAAGAAAGACAACGGTCGCCAAGTAGTAACATGGAAGGACGCCTTGCATGCAGGGACTGCAATCCTCGGATACCAACACCAAATCATTCTCGATCGCGCCCCGGGAATCGGTTACGGAAATCGTACCCCAAAAAAATATGGAAAGGAATTAAACGTTCCACAGCGAGATTACTGGGAGAATCGCGTAAACCTCGATCGACCTCCAGCTTGGGCCGGCCAGCGGGGCCCATCGGCTTGTTTTGTGCTATGTGGCCGCAGAAACTCCAGAAGATGGGCTGAGTGGGCCTAAACTTGGCCCTCACTCCACTTCTGCCGCCCCTAGAAGCGAACCGACTTCAGGAAGCAATCAGGAGCGTCCAGAGCGAAGGCAGTGGCAAAACGCCTTGATGGACGGCCAGCCGGCCCCCCTACTAGGCCGGCCGGCCTGCCTTGGCGGGCGCGCCACTCCTCCTCACGCTATAAGACTCCCCTGGTCCTGTAGAGGCTATAAATACCCCTGGGCTGCTGCAGAACAACTTGCACCTCATTGAAGAATCCAATTACTCTTTTATTTTGTAGTTAGTAGTTAGTTGGGAGCTAGAGTGTAAGTGAGAGCTCCGCTCAGGATTTCGGAGTCATCTTTGGAAGTTGGGTAAAGCTCTCTTGTATCTTTATTTCCTCTTTTGTAAGAATTATTATTATGAATATCTCTCCCTATTTATTAATTTCGGAATTACCTTTGATCGACATTATTGCTTTGAGTAATTACCATAGTAAAGTTCCTGTAATAGTTCCACGACTGTGTGGTAGATATGAGTGGATTGATTGCTGGTGAATGCCTACACAATTTACTTAGATTTATTATACATGGTTGGTCGTCCTGTTAGCTAGGGATAGGCTATCTAAGATGATTGTTTGTATGGTTCAAAGAATCATGTTAGACACGAGTTTGCACCCGGTCCTACGGAGGATGGTAGCCACACGTGTGACAGGCGTATTCAGGCCTTTGCAATCCACCACATTCAAGGTCGGCATAGTAGGGTCTTAATTATAGCACGAATTCTCCTTAGTAGTCGGGCCTAATTCTCGGGTTGGCTGCTAAGGAGAGGCATGTGCCCCGATATACAGGAATGGAACTGTTGTATGATCTTAAGTAGATATATGTAGACTATTAGGGTGCTGAACATAAATACTTAGGACGGATATAATTCAGAAATCTCCATACTTCACTCGTTGCTCTCCCAATTTAATTACTAGTATATTTTATTTGGATTTACTTCGTGAGTGCCACTTATCAAACTCCTATCCTTTGACGTGATCCATATGATTGAATTAGATAGTCTACTTATGAAACTCTTACTATGCTTCCCTGTGGATAATCATAAATACGATAACCCTGGAATACTCCATGGTGAAGTGCTACAATAGTGAACCGTCGCTTTTGGAATAGAAATATTTTATTATGCATACGTAACGCCAACAGGTATCACGCTGCGACTGTGAGAAGAAAGCACCGACAAGCGAGTCGAGTCATGACTGGGCTTACACCAAGCAAGGTGCAACGTTCGTAAACCGGCGATAGATCGATCCACTACTCCACGGTGCTGCTGTTGGTATTTCTTACGTCACAGATAAATCCGCAAGTGCACGGAATACCGTTGTAGCACTTCACCCGGGAGTATTCCAAGGTATCGTATTTGTTTTCCCTAAGGAACGGAGTTATTCTACCGCAAGGCAAGTTTTACCCAAGGACAACCAAGACAACTAGCAGCTTAGGATTGAGAGGGTGATTATTATCTAGATATTTCTAAGGTTAGACGAATTCAGGTTCTACTCGTCTACTTCGAGCACCGGCTTAGGCTTTGGTCTGCCAAGCCACTCCGGCTAATAGCTCTACTATGTACCCGAACGTGGAGGGTTCCTTTGGATGGACAGGGCTGTCACTTCCTGCCACCTACCTCTACAAACCGTGGAGCACACAGCGGTCAAAGGCGACCTCCAGCCTAGACACCATGTCTATGCTATCGATCACTACTCTAGCCCCGGCCTGATACTGATTCAGAGAACTAGAGCACTCCTTGCGGAGCGACGATCCCGTTGAACGAGTATAACAAGAATTATGCCTAGACGAATGATAAAGCTCAATAGATAGATAATCACCACGTATAATCACTAGAAGTGTTTACACGCCAAGGTAAAAGAATAGGAACTAAACCTCCAATGAAAAGGGGAGGAGAACTCCTATCTCTTCCTTGCCCTCTCTCCTATTCTACTAATATACAAGAGGCTCTCGGCCTGTGGATTGGAAATGAGGAGAGTCTTGTGTCTTGTGGTGTGTTGTTGTGTTGAGAGGGGGGGTACCCCTTTATTTATAGCCTTGGAAGGTCGGCAACTTTGAGGCGGTTCCCGAGGTCGGTGACAATTAATGCAGTGGGAACCGACCTCCAGAGGTCGGTTGTGAACCGCCATAAAAAGATGGGCCAGGGGGGCCTCCCTGTCAGGCCGGCCGACCTGGCCAGGGGGGGGGGGGTCGGCCGACCTGGCCTGGGCCCCACTGGGCCTCATCTTCCTCTGGCTTCCTCCCTTGGCTGTGTACAGGCCCAATCCACTTGCATTATTTGATCTTGACACTTGATTCTGTGGTTTTGGGCTTTTGGACTAAGTTCTTTAGTCCGGGAAAATCTGTTGATTGCAAAAGTTCATGCTTGGAGCCTGTTTTCCCTTGTTTTTATACGAATTGCACCTGCACTCATAATTTCACCAAGACTAGTGGAATTTGTTAGAAATAAGCCCTATGTCTACCCTTGGTGATGGTGTTAGGTCCAAAAAAGGTGCATAAAGTTGACGGTAAAAATGGGTCGTAAGGACCGTCAACAAGATCCCCCACACTTAGCTCTTTGCTCGTCCTCGAGTAAAGCTGTGAGTGGAAACTGAGAGGAACTCTTCCCTTAGGTAAGTGAAATCTGCACACAAGCTATTACAAGCCACACCTTTCCACCTGTGAACATGATGGTGGCTAACATGTATTCTTGGATGATTGAAAAGTGGAACGGTTCATGACTTAAGTCACCTTGCCTTCACCTACTAAGTACCTTGGGTTTTTGAAAGAGTTTTGAAAAATATAAACAACATAGCTCTTTCTCCTCTATTGATTCTCTCGGATCGCTCAAAAAGTGTATTTTCCTTACCAAAGCATTATCTTGCCTCTTTTGTCCTACTTCTAAGGCTTGTATGTGGAGCTCAAGGTAGGGATAGAAGAGGCATACTTGTATCACAAATATTGCTGAACCAAAAGAAAGGATCCACGGAGAATTCAAGTCATACAACCTTGATCAAGAAGTGCATGTGTGGATGGATGTGTGGATGTTTATATGTGACGACTCCTTTATTGGATTTTACCTCTCTTTGTTTTGTATTTCCGAGACATGGCTATCATTTTTCTTTCTTTTCTTTTCATGCTCTGTACATGAGCATTTTTCTCTTTCTTTATCTTGCTCATCTTTTTGTGAGCCTTCTTTTTCTTTTGCATAGCCATGTCCCTCTTTTGTTTATTTGAGAGAGAGAAAGGTAAAATGGGATAAAAGTGAGGAGTGTCTTTATTTGGATGGGTGGATGTGCTAACTCCCGGTGTAGGAGTTTAGCATTTTTGGTGGATCGTGTACGTGATCTTGATCAAGAGAGCATGACAGGTTTCTCACTAGGGTCGCAAAATTTTGGAAAAGCTCATTGCAAAAACAAGTAGCATATGT